>JALMQS010000556.1:633715-970898 GCA_024734495.1 Forficula auricularia | reverse complement strand
AAAAAAATATTTTGGTAAGACTAATAGGTATGATTTAATTTATTATTAAATTTAAAACTCAAACAGATTCATTATGGTCCCAACATTTTATAATCTAAGAAATAAAGTAAAAACTTACATTAAAGTGATCTTCACAGAAATAAATTGTAGTATTTAGAGATATAGCTTTTGGATCTCTCCTTGCAAGATTAAGCCACTTATTTCTTATTACTTTACCATACAGGGTCAAGTATTGTAATCGTGCATGAAAAAAATATTTTTTTTCCTTCTTTTTTTCGAAATATCTCAAAAACGCCTGAGACTATTTTGATTTAAAAACTTACCAATGACCATAACCATGACATTTCGTTCTACAAAAAAGCTATAGTGAACATCGAAAAAATTATATTTTTCGAGGTAATAATTGTTTTCTCAAAATGTCTGTTAGTCTGTCTGTTAGTCTGTGCGTTACCAAATTCTTGTGGACGAGTTAGCTCAAAAACTAGAGTGAATATCAAAACCAAATTTCTCACGTAGTTTTGGTCCATTGAGATTAAGAGCTGATTAGATTTTGGTGCGTATCGACCCAAAATTAAGGGGGAAGGAGTGGGGGTTAAAAATTAAAAATCTAGGCCATTTGAGCAAACTCAACCAAATTTTGTATACATAATCAGTGGGACCCCAGAAGTCTAAAAATCCAATTATTAACCGCCCTAAATGGGGGGATGGGTCAAAAATGAAAATCTAGGCCCTTGTACCAAACCCAATCAAATTTTGTATACATAATCAGTGGGACCCCAGAAGTCTAAAAATGCAAAAACTAGCCTCCCTTACATGAATATAAATAATTTTATTAAATATTAAATATAAGTGAGGAACCAGGTTGTATGGTAAAGTCAAGTGGATGGCCACATCAGAACGTGACAGCTTATTTTTTTCTTGTGTGGAACGTAAACAAATAACTTGCTAGGAGTTTTTTTTATGTGTTATCGCACTGAGGGACCGCACAGCTCTTATTTACTTTAAAATTCATATCTTATTCACAAAATAACTAAAATTATTGCTCTAATAACACATTTGATTCTGTTTAGAAATTGAATGGTGTGACACCACAGCAGCTAGGAATTTAAAACTTAGAATTAAAATGGCAATTTTTTGTACCAATCCTTTATTATCTGCAAAAATGAGATATTTTTTGGAAATAATGGATAATTTCTAACATAATAGGACAGTATTTCAAAATCAGTCATCATGCTTATTATACTTCTTCTTCTTCAAGTGCCATACCCGAAACGTGTGTCGGCTCCTCTCCACATATACCTGTGCTGAGTGTGTTTAGTTGTTTTACACAGATATACGGGACCTACTTTTTAACGCCGGTCCCGAACGGCTAATTTGGAGAGGTTACTAGGCAATTTATACTCTTGGTAGGTTGCCATTACTTTCCAAGAGGAGGCAACTGCAAATATCTATCTGCCGAGACTCGGTCTCGAACCAGCGATCTTCGAGTCAGCGAGCCAGCACTCTACCCACTGACCCACAGTCGCCTTATTATACTACTTGTTTTTAATTAATATTTATTAAAAAAAAGATGGAGCTAGGGTAGATACTATATATGCGAAATTTGGCTCACATTTTTTTTTATTAATAAACTGAATCTCTATATCGATTTTCAAACCATTCTGATAAAAATACCAAGTCACTAAAATTAGTGGACATAAACCGGGTCTTGAAAAATTATTTACTTTTTCCTTTAATTTTTATTGTTAAAAACTTAACCTTTACAATAATAAATATACTTAATTTAGAATTCAAATATGAAAATAAATAATTTTTCAAAAGTTATGGTAGGAGGCTTCAAAAAGTCCGTTTCTGAAAATGGTGTTCTAATACGTTAATTATTCGATAAAAATGAAAGTAAAAATTAAAAAATCCCCCTCTCCTTGTCTTATAACAAATATTTTAACAATATTAGAGAAAGTGTCACCGCCTCTCTTCGAGGTAATTCGAATCTATACGCGCTCGGGAGGCAAAACTTTTCATCGTTTTAATAAAATTATAACTCAATAATTAAATGTTAAAACATACATTTCACATAGAAAGTTTCTAATTTAATAAAATTCAGCCCCCATTCCCCGCTCTCATCCTTTATTTAACTACGGTGTATAATTTTTATATTACCAAGTCGTCAGGCCTGTTGAAATAATAAAAAATAAAATGAAACGGACGGAAATTGAGATAACGAAACATTATTAGAGAATTGAATGAAAAGTTAAATTCTTTTTTATTTGTCTCTTAATTAAGTACATTTTAATAAAGATGTTTTGTTATTTTTTTGTTTAAAATTATTATTTAGATATCAAAGGTGCTAAGGGACTTGCTACAGTCTATATTATGTAGTACTATAGTAGTCTTTAGAGCCGATCTTTTATTTTCTATCTATCTATCTATATACAGGGTGTTCAATAACTGAACAATAAGCCGTGAACAGGGGATAGTTTATGACGGTCCAGAACCTAAAAAGTTTTTTTAATAAAAATCTCATTGTTTTTTGAAAATGCTGTTATAGGCATGTTTTTGAAAATGGTGAAAATTGCTACCTGCACTAAATTTTAGATAAGATGCTGTGTCTACAAATTTTCATATTATTTAATGATTTTAATATTTTTTCATGAACATACAATTTAAAAGTAAAGAAATGAGTATATCTATTTGAGAAAGAAAGATTGAATTTTTTCTCAAAATCAAGACAAGACCATCCTACATGCAATATAAAAATATATATTAAAATCTTTGATACGACTTAAATTTATGTTCATAAAATTTGAAATTTACGAAGCCTTTTAACGTTAGCAAATTTATTTCAGATTTCCTATTTTAATCACTTCAGCTATCTTGTGGAAAATACTTTGATTTTTATGAGATTAAAAAGTGAATTAATTTATGTGTACTCGACCCATATTTTCATTTAAAATCTATAAATTGCATTAAAAAATTAATCCTGAAAGATGAACTTAAAGATGTTTTGGCAAATGTATTTGCTAAATGAATTCTCTCTCTATAAAACGAGTATCGATTTGGTCCGAGTGCAAAAAGCCATTCCTAGAATAATAGAAATTAAGAAATTAATCTCTAATAGTCTGAAACAGGTTTGAACGTGTATTTGATATCCTTTCAATGCACCTTACCTCTAAAGAAAGAGAAATGATTATATCCGCCCGCTCTTTGTTGTTATTTTCATAATTCAGATTCTAATTAAAGAATCGCCCACTCGCACATTAAATAATAAAAAAGTGAACATTTTTTCAAGACTCGGTAGGTACACTAGAATGATTAATAAACTAAAAAATAAAAAATAAAATAAATATAAATTGTTCATTTATGGCTATACCTACTATATTTAACATCCTCTTAAATCTCAATAGAATAATTCAAAAAATATTTTCTTCCTTTTGAACCAGATATTACAAAATCTAATCAGTAGGTACTATGTATTGATACACATGATCTTTTTGGCTTTCATTTCTTGGGCTATCGTGGGTATCGGAATTCAGATACATAAAGTGAAAAAAATCATAGTTGAAAAATATTTTCCTCCTTTTAAAGTAGAATGAGCAAATATTTATTTTTACCCGTTATTTAATACAATTAATTTGCATTATACCTTCTAAGAGCGCGTCAGTCAGTTTTCAAGAAACATCATCAGAAAAAGCTGAAGTGAATATAGATTATCCGATCTGTTTAAATATCAATTTATAAAAAATATAATGTTAATTAAGTGGATATCGATGAGGCAGTCAAAAAAAAAAAGAAAAAAAGAGAAACTGGACTGCCTCATCGATATCCACTTAATTCACTTATTAGTCCGTCACCAAAAATTACTCCAATCTTAATATAATGTTAAATTTGAACAAAAATAACGAAAAAATTTCTGATGATGGTATCGATAAATTTTCCAAAAAAAGAATAAATTAATTTAGAAAAGAGTAATATATAAGAACTTGAGATGCCATGTCCCTCTGGGTGGTCCGTGGTGGGGTATCATGCGGGCTATACGCGGATTGATACCTGGTAACACCTAGATGGACCATATCTTTTTTCGCTCTCTTGGTTCAGGATGGAGAATCAGCTGGACCTCAATGGTTCTTATAAAACGGTAGTCTGGCTAAGTATTCTCTAAATTTCGCTTTATAAAAACATCTTTGAATTTCTCTTTGAATTTCTTAAGATTAATTTAATTAATTTGATAATTTTCTATATTTGTATAAATATACTAGAAAAACAAATTTACTTATAATTTGTTAAAAATTCCGTTGAGTGGATTTGCTCGCGAATTTACTCCGCGGAATTCTAAATTAATTTGTATCATCTCTCTATGTAAGAATAGACTTGTAAAAAGCGTCTGAATCGAGAGAGTAATATATAAGAACTTGAGATGCCATGTCCCTCTGGGTGGTCCGTGGTGGGGTATCATGCGGGCTATACGCGGATTGATACCGGGTAACACCTAGATGGACCATATCTTTTTTCGCTCTCTTGGTTCAGGATGGAGAATCAGCTGGACCTCAATGGTTCTTATAAAACGGTAGTCTGGCTAAGTATTCTCTAAATTTCGCTTTATAAAAACATCTTTGAATTTCTCTTTGAATTTCTTAAGATTAATTTAATTAAAAAAGAATAAAATAAAATTTAAAAAATGAAGGTCATCCCCTGGTTGAAAAGTCACCGCCCACCACTGGTTCCTATATATAATGAAATTAGGCAATAAATAAACTCCTTCCTAAACATATTACCATCTGTAAAAAATCTCATTTAGATTTCTTGAAAAATAATCTCTATTAAAATTGTAGCATGTTATTATTCCACTCTCCATATTTTGGCTCGTGGGTTTATTAATATGAAAATCCGAGTGAAAAATCCCTGGGATTAAAATATCATGTGACTTTTTTTCTCGGAGGATTTGGCTAAAAGATCAAGTAGAGTAGAAAGAAAAAAAAACGATAATAATAATAATAATAAATAATAAATTATCCGTGTGGAAAAGAGGTGGAAAGAAAGGGCTGAAACAAAATGAATAAAATGAAAAAATAAATAAATTTTTAGCTAATAGAAGAAATAAATCTTCAAGGCTTTTAATGAAGAAGATTAAAAGTTTTAAAATTTTCAACCTATTCTCTTTACATTTATATTCAATATTTTTTTTGAAACTATTAGGAATTGAAACTCAGAAAGTGTTTTCTTTGACTTTCTTTAATGGCATACACAACTTTTTTATCCTACACTTTTTAAACGTTCTGTTCAAAAGTAAAGTGTAGATACAATGTCTGTCCGTTTGTTATAGCAGCGGTCAGCAACTGGTGGTCCTTGGCCTAATTTTAATGGTCCGCAAAGAAATCCAGATACCTATATCATTTAAATTCGCAGAACTCATTTAATAAAAAAATATGTAAAATATAAATTTTGTTTAAGTTGTATTATTAAATATGTAAAATATAATATTATAGACCACGGGTGACCAACCCGTCGATCACGAGGACCGTTTTTTGGTCGATCAACAATGAATTAAATAGTTTATTTACATTTATTATTTAATTCAATTTTTGAATGTAACTTTGTAAATTTTTATGTTACTTCATAAATTATTAATACACAAATTTACTTTGTTAGCAATTTATTTGTATTATAACCTGTCGATCGCCATATACCTTGGTATACAAAGGAAACTCGCGTATTACAAAAGGTTGAGCAGTGAGCACCCCTGTTATATAGAATATATTTATTATTATTTATTTATTTAAAATCAGCTTGCAATTACATACAGCTTTAAGTAAATTTGATGACATATTTTATTATAGAATTATATAAAATGTTGAATAAAATTATTAATTAATTAATTAATTAATTAGATCTCGTCCTTCCTCGAAAGCAAAGGTTTAGGACTATTTATTTTACATATTATACATTATACATAATATATACTTGTTAGATCCGCAACAAATATTCTCAACAAAAACACTTGTTTGCCAAAAAAAGTAGTGAGATCTAATGTGCTGCCAAGTTCAACATCATCAATTTATTAAATGAGTCGAGAATATATTAGTAACTTCAATTAAAACGCATGTTTTTCATTTCACATGTCCCTCTATATTTTTTATTGATTTCACATTTTTAGTTGAAATTATTTTTCTAAAACTTGGCTTTTACGCATTAAATTATTATTATTATTGTTTGATAGGGCCTCCACCACTCCCCTCTTATTAAGATCCCATGATTAGGTAACTAGTAATTCGTGACATACATAATAATGGAACATATTGCGTTTACTTGAAAATTGAAAAGTTTTTATTTTGCCCTGAGTAGAAGAGTTGTTTCTCTCTATGTATTGTGTTTACTACAATATTATTTTTACATTGTAAACATGGATAATATAATAATAATGATACTAAATGGACATTCTAAAGAAATATATAACACTAAAAATGACATATAAAAAATACCTATATATGGTAAATATAAATGAAATAAAATAAAATCATAATTTTTTTTACTAGTGCGAAATTTGTTTTTTACTAGTGTGATATTTGTAGTGTACAAGTGCAATATTTGTTTCTCCACTCTTTCACTTAGTTTTTGCAAATCGATATCTGTCATGTATTTGCAAGAATATTATTTTAAAATCAAAGTTAATTTTTCCTCATAATTTCGACAGTTAATTTTTGAATATATGGATTCACAAATAAAGTATTTTTTAATACATTGGTTTTCACTACTTTAGCCATTATAAAATAAATATATTTTGTAAAAGTGTGATGAATCTCGCGTGCCGGAAAAAGTGTTCAAGGTGGACGGCATGCGGCCCGCGGGCCGCGGTTTGGCCACTCCTGCTCTAAAGAAAGATCATTCTTTGTTTATTTGCACCAAGCAGAATACAACCTCATTGATTTTCTCTTAAAATAGAGACATATATTCACAATATGAAGCTAAAATTATGAAATTAAGTGTCGAGAAGAATATATTTAAAAATATGTATGCCAATTTTGTGGTTGATGGGCGTTGGAGGGGTGGTTTGAAACGAATGCATCCGTTTCGTTGACACATTTCCAACCCCCGTCCATTCCCGTTGCCGTCAATAGCGTTTGATTGAATGAAACAATTGTCATCCTGTCCCGGTTTTTTGACAGAGTGAATGCAAAATGTTCAAGTTGGCGTTCGCTTCACTAATTAGACATTTGATATATTACTTGTCTTAACGAGTATAATATCATTCAGGATAAGAGAGAGATAGGAAGATTCAAATGCTATGGATTTATTCTGGCAGGTAGAATTAATTAGAAACTTAGACGAAAGTTTGGATAAACTAAACATTTGTATTGAGGATGCAATGAGTTATAAAAAATTATACAATATAGGATAGTAACAGTAATTGTATAAAAAAACAACATCTAAATATATCGGGGTGTGTTTAGTGCTTATCAAAGGATTTTTACTTAACCCGTAGTTATAACAAACTAACATGAAATTAATAACAATATGTATACAGGGTGGTGACTTGGCCGACGCAGCATAGCGATTACAATGTTAATTTTTGAATGTGCATTTATTTGCTCCTCTAATTATTTTAGAGTTGAGGTTCTTATAGGTTTTCTGTAGAGAAAAAATACTGAATCCGAACATATTTTTGTTTTAAAATTTTGAAATTTCAGAACCGTAATAATCAACATTATAAATAATTGTATTTTTACAAAAATCACTGAGGCCATGGAATTATTAAAACAAACAAGGCATTTTCATTTGTTGTTTCTAAGTGACGTTTGTTATATTTGAACTTTTTAAAATCAGTTCTTATTAGAATTTATTGATTACCATAATGAGAAACTCGTTAAATTTGAATGGGTTGAGTTTTGTATTCGTCATTGATAAATAAAAATAGTAGATTCACGTAGAGGAAGTTTAGAACGAGCTTTTAAATTTTCACAAGAATAATCAACAAAATTATAATTAATATTTTTAAAAGTAATTAAAACAATAAAATTAGTAAGGTAAACAGAATTTAATTTTTTAACATAATTAACAAATGCATAAAATTATAACAAAAAATAACAATCATAGCAAATGTTCGAATAAACCACCATTTACCACTAAACAATGGCTCAACCTTTCGTAAAATTCTCGTCTGACATTTGCTAATTGGTATTGTGATATTTTATCACATTCGGCTTGTATACGATTTTTGAGTTGATCTAAGTTTTCAAATGTTTGTCCAAAGTAAATCTTTGATTTTAAATGTCCCCAAAGAAAAAAAATCGTTGGGAGAAAGATCGGGGACCTTGCAGGCCAGCTAATCGTAAACCTCGGACCAATGATTTTATTCTCAAAATGATTATTTAAAAATTCACGGACATCGCGGCTGTTGTGAAAATGCCTTGTTTGTTTTAATAATTCCATGGCCTCAGTGATTTTTGTAAAAATACAATTATTTATAATGTTGATTATTACGGTTCTGAAATTTCGAAATTTCAAAACAAAAATATGTTGGGATTCAGTATTTTTTTCTCTACAAAAAACCTATAAGAACTTTAACTCTAAAATAATTAGGGGAGCAAATAAATGCACATTCAAAAATTAACATTGTAATCGCTATGCTGCGTCGGCCAAGTCACCACCCTGTATACCTATTAGAGGGTGGTCCATTTTTTAGGTATTTTCGAATTTTTATTCTGAAAGAGGCTCATATGGTTTGAAATAAATTAAAAAAAAAATATACCCCAAGTTTTCAGTCTCTAATCTCAATTTTAACATGTGCCGCACAGCAATGCAAGTTTTCCATCTAAATAACATGGGGTTTTTGTCATTGAACGTTCGACTTTTTATTCAGGCCAAAGTTATAGTTCAAAAAATTTGTTAATATGTAGACTGTATCCTTATAATTGTAGCTAACAGTCAGAATTTTTACAGATTTTTAGTTATTATAATTTTTGTGTCTATAACTTAGTAACACTATTATATAACAGTACCTATTTGATCTAGCTGTAACTCCAAATTTATAATAGCTAAAAATCTGTAAAAATTTTGAAAGATAACTACTATTATAAGAATAAAGTTTACAAAGTTTCAAATTTTGTGATGGTTACTTTGGCTGGAATAAAAAAATTGATCGTTCAATTCCAAAAACCCCATGTTATTTAGAAGGGAAACTTGCATCGCTGTGCGGCACCAGTTAAAATTGAGATTAGAGATTTCAAACTTGGGGGATAATTTTTTTATTTATTTAAAACCACATGAGTCTCTGTCAGCGTTAAAATTCGAAAATACCCAAAATAAGGACCACCCTAATACCTATATTAAAAAATATTTTTTAAAAAGACTCTTTTATACTTACTAATAATCTTTTATACCTACTAATAGTACCTATACCTACTAAAAAGTAAAACCAAATTTTAAATATATGTATCTTTATAAATATAAATAAATCGTGTAAATCAGCAATAGGTGTATTAGTATAAGACCGTTCATCTCACTTGTTGCAACGTTGCCAATTTTATGATAAATCGATTCGATTTGCGGATTCTAAATAAAAAAATCAAATTACCTGAATATAGGATTAAAAAGCGGAAGAATTGTGGCGAGGAGAACATGTTGATTTATTGCAAAACATGGACCACACATTAGTATGCATTGTCCATTCCCCCCCCCCCTGATCAATACATTTGCACTTTTTTATTCTCACTTATTTTGCCATTCTTTATTTCAATGTAATCCATGAATTTCGAGCTATTATTAAGAACGTAAATATGTATGGTATTAGATAATATATGATATCATACATTTTTACGGTCTCATAATACAAATCTGGGCCGTGTTGTAGATTTTCTCAGTAAGATAAAGTCTTCGAAGTCCCATCTCTTAAATGTTTCCTCCTTTAATATTCCCTTAGATTGTAATTGTATCTAAAAAAAAGAATATTTGTTATAAATTAAAAACTTTCGAGGTATGATTTGATAGTTTAAATGAGTAACGAATATTAACGAAACAACTAAAATATCTATGGTTTTTAAATTTCTTGATCAGCCTGTTAGATAGGTGAAAAGTGCCAAGAGCTTCCAAAATAGTTGAATAAGTTCCAGGCACTATTTCATTTTTTTTACTTTATCCAATGCGAAGCATGGGAGAAAGTATTGGAATCGGTAAAAATTTGGGAGGAAATTTTATAAGTAACCATAGCAACCGCGTTGTTTTCTTATCCGTTACCATTGCTGAAGACATAGAGGAATCGAGTTAAAATCAAAAATAGCGATTGATTCTCATCTAGTACTTGAGAAATGACCATTCTATATTGGACTTTTGACGTTTCGGTTTTTATTGGTAACCATTGCTGAAAACATAGAGGATTCGAGTTAAAATCAAAAATAGCGATTGATTCTCATCTAGTACTTGAGGAATAACCATTCTATATTGGATTTTTGAGGTTTCGGTTTTATTGGTAACCATTGCTGAAGACATGGAGGAATCGACTTAAAATCAAAAATAGCAATTGATTCTCATCTATTACTTGAGGAATAATAATTCTACATTAGATTTTTGACCCTTCGATTATTATTGGTAACCATTGCTGAAGACATGGAGGAATCGGCTTAAAATCAAAAATAACGATCGATTCTTATCTAATACTAGATGAATAACCTTATTGCATTGCATTTTTGATGTTTTGACTATTAATGGCAACCTCTACTGAAAACGTGGAAGATCCGATTTAAAATCAAAAAGACTAAATTCTTTTTTGGTAAACAACTCAAGCAGCAATGGTTACCAATAATAATCGAAGGGTCAAAAATCTAAGGTAGAATTATCATTCCTCATGTATTAGATGAGAATCAATCGCTATTTTTGATTTTAAGTCGATTCCTCCATGTCTTAACCAATGATTACCAATAATAACCGAAATGTCGAAAGTCCAATGTAGAATTGTTATTCCCCGACTGTTAAATGAGAATCGATCATTATTTTTGAATTAAAGTCAACATGAACTGCAAATTGCAAGTGATATCTGATTTATATAAAGGAATAAACATATTAATATTTCAAATGAATTTGGATAAAGTTTAGCAACGATCCGTTGCAGTTTATTTTTAATTTATTATACTATTATAATGTACCTAAAGTTTTTGATAGTGTTGCATCATTCACATCCATAGTAAAGTAGAAACAGGAATAGTATGGAACTGGACAAAATTAAAAACAGAGTTTTTTATTAAATGATCCAGACGTTTGGTCAGTTTATTCTGACTTCCTCAGTGACCCAATTTATCACTCTTTGTCAAAAAACAATTTCACTATAAGACAAAACATCATATAGTGAAGTTATTTTTTGACAAAGAGTGATAAATTGGGCCACTGAGGAAGTCAGAATAAACTGCCCAAACAAATCTCTGTGTTATTGATTTTGTCCAGTTCCCTACTATTCATGTTACTAGTTTTTTTATAGTATTAATGTAAAAAATATATATTACATTTAGACATCTGATACATAATGTCATAGCGTTTTTATCAATTAATTTTTTTCATATAAAAGAGAAATCATTTTTTAATTAATTTAAAATTAATTTTATTTTTGCCGAGAGTAGCAGAGTTGTTGATTCATAAAGGGAAACAAAGAGGTTGTCCTCTGCTTTTTGAATTTTGACTGGCTTGTCGGCTGAGGAAGAGCAATTTTTTTTCATATCTACGCGATACTGACCACATGGAAAATAATATCTATAATTAAAAGAGACTGATGATTAAGTTCAAGTCTTCGAAACTATAGTCTCAAACAAATAAATAATTTATATAGTAGATATAGATATATTTGATATATATGTGTGTATGTTTATTTTCATCAAGCAGAGGACAACCTCTTTCTCTTTATGTATTTTTTAATTATTGAATGGTTCAAATTGTATTTTGATTTGGCTTTATGTGCCGCTCCTTACTGTGGCGACTGATGCAGCCGCCTCTCTGTATCATAGTACGGTATATAGTTTCATTTGAAATTTTTTTGAACATCTTCAGATAAGATTCTTAAATATAATCTGCTAAACATAAACGACATCCTATAGTACGAAATAGGTTTAATGACTTATCTAAGTAATTGATTCAGGATTAAATACTTTGATAGAATAAATTTAGGTATTACTAGTACTTATCTTATAATCTACTTAGCCAACCATAAAAAATATTCATAATAAAATATAAATTTCTTTAATTCGTTAAATTAAAAAAAAATCAAATCTAAAACTAGTCTCTTGTTACTGGCCACATCTGTAATCAAGAGCACAGATCAATTCTGATCTAAAGAAATTGTATCTAAGTAAGCATTTATTATGGTTTCGTTCATTCAATATCAAAGTTGAATTCTGAATTAAACAAATGACGTCTGAGGCGCATCTAGTAACGACTTGAGATTAATCCCGGACTTGCCCCAAGGACTATCCATTCGAACATACCTAATATAAAATGCGCAAAACTTGAAGTTAAAATGACCTTTTTTAGTTCTTTGACCAAAAATATGTTAAAGTTTTAACAAGATATGAAAATAAATTAAAGATAAACCCAGAAAAGACTAAGGCACTCTTTATTCGTGGCCCTTCCTATATTGAAAGACTGCTACTTTCTGATTCTCCTCGAGTGGAGCTCGATGGAATTGAGATTGTTTACTCGATGTCTGCTGCAAATCTAGGTGACATTTTTGATTCCTCCCTCAAATGGACTGATCAGATAAATGCTACATCACGGCGGGTCTTCTGGGGTCTCCATCGGCTCATAAAAATAAGGCATCTCATTCCCGTGACTACTCGCGCGCACCTGGTAAATTCATTGATCATGCCATTATTTGATTATTGTTGTCTCGTGTGTGAGGACGTCTCTGGGGTCCGCGCGGCTCGGCTTGATGTTGCGGTGAATTCATGTGTACGGTTCATTTTTGATGTCCCGAGGCATGCGCGTATTACACCTTATTACGGTCGACTTGGCTGGCTTAGAGCTTCCCAGAGACGCCTCTACGTGCTTGGCAGGTTCATTTTCAAACTATTCAGCACATTTCACCCCAAATACATATACAACATGTTCACTTTCAAATCATCCATCCATAACCGGGTATTAAGAGCTGACGGCAGACTAATCCATATTCCAAATGATCGTACTGAGATCGCCACCAGATCCTCTGTCGTCAGCTCGGCTCGGTTGTGGAATACATTGCCATTAAATATCCGAACATCGCTTTCAACATCATCTTTTCATCGCTCACTCAGGGTGCATCTTCTCGGGGGGCTGGGTTGGAGTAATGTGTCACTGGTCTATTCGCCTGCTTGTGCTGACTCTGGGTTGCTCGATGGGTTGGGAGAGTCTTGCTCATTTAAACCTATTTATACCTGTATTCTTTCTGTAAATATATCATTTAAATCTTACTATATATCTGTATATCTGTATTCTTTCTGTTTGCTCATTTAAATATTATATATGTTCTGTTTCTTAAATGTTACTATTTGTATATATTCTTTCTGTTTCTGCTCTACGAGGTAGCCACCTCAGAGCATTGTTTTAAATAAATAAATAAATAAATAAGATACAAAAATGCCATGAGAAGCTGTGTAAAAAACTACTAGTATCACACTTCATAGGTTTGCTTCAGAAAATTTCTGCTGGATTGAATAATAAGGTTCGTTTTTGGTTTCTTTATATATAGAGGCCATGTCTAAAAAAACAGCAAATGTAATGATAATAATCTATTGAACAGTGTAGTTTGGCGTTAGTTCCGAACGCCCACCCTCGGCCAGCACTTTTCCCATCGACTTTGCTACAATTTCTATAGATAACTTCTCCATAATGGATGAGAACCCAACGGGCATTTCTTGCTCGCCCTGCTCTCTAACCAATATATATAACTGAATCGATTGGACGAAGGGTTTGGGTTCGATTCCCGATAGCCTTGGCTTGGTCTTCCCCCGTTTTAACTCCACGTATCGAAAACTAATAGGCTTATCGTTCGGGGCGACTTCATTGTCGATTGGTGGCAGCAAGAGAGAAAGCGCCAGGGATTTCCAAGGCGATTTATAATAATTCGCGTCGTCTATTAGCGATTTATCGTTCTTACAATTCTTTTCCAGAAGGTCTATCCTATAAAAAAAAAAAAATGGAGAAGAAATTGAATCACACCCAAAAGAACTTAATTACAAGCTATAAAATACTTCTCAGGGATGAAAATTTCAATAAATCGTATTTGATGTGATTCCTCGCACCCTTAGATATACTTAGAGGGTGAAAATACTCTTATGATTATATTACAAAGCCGAAATCTCATCTTTTTCTACCTATAAGTGGTAATCTTTTAGTATTAGTAGGCATAAGCGAGTATTTGGGATGGGGAAATAACTTAAGAGGCTCCGAGAGTGAGTGTTCCCATCTGAGGGCCCTGTACCTAATATCTTCGTCATTGAGTCCACAGTCCTAAGATTGGTTTGACACAACCACCCGCGTCCTCTCGCATCCCATATCCCTAATTATTTGGTCGAAATATTCTAATTTGGGCCTTCCCTACCTAATACGATATATACACATAATATATATTATTATTAGCTGAAAGACCCGACTCTTTGTGAATTCACTAGTACTTCAGCTCTTCCAGAAAGTAGGCATGATGAATGAGCGTTTTTCCAAAATACTTAAGATCTTAAATTGCTTCTTTATTGTAGTTTATAAGGAGAAAATGAACAGATTTTAAGAATTTTTTCTCAATTTTAATTCAAGTAATTGATTAATACGGGCTAGAACAAACTTTCAGACTTATTTAAACATAAAATAAATTTTAAGTAATTTAGCCTATTTCTACTTAAACCTAGAACACACAAGTTTATAACACATTTTTCTTTGATTATATTCATTTTTTTTATTATTAATTTATATCAGGATTTATAAAATAAATAAAAAATCAATACATTTTTACTGTTGCCAGTCGACACAGATATTTTTAACTATACTTCGCTTAAAAAAAAAATGAAAAAATTATACACAAAGTCACGAGTCGGGCCTGTCAGGACTAGTATAGGCTTATTAGTTTATAAAACATTTTTCAATAAATATATTCATTTTTTTTATTAATTTATATCAAGATTTATAAAAATAAATAATACATCAATAGTTTTTTACTGTTTTTACTGTTTTAATACACATCACTGAGCCTGAGAGGCCCGTCTTGTGACTTTGTGTTTGTAAAATGGTTCCAAAAAAATTAGGTATATACATTTTTTTTAATAAAATCCTTTAAAAATACTTTTATTGTGTATTAATGAAGGAATATTAAAAACTTTATGGAACTCCTTTTCTGAAAGCTATTGAAAAGAAAAGGTGTGATCAGGGGGCTCGGTTTATGTATATGAATCTGAGAAGTGAGTTAGGATTCTTCTGATCAGCTTAGATCGGGATTCAAGCGTGCTTTTGATTGGAGAAACTTCTAGTATATAACTCAACCAGAGAAAATAATTAGTATATCATATCAGGGACTCAATACGAATAAACTATCATCCTATATTTTTACACTAAAGCCCATACCTATTAAAACCTGAATTACAAATAAATTCAGTATAATATAGAAGAGAACATCTTTTTCATAGGAATAATTAAATTTGACCCGGCTTTTGATTTTAAATTCAAATTTTTTGAATTGCTAATACTCTTTTTCACTTTCTTTTTTTTTTTTTTTGATCTCTAGATATTTTATTCATTCTCTTTGATTCATTAGATAATTTTTCAAGAAGGTATAAAAAAATTAATAGCATATATTATATATATATATATATATATTTTATTCTGCATGTATTCATTTACTGTTCTCTCCTATTATTAAAATTTTAAAGAATTTTAGTTTTTTTCTACGTTAAAATTTGAAAAAAATAAGTAATTCAATAAATATGAGACATATATTATGGTACAATCTACACCTTGAATGAAATAAAAATATCTCAAATTTGAGAAATAATTTCATAAGTGAGCATATCAACTGTGTTGTTACTTTTTACTTTACCATACAGGGTATGGTCAAGTATTGTAATCGTGCATGAAAAAAGTGGTTTTTTTCCTTCTTTTTTTCGAAATATCTCAAAAACGGCTGAAACTATTTTGATTAAAAAAATTGAGCAAAACCATGGCATTTTGCTCTACAAGAAAGCTCTAATAAGTGAACATCGAAAAAATTATATTTTTTGTGATAATAATTGTTTTGTCAAAATGTCTGTTAGGTTGTGTGGTTGGGTGTCCGTTAGTCTGTGCGTTACCAAATTTTTGTGGACGAGATAGCTCAAAAACTAGTTTGAATTTCGAAATCAAATTTCACACGTAGTTTTGATTCATTGAGATTAAGATTAAGAGCTGATTAGATTTTGGTGCATATCGACCCAAAATTAAGGGGGTGGAGGGGGGGGGGGTTAAAAATTAAAAATCTAGGCCATTTGACCAAACTCAACCAAATTTTGTATACATAATCAGTGGGACCCCAGAAGTCTAAAAATTCAAAAACTAACCGCCCAAAATGGGGGGGGGGGGCGCAGGGTCAAAAAATTTAAATCTTGGCCATTTGACCAAACTCAACTAAATTTTGTATACATAATCAGTGGGCCGCCAGAAGACTAAAAATGCAAAAACTAACCACCCTTCTCTACATGATTATAAATAATTTTATTGAATATTAAATATAAGTGAGGGGCCAGGTTGTATGGTAAAGTCAAGTGGATGGCCACATCAGAACAAGTCAGCTTATTTATTTGGATCATTTACTATTTCTGTGGAAAGTTCATGATAAATTGAAAATATTAATACCTATTATTAGCAGCGTTTGGATTATTCTAATAATTATCGACAAAATAAAATGAAAAATATACATATTAGTAAATAATGATTGCAGGATATTACCATGCTGAACCACAATTAATTGGTATGAATTCCCCAATGTCCAATTGATCTTTAACAAATTGTTTTTCTCTGAGTAGCCCGGGATTGATCCGAGAGGGTTGTTCGTCTTTTAAAGGAGATTTGCCGGGGTTTGATGACAGGGGAGCCGAATGACCATCTGACCATCTGGCTCCCCCGGTGACCATTCATCTTGCGAGGACATGGCTGTTCTCGCAGGTGGCAATTGGCGCCCAGCATGCGGACCCTCTATAGCTCCACCCGGGGTCGGTAGGCGCATGTGGTCGGCCCTTTGTGGCCGCTTATCAACTGACCAACCCCTCAGTGAGGGATGCATTGGATTTTAATTAACCGAGAGAAAGTTACCCTAAAACTAATGGGAAAATTATCACCAAGCTGTACAAAAGAAGGGACAGGTCTTATACGCAGTAATACACATCATCACAACATAGCATAATAAAACAGTGCATTATAGAAAAACCAGCTGCAGTGGGGAGTTTGTCAAAGTATCTTTAGGATGGAGAGGTTATAATATGTCAAAGTGACTTCCCTCCCAATGTTCGGACTCTTTCGTTCCGAACTTATACCACTTCCTTAAGTGGATTTTAGATATATAAGATGATGATTACATTGATACAATGAATATATAAGTCATAACATTTACTATATATGTTTCTCATAGAGAAAGGATTGGTCTAAGCGGGCGACAACATTAGGTGGGGCTAAATCATTATGATATATATATTTGTTATGTAGTGTGTAAAATAATGTATTATAGGGGGTGGAAAATTAAAATAACAATAAATGAATTGATTTGAAATAACTTTGAAAAACTAGTTGTAAAACGTTCTAATCCCGCATTGATTTTAGTTTTTACTTACATTAATAGAAGAAGTATTGCGTTAGAGCAAAAGTTTTTTAGATTCGGAAATAGACGTTTTGATGTTCATAGAATCAAGTAAAAGTTTTTTTTAAGATTCCCTACATATATTAAACGAAAGCCTTATGTCAATCAGTCAGAAACTATTGTTGTTAACTAAATAAGTTACAAACATAAAATTTGCAAGTTTTAATCGAAATCGAATTTCAATCTTGAGAAGTGTCGAGTTTTTTGTGGGGTCAAAAAAAAATTATCATTAGGTGAGTAATTAAGTAGAATTCGATTTTTGATTTTAATCAATCCAATTTAAAACTATGGTTTGTCATATCAAAATATCAATTTTTAAACTATTATTATTATTATCTATCGTAATTTCCAAGGGGTGAACCACGATTGGAATTAGGTGTAGGTACACGTCTTTGGAATTATGTGAAATTATTTTGGAATTCATTAGATAATGCCCCTTCATCTATTGTCTTCTGCTTGGAAATGAAAGTTGAAGTGGAAGTAGGTGTACCCGATATTAGGTCACTGTTAACCCATCGGTAATTTCGAAATTACTATGTAATTTAAATTATTTTTTGTTTTATAAATCAGTTCCTTATGAATTATCCGTTTATTTTATTTATTTATTTTTGTAGGGCCTCCACATCTCCCCTTATAGCCATCCGATCCTCCCACACCGGATGAGTGGGTCAGAGTGTGGCCATAGCAGAACGGTATACTATAAAAACCTTTGTATGCTGTGGGAGTTAATTATTAGGGTGAAAAATATAAATCGAGTTCAGTAGGTTGAAAATCAATAAAAAAAAAATAGCAATGATAATTCCGTTCACTGGGACAATATAATAAATATAAGTCAAAAAATTGTCGAGATTTCTCAATCAAAAATATTCATATTGATATATTGGACAAATAAATTTATAAAACTTAATAGTTCAAAAAAGATTTGTAATTAGTTAGTTTGCCATCTTTCCAAATTTTATAATTATTTTTTAATTAAATAGAAAATCAGTTTGAATAAAACTTTACTTGAATATTCATCTCTTGAATAGGGAGTCCAAAATGAAATGTGAAAAAAGAAAAAAACATAATTAAGTACCTACGATTTTTTTGTCTGAGCGTTTGTCTGAATTCCAATAACAATGCTAATTCCAGAACTGAAGATTGTATAAAGTTCGATCTGAGCTCGGATTCTTTGTCTTTTTTAAACGAATCTCTACTTAGACTTCAGGTTTTTAGTTTAAATATGCAAAAAATCTCGGATCTAGATAATGAGCAGAAATTAGGCACAAAGATAGTAGAAAAAAGCTACTCATATTAATTTTTTAACATTCCCAAATGGCCGAAAGTTTCAGCGAGTTTACCAAGTCTTAAAAAATTTCAATTTTTTTATATACGCTGTCATTGGGAAAAAGTCAATTTTTCTTTACATAAAGGACACACATCATTGATTTATTGATCCCCATCAGCCAATACCCAATTTTAGGAATTGGTTTTTTCCATTTGATTAGGTACGTTTTTTTCTTTTTTTTACTTTTTTTAATTATCCTAAGCTCTCCAATGAGCCTTCAATTAAAGTATGTAAATTCTATTTTTCTTTTAGAAATTTATTATTCAACATCTGATAATAATTTTCAAATCATATTTTAATATTCCCAGGGGAGATTTATATATCCGTTTCGTACACGAAATTTCTATTATCTTTCCCAAATGATGGGCGGAGCCACTAATATTTCATCCCCCATGTGGTATGATTATCATTTTCAGTTCTTTCTGATGCTGATATATCGGGGGGGTGGCCTGAGGAAAAAATATTTCTTTCTATTCGATCGGCCCTCTTGATTAAACATCGTTTATTTTTCTTTTTAACTATTGCTTAGCTCTATCAGATAAAATATTGGTTTCCATTATAATTAACTACAGAAACTTAAATATTCATAAACATATCTCTTGACCCCATAGAATAAACAAAAGTGAAAAAATATGTGTACATTAAGGTCGGATTTTAAGACTAGAAAATTTACAAAGAGAAACAAAGATGTTGTCCTCTGCTTGCTGCAAATAAACATACACACATATATATTGAGATGATATATCTGTATATATATTATTTATTTGTTTGAGAATATAGTTTCGAAGACTTGGTCTTCATCATCAGTCTTTTTTTAATTATAAATGTTTTTCATGGAGTCAATATCGTATGGATATTGAAAATTTGGTGTTCCTTCTTCACTGGTGGTCACCTTAGAACTAAAGAACATTCTTTTGGTTCACATTCAAATATAACAATATGTTTCCTTTCTCCTTGTTTTACAAAGAGAAAGGCTGACAATTGAAGGGGGTTTGTTTTTCTTTTTTTCTTTTATCTTTTGTTAGCAAACATTTTAAGCAAATTATTATGTGATAATTCAATTTGGTTGTTCAAACAAAGTTTTGAATTTCTATTGAATGATTTCAAAATTTATAACGATTCAATTGCGCTAATTAATTTTGGGTTTCTTTCTCCTTTTATTAATCTAATTCCTGTTCCTTCTGGGAAAGAGTGATTGTTTGAATTTAAATGTTCAACTAGAAAATTTTATCAAAAATGAATATGTTTATCGCCTAAAAACCAAAATTTATTTTTACTGTTCTGTTCAAACGTAAAATCTATTACTGTCGATACTCTCTGCTTGTCTATGCGCCCGTCTGTCAAGCCATTATAGTTCATAAGTAGAGACCGGATTCCTATGCAATTGAAGGATTTTTGGGTAAAATACAGATTTTTTAAAAGTAAATTTTTGGAGAAAGAATGAAAAAAATGAAGAAACAAAACAGGGGGACATTATTTTTTTTTAAAGTCCTTCGGTAACTATAGCCGATTTTGACCTTTGAGTGTTCGGGTGTGTGTGAAAATGTGTATAAAATAGTGTATGGATCAGAGCCGGTCAAATATTTGCATTATTTTTTTAGTTTATTATTTGTAGGTACCTACGTCAATATAAAAAGATTGTTAATATAAAAAAAAATAAAAATAAAAGGAGTACAATACAATCGTGTCTGTTAAATAAAACTCCCCCTCCCCTTATTTATTCGTTCGAATTTTTTGAAACATTATTATATTTATTATGTTGATTTATGACGATGTTCAACCGGGAGGCGCGGGTTCGAGCCTTGCTTGCAATATAAAATTTCGACCGGATAAATCTCGGCTCCTCACTAACACTACTAACACTTTATTGATGTGCTGTCTAAATGGGTTGTGTTTCCAATAAATAAATTAAAAAAAAATATATACCCAATGAGAATTTTGAGCAATTTTTTACGCAATAAAAGTACAGATTTAACACATGATTTTATTTCTTACATAGCACTCCTTCAATTATATAGTCTTTTTTTCTTCAGTTTTAATTTATTAGTGCATAAAAAATTTATTTTTCTATCTTTTCCTGCATATATTTGCATGTTTCAACCTATTCTGCATATTAGTTGCATATTTCAGCAATTTTAACTGCATATTTTGGCAGTTTTTACTGCATTAAAATCCGGTCTCTACTCATAAGCTAAATAATATGATGGAATCTTAAAATTCACAAGTTATTACTTATGTATTTATAAAAATCGTATTATAATTTTAATCGGATTATTATTTTGGAGGGAGATTAAATTTTCCTGGGTTCGAAAATAAAAAATATTTTTTTAATATGTTTTGAGACTTATTTATCTCTGTAAAGATGTGAATCAGAATGATTTTTTTTTTAAATTTAATTCATCATAAAATGACGGTGTAGGAGGGTTCAAAGTACCGATTTTTATAAAAAAAAATTTACCTAAAGGGATTTCCGAACCAATGTACATAAAATTATGAAAAAATTCAACAAATAAATAAGATATAAACGAAATTGTTTTCTCAAGTATTTTAGAAGAACCTTATGAGGGGTATGCGAGTCTGACATACATTTGGCCGATTTCATTTTTTTTTTACTTATTTATCGTAGAATAAAATAATAAAATAATATTTGAAATATTGAAAAGTTTTAAATTCATTTAAATATAATAATATTTTATTTACAATTTTTGAATTATTTTTTGGTATCTACGTAAGACTTGAGAATGATAAATTTTTAATAAAGATTCACCGTTTAAGATTTCTATAGCCAAAACCGAGGGGTGAACTGCGGCCTAAAATCGTGTACACATACTTCCACTTCCACTTTCATTTCCAAGTAGAAGACAATATATTATCTAATGAATTCCAAAGTAATTCCAAAGACAGTGTACACCTAATTTCAATCGCAGTTCATCCCTCGGCCAAAACAGAGCCCTATAATCCATTGGTCTCTTTGTATAGACTATAGTTATGTTATGAAGTTATGATGAATCAAAAACAATAACCCTCAGAGATATGAGATTTAAAACTTACCCTAGTAGCACAATGTTTCAAACTATATAGTAACTATATAGTTTGAAACATTGTACTACTAGGGTTAGTTAACTATCGGCTTGAGATTTCACTAGAAAGTTTGGGTATCAAATTAGCTAGACGGTTGTATTCCTTATCTTCTGTGTTTTTAAGACTTGAATTTTTCAAATATTTGACCAGTTATATAACTCTACACCAATTTACACACACACAAACACATAGCTACATGTAAAAATAAAAATAAAATTTACTTAAGAGTTGACCAAGAGGTCATTGTGCCCGTGGTCATACAAAAAATACTCGCTCATCCCTATGACTTCTAGAGAGTCCCTTAATATCTCTGTAATTTCCTCGGCCCATGTAGTGGATTTGAACCCAATTCATGTGAAAAGTCCATTATTTCTTAGAGGTGTTGCGCATTTTTGGTTTAACATCTTCTTGAGTTAATATAGTTACCATTGCTGAAGGCATGGGAGAATCGATTTAAAATCTAAAAAGCTCATTAATTCAGATATTTTTTCTATTTCATCCCCATGTGGCATGATTATCATTTCCAGTTCTTTCAAATGTTCATATTTTTGGGGTGGGCTTTGGAATAATTCTTTCCATTCGATCGACCCCCTTTGATTAAACATTCGTTTCATTTTTTTTTTTATCTCTGGATGGAATGATTGATGCATCTTCGAACTCTTTTATGAATGGATCTTCATATATAAATCAATCGTGCGACCTTCGACTTGAGAAGAGGCGGCGTGGGCGTTAACAAGTGTTAGGAGGCCATTCGTTCGCAGCGATGTTCGTCGATTGCAGCCCCATACATCACACACAACCCCCGGAACCCACCCTCAAGAAGGGTGATTTCGAGGTCAAGAGGTTCTCGCACCCCCCGTCGCCACCGCCACTCCCGCTGAGAAAACAATTTACCCCAAAACATCCCCGTTTTGATCCCCCACTGTGCTGCCGCTGGGCGCTTTAATCATTTCAAATACGATTAGCATAGTCTGTCCGTCCGTCCGTCCTGCTCAGCCTCTGTCTAGATGTCGACATGTCAAGATTTTAAATGGATTTCGAGCAGCGAGAAGCAAATGGAAGCTCTACAATGATGTGACACTAATTGGAATATATATTAATTCGACACGAGGGGTAATTAATTTTCAACCCCTAATAGAGAAGAATATTTGCAGAATAAAAACATAATGGCTCATTTCACTAGAAGAGATTAAAATCCTCTTGAAATTTATTTAAAATATATTATACATTCACGGTTATCCGGAAGTCAATTATTTTGGATAATACCTATACACTAAAAAAATAACATAAAATAAATAAATAAATTACATCAAAATTAGCTTTGAAAACAAAAGATTCTACAAAATGCGCATGTAGAGTTTTAAGAAGAAAAACTCTGACCAATAGGAAGGCCTTTGGATTCGGCGCTTATTTTAAATTTTGATGATAATATACCTAATAAAAACGTCAAACTATACTTGAACAGAGACGCTGATATAATGAATATTATGTGAAAACAAATTTATATGAATTTATACACATTTATATGAATTATACACATTGTTTAGACAGCAGAGTCTCATATCATTATCATCTTCCATGATTTGTATCTGATGTCCATGAAATTGGGAATGAAGTTATATCCAACGTTAATATCGAAGTTCAAAATTATTTCTTTGATTTGTAGTAAATTGCTAAAATTCATTTAATGTTGAATTACCTAAGTTATTCAGATGTTTTCGATTTTGTTTACTCAAAATTATACAGGAATTGAAGGAGGCAATATAAGAGCGTGTCTTTTCTGCTGGAATTATAAATTTTTAATTTATTTATAACGAGACTTACCATTCTTATATTAATTTCTGTGAATAAATTGTTGTAATAGACTGATGAAGAGGGCAAACCTCTCGAAACTATAGTCTCGTTATAAATAAATTAAAAATTTATAATTTCAGAAGAAGACACACTTTTTTATTTTCTCCTTCAATTTATAAAAATTCTGCTACTCTCGACAAAAAACTTTCACTCTAATTTATAAAGAAATTATATATATATAGCTTAACTAAAATTCATCATTCTTTTTGACTTTTATAGGTTCGAAAAAATAAAGAATCAAATATATCCAAGATGCAATATTACCTATATTTTTCAAAATTTAAATTTATAAAAATTAAACAAAAATGCCTATTTTATCGCCAGTAACATTTTACCATTTAGTCAGAACATTGATACTTTAGTTTTATATGTTTAAATGTAGACTAGGGCTTGAATCGCTAGTGCATAGATTTCAAACGCTCCACCCTCGATCACCTTGGAACACTAAAAATTAATTAAATGTTGGAATTTATTGACATGTACTTCTACATCTATTGAAAAACATACAACATTTTTACTAGATTTTTTTTATATTTAATAATAGCAAAGATGTGGCAGCGATATAAGAGGGTTCTTTTTTGCCACTCGTATAGAGAGGCCTGAGCTTCCTCGCTCACAGCTTTTTATATTAGACCCGAGTGAAAATTTTCATTCCAGACAAATTGAGTTTCAATTTGATCGGAAAATATTAAAAAAATAAAAATATATAAGCAGAAAAATGAAGTGGATAGAACTTTGGAAACTTGTTTATTTATTGTCGCTACAGTAGCGCTCCTCGCTCTATTTCCAGTAAAACAAAATTAAAATGTATTTATTTTTATATATAAAAAAAAGATATTGTCGATATGAAAGAAGAAATTTATAGTTGAGGGTGGAATTAAATAAAGAGTTTCGTGTTGATTTAGCGTTTGAAAAAAGGGGATGAAGTCAATAATTACCACTTGTTGGTAAAATGTTATGCTTTTGTAAATTGATGTATTGATGTGTACTTACTACTGTCTTAAGTTGATTATGGGAAGGTAATAACTGTAATAATGTGAAATGGAAATAAATGATAGATCTGCCACAATATTAAAGGTTATATTTAAAGTTTTTTCTATAACTTAGTCCGGCTTATATAAATAAAGTCTCACAAAAATCTAATTGTTCCAAGAGTAGTGGTTTTGTCTCTAATTATTGTGTAATAATTAATCTTAACAGATTTAGAATGAAGGAGACGAAAATGCAATTTCGTAATACGCTTTACGCATACGAAGTTAATTTTACTTTACTACTTAATAAGAATATTTTTATCTGTCTGGGAGAAGGGGCTACACGCACCCCATGTGCCCCTCCTAGATCCGCCTATGATTAAATTAGCTAAAAAATTACATGCCAGCTCACTAGGGTGGCCCACCTTATTTTGGGTATTTTCGAATTTTTATGCTGACAGAAGCTCATATGGTTCGAAATAAATAAAAAAATATCCCCCAAGATTCAAGTCTCTATTTCAATTTTAGCCTGTGGCGCAGAGCGATGCAAGTTTCCCATCTAAATAACATGGGGTTTTTGGCATTGAACGATCAATTTTTTATTTCGGCCAAGTAATGGTTCAAAAAATTTGAAACTCTATAGACTTTATCATTATAATGGTAGCTATCCTTCAGAATTTTGTTCCAGATTTTTAGCTATTATAATTTTGCAGCTAGAGCTAGATAAAATACTGCTATATCTTAGTGTTAGTAAGTTATAGACTCCAAAATTATAATAGATAGAAAACTGTAACAATTCAGAGGAATAGCTACTAATATAGGATAAAATCAGAGAGTTTCAAACTTTTTGATGCAATTGGTACCTGGAATAAAAAATTGATCGTTCAATGCCAAAAACCCATGTAATTTAAATGAGAAACTTGTATCGCTGTGGGCCACAGGTTAAAATTGAGATAGTGACTTGAAACTTGGGGGAATTTTTTTTTATTTATTTCGAAACATATCAGCCTTTGTCAGCGTAAATATTCGAAAATACCCAAAATAAATACCACCTTAAAGATCACTTACTTCCACCCAGACTTGCACCAAGACTTGTCTGAATACTTTATCCAGAGATAGTTTATACATTTAGGTATACCGGCGGATTATCTTTTGGCCCTCTTTTTAAGTTAGATGAGTTTAGTAAGAAAACTTGATATTTGGGGAGATATACCTCAACTAACCATGCAAATATGATCTATCTCAAGCGACAATGACAGTTTTCTAGCTGGTTCATTATTACCTGAATGCCTAAATGAAAAGGCATAAGTGAAGCATGAGATCAAACTTTACTTGAATGAATTTAGTATCTCGTTAGTGAAGATCCTAATCATATCAACTAAATTTGTCAGTGGTTCGAATTCAACTATATATATATTTATCCCTCGTCGTCCGTTATGAATAATCTGCTAGTATTTTCGAGAGGTTCACATTGTTTCACTTCAGACCTATGATATACTATAATAGATTAGTACCATGTCGTTATTTGCATGAGTGGATTGAATATATAATTGGGACCGAAGCGAGTTTTCTAACTTTCCTCGGACTTTATTATATTCAATTCGGGGGATTCGGGAAACTTGTTCCAACTTTCAATTGACATGATAAAGTATTTAATAGGAAAATCTACTGGCGAGACAAATTGTTCCATTTCATTATATAGTTCCAAAAGGCATGTTTTTTTCATAAAGAAATAAATATTTTTAGACCATTTAGCTATTCGATTTTTTTCGTGACAATTATACCAATCCTAAGCCACAGATATATTGAAAGCACCGGTTCTCAAATAATCATCGAAGTTAAGCAACTTTTGGCGCTGTTTGTGCTGAAGAGGGTAATACTATGTGCTGTTGGTATTTAAACAAGCCTCCTAATCCTGGAAGTATCTTATTAGAATATTATGAGATTTTTGCTTATTTCTAATTTAAAGGTTCATTTAATAGTTTTTAGAATCAAAAAATATATACCTATGTATGTATTTGAACTATCACAATGTTAGTTTACTACTGGTAAACTCTACAAAATTAAATATTTCACACAAATTGTATGTTTGATTTGAATTGGTTTACTAGTGAGAAACGTCAAAGATAATGACATAATGGGCTTTGAACTTTGAATTACTATCTATAGACCCTAACCCTATTTAAATATTAAATCTTACAATGACCATTCATCAGGGGTGGAATTCTCGGAAGAGATAAATATAAATAATTCAATCGATGATTATTTGGTTACTCTTCGAAATTATGCATAATTGTAATTGGCTATTTATTCTTAAAATACCATCTTATTCAATATTTATTTTTTGTACCTAGTGTAAAAGTTTTTTCCCCAAATCAAAAATCGTATTAACATTTTAATTGAATGCTTATTTTAAGGAGAGTCAAATTTTTGGTAGGTTCGGAAAATCTTGGGATGAGGTATTTTTTTTTAAGTAGAATTAATTTTTCTATAATAATTTCTCGCTTTTAAATAATAGTATGTGAGAGTCTCAAATGACGATTTTAAGTCATTTTTTACAAGCTCATTGTCAAACTAGTACTTAAAACATAATTGCTAAAAAATTCCATGGAATTCTTAATTTTCTCCTTATCAATGTCAAATAACAAAGAATTTCGCATATCATATATTTTTGAAACATATTTAGGTACATGCCTGTTTCCTAAAAACCCTGAGAGTAGGGACTAGAAGTTATTGAATTCACATACCGATGGGTAATTCAGCTAGTAATTCACATATATATTTAATATGGATCCGCCTCACACTTTCCAGTCTTTTTTTTTTAATGAACATTAAGTAAATTTTAAGCAAACATTAAGATTTTCGATTTAAGTCAGGCATTTTATACTGAATATATTAAATCTAAATGTATTTTTTTTTCGTCCACAGGCATCAGACGTAAAATAATAGTACTTTCAGGCGCGCTTTTTTTTGGGAAAGTCGAAATTGTTCAAGTAAAAGATTTAATTGAAAAGATTTAGATTGCCGAGAGTAGCAGAGTTGATTGATTCAAAAGGAGAAATCAATAAGGTTGTCCTCTGTTTGATGCAAATGAACATAAAATATTGAATATACCTATCATGGATTTCTTAATTGGTAAAAGATTTATCTATCTTAAACTAATCTTAGAAATTAAATTAAATGTATAAATGTTTATATTTATTATGATTTTACGTCTAGCTTTTAAGTATATTTTTTATATAATTTATTCTATAATTTTTGGTTAGATTTTCCCCATGTGTGCGCCTCTGTCAAATGAGACGTTTAAAAGCAGAGTGGACCATCCCACAATTTCGCTGATAAAGCCTCTATAATCAAATAGGTTTTTTGATAAAACTAAATAGACAGAGTGGATCAAACTTAGTTTTTAACCGTCCTACTAGATTACAACACAAGTATTGAACTTACCACTTTGCGTCAAACCTTTACCTTTTTTTTGCTGAATTTCTCATAACAAACCATTAGTGGGATAATCCAGTCTGCTTTTGAACGCGTAAAATATTCTCAACTTTTTTGTTATATTTAATCTTGAAGGTGATAATAAAAAAGTGTGTTTTCTGCTGGAATTATAAATTTTTAATTTATTGATAATGAGACTATAGTTTCGAGAGCTTTACCCTTTTCATCTGTCTATTACAATTGATTCACACTATACATACATTAACTCCTGTGAATCAATTGTAATAGGCTGATGAAGAGGGCAAAGCTCTCAAAACTATAGTCTCGTTATAAATAAATTGAAAATTTATAGTTCTAGCAAAAACACACGCTTTTACTCTCCTTCAATATATAAAAAATTCTGCTACTCTTGGCAAAAAGAAACTTTAAATTTAATTTTTATTTAATCTATTTGTTTTTGTTTTAATTTATTATTTACATATTGATTTCTGTTATTTGAAATATTCCTTGTAAAACAGTACCACAAAGAGAGATTGTTCTAGACCTTGGAATAAAGAGCTAAAAGAGAAGTCCTTATTTGATTATAACCGCCTTGCGGTTCACTTCACCTCTTCCAAAGTACAATAGGCCAATAGAAGTTTTAAAAAGTTTAGTATTTTTTTTTAGAAACTTTTTATAAGTAACTGAACAAATAACATTAGCCTAAAAGTTTCTCATGATTTTTTTTTCGTTGACAATAATAATAAAGAGAAAAGTATCTTTAAAATAAAAAAATATAATACTTTAAGTTTATTTATTATATAGATATATAAATGCAGAAAGCGTAAAATAAATGCTTATATTTATAATTATTTAAAAATTTAATAAAATGATTAACATCAATTTTATTCAAAGAACCAAATGAAAGCAAACATCCTAAAGCTAGAAAAATAGGTTTTCATTTGCAGGTATTGCCTACCTACAGGGATCTTTTTGTCTATTAGAGTCTACCCCAAAATATATTAGACGAGCTGCTCCAGGCGTGCCTTCGGCACGCCCTCTGCAGCTCGGCCCTCCGGGCAGGTGGTCCTGGCGGGCGGCGTCTCGGCATGTGATTATTAGGTCTGTAATATATATTTGTAATATTTTGCCCCCTCTTTCGCCCCCATGCACTCATTTTGCCTATTGATTTTTACAGCATACATTTTATATAGTCTTAAAAACTAACATTACAAAATTTGATCTACATCGGAGAGAGTATTAATTTTTTGCCTCCACTACATTTTGGGAGGTTGAAATTATTTTTTAGATATTTGCAAATAAATAATCCACAGTTTTCTAAAGTGTAAATGTACTAAAAAGCTAAAAATTTGTATAATTGCCCCCCCCCCCCTCGGCCCCATACAGTCAATTTTGATAGTTGATTTTTACAGGAATAGTTTCTTAAAGTATTAAAGAATAACTGTACAAAATTTGATCAAGATAGGAAGAGAGTTTTAATTTTTGCCCCCACTCACATTTTGTATAGTTGGGAGTCGAATGTCAAAAAATCCTGAAATTACTTTTTAGATATTTGTATTTAAAATTTTATTAAGTAAAAATCTAGTAGATATCCTATCGTTCTTAATTGAAAATGCATAATTAGTGTAAACACATTGCAAAGATATTTTGCTCCCTTTGACCCCTATTGGGGTCGAATTTCAAAAAATCCTGAAATTTCTTTTTAAATATTTTAATTTAGTATTTTTATAAGTAAAAAGCAAGTAGATATTTTATCGTCCTTAAGAGATATCGCATAATCAGTGAAAACACACTTTGCCGCCTTTGACCCTCTTATGGGTCGAATTTCAAAAAATCCTTTCTTTGTGAGCCCCTATGTCATAGATATAATATCCTCTCCAAATTTCATGTTTCTATGTTCAATGGTTCTGGCTGTTTTGATGATTAGTGAGTGAGTGAGTGAGTGAGTGTATCGGTCAAAGAATTTTATATTATATAGATTTGGCCCTTGATTGGAAAGGAAGAAAATTAAAGACCATTTGAATTCAGAATTGTTTATGGAATCAAAAATTAGATAATGGAGAAAATTAACAAAACTCTTATTATGGAACAAAAAAATATCATTGAAAACTTTTTAACTCCAGATTTTGAAGAAATGATGTTTTTTCATTTTTGACACCTACAATAATATCAAAATTAGGTTTTTTTATTTCTATGAGATTTTTACTTAATTAATTTTATTTATGCTTATTTTTTTTAAAGACACACGTTAATATATGGTATATATAGCTATATTTTGAGGCAATTGATCCCTGTTCGCCGAAACCTGGCCTAAAGGGACAATTAATTTATTTTTTAATTAAAGATGAGATAAAAAGAAAAAAATCTTATTATAGACAATAGGATCAGCCGGGGCTCGAACCCCGGATCTTGGCAAGTCCGGTGAGATGCTTTTATTAAAGAAATAGTATAATAAAGTACTCGTAAAATACAAGAAATCATAAGATGGTGTCATCTATTAAATTCGATGCAATGGTTCGGTTTCCGAGGGGTGAAAAACAACCCCTCTGACATATAATTAAAAATATTCCATTCCATCGAATTTAATAGATGACACCATCTTATGATTTCTTGTAAATTTGAATCTATTACCATCGGCAAAATAATATCTTTCATACTCGTAAAATAACTTGATTTATTATTTTCATGTCCGGAAACATCCAGGATTAGCTGTTGACTCGAGTTTAACGTTACTAGGGTACGTAAAACAATCTTCGGGAGGCTCCTTGTGTTTACCCTTTGATTATTGAATAAGGAATGAGATTAAATAATTGAAATTCCATTCTGCATGTAAAAATTAGGTATTTATGGATCAGTGGCTGAGTAGCTTAAAGTGGTTAGTTCTAAAATAGCTAGCTTACTCTAATACTCTTCCATCCTACCAATCCTATCTTTCCCCCCTCGCCAACCCTATACATGCCCTCTGGACTCTCTTCTCTTACTCTATCTCTGATCACCCTCCGAACCTCACTAACCCGGGTAGAGAATTAATTCTTTTTCTATATGTACTATGCAGTGTACTAAAATTTGTTTGAGTTTGGTCCAAAGGTCTAGATTTTCATTTTTTTACCCTCCCCCCATTTCCAGTAAAATTTAGTTTTTTGGGAATTCGAAATTATGGAAGACCCACTTGGAAAATAAAAAGACCTTAAGAAGGCGGCTCGGGGTCCAGGAGACGAAGAGTACGATTTCTATTATTGTAGAAACATTAAATACACAAAGAGAAACAAAGAGGTTGTCCTCTGCTTGATGCAAATAAACATACACATATATATATCTAGATGATATATCTGTATATATATTATTTATTTGTTTGAGACTATAGTTTCGAAAACTTGGTCTTCATCATCAGTCTTTTTTAATTATAAATGTTGTTTTTCATGGAGTCAATATCGTATGGATATTGAAAAGACCAGAGTCTCCGAAACTATAGTCTCAAACAAATAAATAATATATATACAGATATATCATCTCGATATATATTTGTGTATGTTTATTTGCATCAAGCAGAGGACAACCTCTTTGTTTCTCTTTGTGAATCAACAGCTCTGCTACTCTCGGCAAAACAAAAACTTTTCGATTAACACTAAATACGTTTACATTGATGTTCATTTCAACTTATACTTAAAAATGTCTTCTCAGCAATCATGTTAGGTACTTCTCAACTTAAATTAAAGTCATTCTAAAACAATAAGTTAATCTCCCTCTCAGTATGAACTTAATCTAGGTTCCCCTCTGGTTATGTTCATTATTACAACGACTATATTTACATTGAGGACTAGGCTCACGTTATTAGTTTCACTAACTCAATAGTCCTTGTCAGAATTAAACGTCTTATTACAACTGTATAGTGATTATTACATAATACTAGCTATTTTGCATATATTTAGATAGGAGTATAAGATCTATATAATTAAGCATCATCAGGTTAGTATAATTGGATATCGAATTCCAAATGAACGCTTCAGGTTAAAATGGATTATCTGAGGGGGTGAATACAGACAGGTCTATAATTATTTAGTTGTTTTTACTATTCCTTAAATTTCAGCTCTCATGTTTTGCTCCTTTATAAGACTATGCAAGCTAACATGGAGATAGCTCATATTTCAGCTCAAACCCTTTTATAACTGTAGCGAAATAGAATTATTAGTAGTACTATTTTCACCTTGATTAGATTTCACTCTATTTAATAATGATAAATATAATAAATTGCAAGGTTTACAAACCAAATTATATATTTATGTAGATGCACAGAGCCATCTCGGCTACATTATGTAGAAAATTTCTCTTTTTTGGCGAATTTGTGAAGCTTATTCCTAGAGTGGTTGGAGTTCCTCAAAAATTTTAAAGAAAAAATATATATACTAAGGTTCCTTCTTTATTTTACTCAAATTTCGATTTATAAATTTGACTAAAAATAAAGAAAGAACATTAGTATATTTTTCTTTAAAATTTTTAGTACTCTGAAACCTCACGAATTCCCAACAAAATGGAAATTTCTACACAAATTATATACTCTATATACCATAATAATCTAAAATTGTATGTATTAAAGCCGAATAGGATATTAAGTACAACAATAAAAGGAATAGTTAAATAAATAAATGAAAATAAATATAGATATCTTTTCTTTACCATAGCTTCCCACGAGGGGTGATCCGCAATTGCAAGTAGGTGTACACCTCTTTGGAAGTATTTTCGAAGTACTTGGAAATATTTGGAATTATTTGGAAATATTTGGAAGTACTTAGTTGGAAATATTTGGAAATATTTGGAAGTACAAGTGGAAGTGGGTGTACAGCATATTAGGTCGCTGTTCACCCCTCGGCTTCCCATATATTATGTATTAGAAGTAGATAGATGTCTTTATATATGGTTATTCTTTAGGAGCGGCTCTATGCCATGGTGAAATTAAAATATAATTAAATATCTAACATTAACAGAAATCAATGAGACAGCACAAATGCTAAGCTTGGTTTTCTAATTTGAAGGTTCATATTTATTCGAATTTTTATATACAATGCACATCTCTGGATTCAGATTAGCATATGGAGAAATCATCTCAGTGTATTTTCCAGTTCACTAATACTAATAAACTCATTGGGCGCTAACTTTATTCCTTTGATAAAACAAAGTGAATTCGGTTATAAAAATACTGTTTTGTTGGGGGAACCCTCATCCAGTTCACAAATTCCAATTTCTCGTCGTTCTAAGGGGACGATAATACTTGTAAAAGAAACTCGCACAGGGAGGAAGAAAACACAATGTGTTTAAAAAATCATTTCTTTACCACCCAAAATTGATCTAATTTATCTCGTATCCAACGTCTTTGGCATTTTTCCATAATCCCCCCTGAATGCCCCACATACCCCGAAGAAAAAAAAAGAAAGAAACGAACAAACATCTGTTCCAAAGAACGCACCATTGATTATTTTCTTAAAACAAAATAAAAAAATGGAAACAAAACAAAACATTAATTATTTTATTTATATGTGTAGAACACAAAAAAAAAAAGTGAAAACAACATGACTATTTGGTGAAGGAAGTGATTCTGGAGTGAAATAGAAAAAAAATATGGGAAAATACAAAAATATCTTTAAGCGACTAAATAATTGATCACCTACAATTCACATCTTCGGGATGGTGCCATATTAATTTGGTCAAGTTCTGATGATATTATCACTATTAATAACACCACTAAAAAGAGAAAAATAAAAATAAATTTTAAGAAAAAATAAAACCGACTTCAAAAAAATTAAATGAAACAAATAAAATACACTAAAAGGTATAAAATAATTATTATCTTATTTAGCTACAACTAAACTACGAAATATTAACATGAAATTACTTTTTGAAGTCGGTGCCAAACATATACCTTTTATGAATCGCACTCGACGGATCTTACTTAGTACGTTTGGTTGGTACGCTCGCTTATAGGTATAGTTTGTTTGGCACCGACTTCAAAAAGTAATTTCATGTTAATATTTCGTAGTTTAGTTGTAACTAAATAAGATAATAATTATTTTATACCTTTAGTGTATTTTATTTGTTGTATTTAATTTTGAAGTCGGTTTCATTTTTCTTAAAAATTATAGTATTTTAACATTTAAACCGCAAAATCTGGTCCATTTAGAAGTACTATCCGGCTCGCCACAGATTGGAAAAAAATATTATAGAAATTTTCAAAATCACTGCTATAACAAAAAGGACGTGTTCCATTTCGGCGCAATGATTGGTTACCTCGAAAGCCAAAATTAACATATTTATTTTAAAAGAGAAAGAATTCAATCAATCTTTCGGACAAATTCTAAGATTTTAGTAGAAATATTATTAAATTGAGATGCCAGAGGGGATTCATCCCCTCAGGAGTCGAACCTGAGAACTAACATGCTTTCCGGGCAGTCAGCTCACACCCTCGAAATACATCTTGGTTAATCTGAACCCGAGCTGATTTTTTGAAAAACATTCCAACTATTTTCAAAAAAAAAGATGCTCAAATCTTTAGTTTTATTTTTAAACATATTTATGTTAAACAATATAAGTGCGATGGAATTATATTTACTCGGGATGGAATCTTAGAAAATTTTAATCTCTGACAAAACGTAAGGTGTCTCAGTAAATCTAAACGATGGCAACGGGAAACCACCCATCCTAACAATTATCTCAGGAAAATTATGTAGATCAGTGATGGGCAAACTATGTACAGGCGTAATGTTACCCTTTTTTCCTCAATTAAATGAATAGTACCTGGAGGCACCGAGCGATGCTCGGTAACTTCTTCCTTCGGTTAAAACCTTCATTTTAATATTATTTTTAATTTAAAATTCTGATAAAAAGGTCGATTTTTATTTGAGAGCCGTTTTCAAATTAAAAAAAAATACAAATATATATAGTATTCGCCCACTGTACCCCCCCCCACCCCGCTTGGCCCGACCCCCGAAACCTTGCCCTACCCCCGGATCCCCCACCACTGCACCCCACCTCCTGCACCTGTTTTCATTCAACCATATGATTCATTTTTATTCATCCAATTGTTAATAAATAAAACCTATCAAAATGTGTTGTTTTTTTCAGATAATTGAGACCTGCTTATGCGAAATATATTTTTAAATAAATTCTTGATTATTTTTTATTCTATTAAATAAATAAAGTTCTTTATAAAAACAATTATAAAACGTTTATTAATATTTCTAACGTTTATGGAGAACAAAATATGTTAAAATCCACAATCACAATACTTCTTCAAGGCCTTTTAGAACAATGAATTAAGGCAACATATTGTCTGCCTGGGTACAAAAGGAAAAGAGTAACCTTTTTTAAAACCTAAGAATGGGATTTGTCTACCTGAGAATAATTAATTTGATTAAGAAAAAACCCATCAAAAACAATTTTGTCGTGACAGATCGAATTGTCACCCCGAAAAATCCCTAACCCGTGAATTTCATCAAAATCGGTAGTCGTTTTCAAAATATAACCAAGATACAAATATATATACAAACAAATATATATATATACAAATAAATATACAATTTTTGCTCGTTTAATAAGAGTAGATAGCTCGTCTTTTCATTCTTTTAAGGAGTTATAACACAGAAAATATGATATATTGTTTTAAGAAACAACACTTCTCTATTCTGAAAAGTATTAGTTAAAATCTTTACCTCCGACGCCAGTGTAACGCGACACATGTTGCTTAACATTCAATTTATGTGGGCTTTCAACTCTGTTGGCAAATACATTCTAATAATATAAGCTAATTGATTGATCATCATTTTATCCGATGTTGAAATCTTTGAAGTATGTTTATATCCTAATGGCAAGTAATAACCAATCTGATCGAGAGAAGGGGGATGTCAGATCCACTCTTGAGATTAATTGAAAGGAAAAAAAACGAATTTATCGAAAGAAGCTAGCTGTTCTGCCGGCAAATGTAAATTGCTGTCAAGTTTGATTAGTGTTTATTTACAAGTGTCTCACCAAACGGTGTCAGGTTAAGAAAGACATTTCGACTAATTGAATCCGGCTTAATTACAGTTCAAGTTACAAGTTACATTCGAACATAAAACATATCATACAACCCACCCGAGAGAATGAGAGAGAACCTAATTGAAATCCTTAAGTATACAGTGAAGTGAATTTCGGGGACTAGGGAGAAAAAAATAAACTTCAAGTGGACGGGTGAACATGATTTATTATTTATTTATTTTTTTTGTATGTAATAGTATATGTCCTTAAACAAAGATTCGATCTTTTTAGTTTAACAATAAATTTTTTGAATGACTCTTGTTAAGTTCTACCCTGCAAAGCTGGAAATTGAATTTTTACTTAAATTTATAGAGCAAAACATGAAAGTTAAAGTACCATATTGCATTTACTTTTGAGAAATTCAATTTTTGAAGTTTTCTATCTTTAAAACTATAAAAGTTAATTTCACTTGGGCAATTCGATGTGTTAGTATTTTATCAACTAAAGATATAGAAATTGAGTTTATGAAATTAAACCAACCTTTGCAAGTGTCGAAGCAAAAAGTCACCAGGAAATTCATTGGTCAGTATACATGTGTGTGACAACTTATTTTCTAATTTCACCTCAGTCAGGAATAACTATCATATCATCAACCTCAAGATCCCTAAAAATAAATAAATAAATAACCATTATTACTTACAGATTTCAATTAAATAATTTCATTTTTGTGAGCTGAAGACCAATTGTTTACTAAGTAATCTAAGGGTTCCTTAAAACTCCCAAAATACTTGAAATGTCATATTTGTTCTTATGTCTCATTATTAAGGAGAGAGTGAGTAAATTCGTGATTTTTTTTTCTTATATTCAAGATAAGCCCTTTCTAAACGCCGAGAGGTAGAATTTTTAAGTTGTGTCCTGGGTACTTCAAGCTTATTCCGGAAATCAAAAATAGTAACTAAAATAATTTAAATAAATCTTGCTAGTTAAATCTTTTACCAATGTCCTAGAAAGTAAATAAAGGTATGGAACGGTTGGTGTCAAATAACTCTAAATACCTATTTGAAAAAATCGCTAGATTATCATCTACTGAACCCGAACTGTGGATGATTGGACCCTTCTGACATGTACTAAAAATCATCCATAACCATTAGATTCAGAAGAAGATAATCTCGTGATTTTTCCGAAGCTACTGTACTTATTTATTCATCTTGTAAGTAATTCATCATTTATTTATATTGATTCCTTTAAGCAAACTGCAAGAAATTCCACAAACTACCCATACTGAGTTAGATTTCCTGTTTTTATTATTTTTATTTTGAAATCAAGTATATTTAGATTCTCCTGTGATTTGCTAGTTTTCATTTGCAACGTTCTCGGAATCGGGTTTTCGGTTCAGTTGTCTCCTCTGTCATGTTTCTCGTTTGTCCTTTGACAGAGCAACGAGCGAGTATGAAAAAAACAACTTTTTATATATTATATGTTGCGTTGTATATATATATATGTCGCGTTGTGAAAGAAAAAAATCTTGGTTCCCTTTTGCTGCCGAGGACCTAAAAAAAGCTTCTCGAGCGCTGCTAATTGACAAGACCACCCAAAGTGAGGACACGGAAATTTATTAGCACCGACAGTACTAACTGTCGCTTTTAATATCCACCCATTTTAATCTTAGAAACAATTCGGAATAAATAACAGAAACATTTAAAAGTTACAAATGAATTGGATTCCATTCCACATTATACTATTTTATTGTATTTTTCGTGTTTGTTGGAGGAGATATTTTACGAGAGTTTATTGACCTGGAAATATCAACTAACATTCAGATGACATATTTATTTTAATGTTGGTATATTTACTTAAATAAACTTATTAATCTTAGCCGTATAATCCCATCATAGCAGCCTGTTGCTGGCAATAATATGGTGATTTTAAGTGTAAGATGCATTATGGATATATAATGTCGGACTAGAGGAATTTTAACAATGAAACTTTAAAATGTAATCTGAAATCTTTAGAAAATTGATATACCCATATATCTGACGGTTAATTGATTTAGGAAGCAGTCATAGATATTCAACAGCTTAGCAGACAATAAACAAACAGTCTTATCTTGAAGGATTTAATTCTTTCTGCTATTATCAAAACTTGTGATATTTTTGATTTTGTTTGTTTGATTTAGACCACCTGTTACAGGTTCAACACTTTGATTCCTTTAATTCGCACTACAAATTACTAAGTGCAATCATTATCTACTCCTTCTTGATTGCTTAATTTGAATTTTAAAACGAAATTCGATTACTAATATTTTTAAACTTGTACCTGGGAGAGACCATTAAACATCCAATTAGAAATAATCACTTAATGAAGTTGAAGTACTCTTTAATTCTCCTTTCCCCTTGCGGTGGGTTTATTTTTAATTTGAGCCATTGACCGCGGAGTAAATGGAATACAGATTGAAGGACGCTGGGGAAAAGAAGCGGGGAATCCCCTGAAAGGGGACGCTCCATCCACTCAATGACATTCAAATGAACCAATTTTTAAAAGTGTCAAATCTCTTAGCGCCAGTTTAAAAATAACACAACGTGGGTGGCTCCAAACAGAAGGGCGGGTCCTCTTAATCTTTAATTAAGTAAATCCCCCTTATTTTCTTCATTAGAGGCTTTTGGAACCTATAAATAAATAAATATATCCTGATCACTTCAATTAAATAAAAAAAACAACATTTCTCAACTTATGTTAAAGAGAAATTTTAATTCAAACAGAATTTCTAATATTCTTTAGAAAGATTTTCGAAACGGTTTATATAAAATTTCTATGAATTTTTTATTTCGAAAATTTTTGGTCTGAAATTATAAAAACTTTAACTTTTGTCTGTTTGTAAGGGTATATGTTTATATGAAAATATGTTTTAAATTTTGTTCGCAGCGAAGGTCTGGAAGGAAAGTTAATTTTAACTTTTTTTTTACATATCTCTATTAGAAAAATAAAATGTTTATTATTTGGAAATATTTTCATTATACCTATCATATTTTTTTATATAAGTATAAACAATTTAGGTTGAATATTATCCATTTTTTCTTGATTTTTGTATATCGAATTTTTTTATTGTTTGCTTCAAAAAATATATATAAAATAAAAGTTTCTATTTCTCTTCTTTTCTGGATTCATGAGAATAGCTCGCTCGTACTTATTACATCAGTGATTTTTTTATATAATATTATTTTTAAAATTCATTTATTTATTTTTTTATTATTTTCATTATAAATATAAAAGCTACGAAGGAGAAGATTCAATTTAAAAATATTAAGAATAATAAAAGTTTTAATAGCTACCAATATAAAAATATTGGTATATTTATAATAAAAATATTTTCAAAAGTAAAGGCAAGAAAAAATATTTATTTTTATTTTTGTAAATAAATTTTGATCATAAAATCAAATCAAATCCGTGAATCGAATACGATTCTCATGTTAATGAAATGACAACAAAACGCAAATAAACTAAAAAAAAAAGATGGATGTCTAGATGGAAATTGGACGGCTGAATGAAAATAGAAACGAAAACGAAAAAAGGGCGGCGACAGTATGAGGTGAGGAACGGGGTTAAGTGGTAGAGCCAGGGCTACCAACTACACGAGAATTTTTCTTGAACACGTAAACAAAAATGAAAAAGTTCATTTCGCGTAAGTGACCATTTGAAAAAAAAGCTAAAAGATGAACGAATAAATAAATAAATAAATAACAGAATGTTAAAAGCATTGGATCATTAAGAGGAGATTAAACGTATATAATGTTTTTACACTTCTTCGTATATATACATATATTAATGTATTTTCTCCGCCCTATCTACATTGTAAATTGGAGTTGAAAAGAGCTTAACTCTGTTTAGGGTATTTGCTTTCTCTATATTCTACTTTGAAGAAGACATTATATAGTATTTCTTAAAAGTTTTATTTGTTCTTTTTTTATAGCATATAACATGATGTTAAAACCATGTCTTAACAAATGCAACAACAAAAGCTTAATATCAAGTATTAAATATAATTTTTATTTAATTTGTAGTCAACTAATCTTTCTCAAAAGAAAGGATAAATAGTGAACTCTTTATTAAGTTATTAAGATGTCGAAACTTTTATATTTACAGATATATTTATTTATTTTAATAAATTTTCGATAATAGCAGCTGATATCAGGCTTTGAGATATTTTTTTAATTGTGGAAAATGCATTTCACACTAAAGTGACACAGCACATCACGATGGCCTTAAGCCTGCTAATAAATTCCATTGTTTGGGGTTCCTAATTTATTAGTTTTCATTAAAAAAACATAAAAATATTTAGTTACAATATTTTATAATATTTATATTGATATTAAATTCATTTTGAGCTAAAAAGGAATGTAAAATTTATTACATCTGCTCCTATACTATGGTAACAATATTGAAAAAATATGTTTTAAAATCGAACTAAACAGTTTAGCGTTGTTTATAATTGGTGATATACGTGCAGATACGAGAAAAAACAGATCAGTAAGCTTTTATTTAGAATTGTAGATTTTAGTGGTCATGTTTTTAATTTGTGTTTGATAGTTATAAAAGGGATCCAACAAACGGCTATGAAAGGGACGTCCATTTCGTGACTAGTATTTCATAAAAAATTGTTATTGTTACTTTTTACCATATAGAAAAAGCAATTATTTTGATTACTTTTATAAAGAACTATGATTGTTTTTTTTTAAATTATATGAAGGTAAATGTTTATTTCCATGTTAATTATCTTTTAAGATGAGAAATTTAAGACCAATATGCTATTAATTACTTTCAAAGATGTGATTTTAAACTAAAGATAGTTAATTATATACGTGCTTCCTAATATTTAGTATGTGTGTAGCAAAGTTTACGGTGATTTCCTTATATTAACGCGCTGTCCCTTTCATAAATGACCGTGTCCCTTTCAATACAACCCATTTTTGAAAGGGACAAAATACACGTTTTTTTAAATGCGAAAATATAGTACTAAAAACAATTGAATGTATTTTATTGTAATTTATATCGATAGCCAATAAATCGAAGTTTTTAATTCTATTTTTAAATCTTTTTACCTCTTTAAAATGTTATATTATTTATTCGATAGAGCCTCCACAGCAAAAATGTTCCTTTCATGCCACCTCTCCCCTACTTATAACTATACCTACATCCTACATATATTATAAAAGATGAGAAACAACCTTTTAATGAGGAGCACATTTTTGTGCTACTTTAAAGCAGCCCATGAATTATAATATTTATGTACAAGAAACACAAAATACTGTTAAAATTAGAACAATTCATTTTGTTTATGCCCTCTTTCCATTAATCCAAGAATAAAAAAGAGATTAGCCGGATTATCCGGATGAGCTTCAATACTAGAATCTTTTTAAGGTTTCCGAACGAATAAATTTGATAAAATGTGATTTTTTCAGACAGAAGGCTACTACAATTTTTATTATAATTATTGGTTAATAATAATTATTCACTTTCATTTCCAAGTAGAAGACAATAGATGAAGCGGCATTATCTAACGAATTCCAAAATAATTCCACATAATTCCAAAGACGTGTACATCTAATTCTAATCACGGTTCACCCCTCGATTTTCCCTATTGATAGTCAGAGACCTAGACGAGAACTTGAATTGAAAATAAAAATCTTTAATCGACGATAAAAACGGAGAAATAAAATGTTTTACAATCTATATATATGACGATCTACCCTTAAAAGAAAAACAAAACTTTTTATTTTCTAAAATTAAAATAAAATAAAAAGAAATCGTCATCAATAGAGAAAAGAAAACACTGAAATTGAATTTAAAGGCATAATATATGTGTGTATAAAAGTGAATATCAAAAGGGAGGTAAATTTACAGAGTGAAGAAATAGAATCTTTAAATACTCAAATAGAAGCGAAGTTTGTTTTTTTACTGTTGACAACACTATTAATAATTAATTAATGTGAAAGCAACTAGACCTGGCTAGTAACTACTAATGTTGCCCCTCAATTTCGGGTAAATTCAAGCTGATATTTCAACTTTACACGATCATTTATTTATTATCCTTCGATTCGTTTTTCAAAAAAACGCGATTAAACTTAAAGTCACCTTCCTGCAAAAACAAAACAGGACACATCCCTGACAAAACCTATTTATCTTGTGAGTCAGGATTTATCCTGGCTCTCTCAGCCACCCGCTCTGAATTTTAGTTATTTGTTCTGATGCTGAGAGTGTAAATTTACTTGTAAATATGTACATATATTGTTAATAACATGAAATTACTTTTTGAAGTCGGTGCCAAACAAACTATACCTATAAGCGAGCGTACCAACCAAACGTACTAAGTAAGATCCGTCGAGTACGATTCATAAAAAGTATCTGTTTGGCACCGACTTAAAAAAGTAATTTCATGTTAATATTTCGTCATTTAGTTGTATCTAAATTAGATAATAATTATTTTATACCTTTTAGTGTATTTTATTTGTTGAATTTAATTTTTTTTGAAGTCGGTTTTATTTTTTTCTTAAAAAATTATTTTTATTTTTCTCTTTTTAGTGATGTTATTAATAGTGATCATATCATCAGAAAATGTTATTAAAATTCAATTCATAAATATAGAAATTCTCTCAAAATGTTTGCGGGTTTTAAATGAATGTTATTAGATTTTTTATAAAAGATTTTATTTATCATAATTTCGATTATTTGCTCATAAGAGTTGGAGATTTACGTTATTTCGTCGTTGATCATATCATCAGTACTTGACCAAATTAATATGGCACCATCCCTAAGATACCCAATTTCTAATAAAAAAAGAATCACCGAAATCGGTTCATAAACAAAGAAGTTAGTCCTGAACAAACCTAACAAAAAGGTCTAATACCTATAAAAAAAATGAGACCAATCGGAAGGTAGACTGGACCCAATGAAATTTTTTTTTTCAAAATCGGTTCACGATTTGGCGGAGATATGAGGTAACATAGGCACAAAATATATATATATATATATATATTATATATCTTATCTTTGCAAGAGGGGGTCCTCGGAGGCCTAATAAACAAAATATAATAACTTAAAGACATGTTGCTCATCTTGCTGGCAATCTAAAAGAGCCTTGAAGGTCCGTCTATTCTGCATCTTTTATATGATACGCCGGATTTAAATTCTTTTTTGAGAATAAGTCTAACCAAGCTGTAACTGTAAATGGAATACGATATCGTGCCATGATATCTAACTTTTTGTGGGATCAATTGGACGAGATGGACCTCGAAGAAATGTGATTTCAACAGGATGATGCCACATGCCATACAGCAAGAGAAACCATCGATTTGTTAAGACTACGTTTTCCTGGTCGTGTGATTTTCAAAAATGGCTACGTTAATTGGCCTCCCAGATTTTTACTCCATGAGAAATTTTTCGCGACCCCATATATTATATAGATATATATTATAAAATCATCATTTTCCAAGAAAATCAAAAATAGATTTATAATGAAGCGAATCTTTATAAAAATACATATTTTGTAATTTTACATTTTATTAAAAAAACTACATAATTACAATTATTTAATCTAAATAATAATGAAATGGATCTGCTTGTTTCTTATTAAAAAAACAGGAGTTAATCATCCAATATTTTTCAAATTTGATCTGTAATATGATTTTATAATTGGCAATGCTGAGAACCTTGGTTCACATAAATAAATATATATTTAATACAAAATGGCAATTTCAGAAATTATTGCAAATTCAATGACAGATTGATATACCTAGAATTTACTAAACATAAATTTTTGGACGCTGCGCATTTTAATTTTTTCATTGTCCTATGTTTTGTGACCCCAAAATACTGATATGCGACATCAAAATGGGGTCGCGACCCATAGTTTAAGAAGCACTGCTCTAGAAGATGCTCTTCTAGATACTTCTAGTCCAGTGAAAGTGGCTTATCTAAATTTGAATTCTACTGATTAAAACTTTTCCAGAGATACCCATATAGCTCGGATTGATTGACAATGTGCAATTTCGAGAAGGGCTAATTCTGTTAGGAGGGTATTATCCAAAATTTGAACAAAAACTTCACTGAATTTCACTTTTTAAGATCTTTCCAAAGATTGCGGCAATTTATTTCAATACTGTTACAATTAAAAGACGAAGTTTGAAGAATATAAACTAACCAGTTAAGTTTTGTAAGATATATATTTTTTTATTAAAATAATCCGGAATATTTGAGACAAAGCAGATTTAGCACTGACCAGGGATGATTAGGAGAATAATCTCTGGATTATCTATATAGCGATTTAAATTTTTTACTGGTTATTATAATTAATGTAAATCAATTTTGAAGAATTGGAAGTTTTAGAAAAAAATAAATCTAATTCATTGGATCATTGAATAAAATAATTTATTATTCATTTTGTAATCTCTCTTCTTTCTATTTCTTTTTGAATAGAATTTTCCACGACTAGTTCTTCGCCATTTTATCCATTAAGCACTTAAAGATATGATAAAAATAAATAATAAAAAAGAAGTAAGCTAATTTGAAATTTAAATCAGCATTTTCGTTCTATTTAAATTTAAGAAATTGTATAATCTTTATGATAAGAGAACATAAACATGAAAAGCCTATTTACAAAATGAAAAAATTATACCCGAGAACATAAAAACAGTTTTCAAAATATACAAAACAATTTATATGTTTATTTTTTATTTGAATAAACAAGGAAAATTATAGGCATTTGGATATTACTTTCTAGGTTTGGTTGTTCCGGTTAGTACAAGTATAGTTTGGGAAAATTAATTGCGTTCCATTAAATAAATAAATAAATCTTTATTACTCGACCTGCTTAGAGGTTCAAGTAAGTCCTCGGTGGCTAGGTCAACAAAACATCAATACAAATTAACAACAGAAATTAATAAACATAAATACAAATCAATTAAAAGAAATTAACAATAAACAAACAAGAAAAAGAAAAAAAAGAGAAATGTATGCTCATTTACAAATAACATAATCATAGATTTCCATCAAAAGACAAAACGTAATTTAAATTATTCCGCGCAAAAACCCGATACCAGGAGCAAACGACGCATTAGCCACCCCAACATTTGCCATAGGTTGTTAAGGAAACCTGGTCAAAACCTTAACAAGGATGCATGCGCGGATCCAGGGGGTGCGATGGGGGCGGTCGCCCCCCCCCAAAGCATTGGAGATCAACATTTTTTATATGTTTATTTAATTTTTTTTTTTTTAATAACATTAAATTTTAAAATTGAAGAAAATAAAGTTCTATGTGGGGGGGGGGGGCGTCGTCTCTGACCCCCCCCCCCCCGCTTGGACAATTCGATCGCGACACACTTCCGAGATCAAAAGTAGATCTTATATACCGGCGACCGCCCCCCCCCCCCCAAAAAAAAAAAAAACAGAGGTCTGGATCCGCGCCTGCAAGGATGTTATGACCTGTCTCTAACTCAGTTAATCTCTGCTTGTGAGAATTAAATAAAATTTTGCACAACTCTAGGACATTAGGACTTGACAAAATTTATAATTGATTTAATCATAGGGGCAGTGGACTATAATCCCAAATAGTCACAGACAGACTGTTACACAAATCAATGCCAGATCCTACAAATGAATGTAAACCGTTATTTTTCAAGAAGAATCATAATCACGAAAAAGTAACTCTTCATGAAGTAAATGAATGGAATCCATTTTACGAGAAAAATAATTTTCATTGGTGACTAGAGACAACGCAACATACGTGAGAAAATAATTCAAATTATTTCGCAGTATATAGTTTAAAAAACTTTTACTTTATCTTATGAAGAAGTAAATCTGTATAGAACCGTAATGTTAACAAATCTACCAAGCCTTGTATAATGCACTAAAATCAACATAAAACATTTTTACACTTTGCTAAATAAATACATTTTTTATAAAAACAATCTTGAAACGTTGATTTTATTTCCAAACTTTTCTCAGATTTGGGACAAAATGTGCCAGGTGATCTTAAAAGTTGTGAGTTACAAATGTCAAATTAAAAAATTATAGGTTATAAAAGTGAAAGTGTGACTTCACAATTCATGGAGAGCCCAATGAAAATGTGACACAGGGGGGGGGGGTCTTAAAATCTTGAAATTCATGAAACGTAATTTATGGACGGCTCCTTAATGATGATTGGAGGAAATTATTTTATAAATTAAAGGGGTAATTTAGTCACATAAAATAAATAAATAGAGTAATTTTAGTCAATTCATTTGATAGATTTACTATACCGTTTCGGTCACCCCTGGTAAGGAATTTCGTTCAAGACTTGGAATTTGTCACTCTGCATAGAGTATAACTAATTCGAAATTTATAACATGGATATTTCAACAATTTTCAATAAATAAATCATTTATAAACACTTGTGATTGAATTTAGAATCTGATTTGGAGGAAATACCAGGCGGGATCTTTTATTGGGCAACAGAGAATTCTGCAACGCTTTCTGCTGGTCTCAATTGAAACTAGCTACAGTGGCCCAAAAAATTAAGCCAAGCCCCTACCCTACCAAAATTTTTAATAAGAAGGGCTGGTCCTCCAAGGCCGCGGAAGGATACTGCTGTAAGGGAAGCGGTTTAGGGCGTGGTCATTGGAGAGGCTTAAGCGAAGGACTATCAGGCGCTTCGGATTGGAGGGAAGCAGAAGATAGAGGGGGATTCGAGGGGGGGGGCAAAGACCAAAATCTAATGACTTTCTCTAAAAATACAAATATTTTAGCCCAAAATCTAATGACATTCTCTGAAATTACAAATATTTTAGCACAAGTATGAACATTCTACAACTTTTAGTTAAAAAATGTTTGAAAATGATATTTCTCCACGCTTCAAACATTTTTCAAAAGAATAAGCAAAAAAGAAAATGAAAATTTGCGTGAATTCAATACTAAGCTTCACTTTCCTGCTGAGCGTACCGAGTAGATAGGCAACCGGTATGTAAAATAATTGGAACAAAAAAACAAACAAAAATCACGAAATTATTAATACTATCTTATATCTATTTTTAATTTGTCAATTAGCAGTGATATTAAGTTGTTTTTTAATTTTTTAGTGGGGTCTTTCTTTTATTATTCATATAAAGTAGTGGTATCTATCTTGTTAAAGAGCCGACAAATGATTCATTATAACAATTTCTAATAAAGTGTTTCTAATAATGTCAATGTTGTAATATAAAAGATAACATCACTTTTATTTCACAGTTTACTTTTTTTGAGTTACGAGTAGAAAATAGAAATTAATTCTATTTAACTATTTCCAAATAATAGTCTTTTTCGTGCTCAACGTCGTTTTTTATATAATTCACCTGACTGTGATGATTGGGTTAATGGACATTCGATAATAACAACAGATAAGATCTAGGGGTGAAATAATTCATAGGAGCCGTTTACAAAAGAAGAATTCAATTTCTATTAATCTCCTTTCATCCCTTTTTACCTATAGAATTAAATATAAATAGGAAATTCGTAGAATTTATTGAACGGTATACTTGTTCATGATTCACGAATCGCTGGGTTGTATTTCGCCTTTAAAATGTATTTAATTTATTTCAAAAAATAAATAAATCTAAAAATCTATATAATAAAAATAAATTTCTGTTTCTTTGTAAGCGCAGATCTCTCAAACGCCTGGACCGATTTGGCTATTTTTTTAATGTTCGTAATAGTCAATTCAGGTTAATACGTAAAAAAAAATTGGAAAAGTTGCCCGGAAAATTGGAAAATTCAGGAAAAACTAAAAAAAATTCAGGTTAGCCAACATAGCTTGCCAAACAATAAAAGAACTAAACTATCAAACTAAACATGTGTTGGCGGCCCTGATTGTCAGATTTTTGAGTGTCATTCATTCTTAATAGCATAGATAATAGAGTTCTAACCACATTATCGTTGAAGAAGAATTTAATAATGCAACAAAGATTTAAAAAAACTATCTATTTTTTTAAAGTACATTTAAAAACAAAAATTAAAAAAATAAACTGCAACGGATCGTTGCTAAGCTTTATCCAAATTGATTTGAAATATTAATATGTTTATTTCTTTATTATTAATCAGATATCAATTGCAATTTGCAGTTCATGTTGACTTTAATTCAAAAATAATGATCGATTCTCATTTAACAGTCGACGAATAACCATTCTACATTCGGTTTTTGACGTTTCGGTTTTTATTGGTAGCCATTGGTGAAGACATGGAGGAATCGACTTAAAATCAAAAATAACGATAGATTCTTATCTAATACTAGAGGAATAACCTTATTGCATTCTTTTTTGATGTTTTGACTATTAATGGCAAGCTCTACTGATAACGTGGAAGAATCGACTTAAAATCAATAAGACAATTCTTTTGTGATAAACAACTCAAGCTTGAGAATAAGAGATTTTTTTTTATTAATAAATTGTATATACTTTTGTGTCTAGCAAAATGAATAATAATTGTAATTTTCAAGTCTTCTTATCTATAATAATACCTACATATAATATAACTTTTTTTTATTTTCCCCTTAATGATAACAAGTGGATTTTTAATACATTTTAAATATTTGTTTCATCTTATTTGTTATGAGTGTATATTAAAGTTAAATAGAATCTCAAATTATATCTATTTAAGACTTTATAATAAAACAATTATATTTATTCTCTGTTACTAATAAAACATGAATAAAGCAGCCACGTGGGGGTCCAGGGGACGAAGACCACTCGATAAGCAAAAGGCCCGCCGAAGGCGGGCTTTGAAGCTAGTTATTATTATTTTTATTTTATTATTTTTATTAATATTTTTAGAATTGGAGTATCATTCATGATACTATATCAGAGATATTCATAAAAATATTATTTCAATAATTGATTATTTTAAATATTTTCTTTTCAAGGAGCAGAAGGCTAAGTGTTTATGCTCGAATGGTTGCATACCAATAGGCGTTTTTACGAGTTAATTTCAACTGGAGATTTTTATCGTTAATTAAAACAATTAGAAGTTAATTTAGTAATAATATCTTATTTTGATATTATTTATTTATTTATTATTATTTTTTATATTAATAAAATTCCATTTTCTACCATTTAGGAGATTTTTAAAACTCTTGAGTGACTTTTTACAATTTTTTAATCGACCTGATTTTTTGCCAGTATTTTAAAAACATGTTAAATCAACATATTTGCATGCGAGATCACAAAAAAAAAAAATTGGACCTACCCTAATAATAGCGTTTTACGGAAGCTACACCACTCTTTCTTAAGATTTAAAACCAAGAATGCTACAATAGAATTTAATATAAAAAAGTCTTGTGATAAAAAAGAGTCATTATGTTTTTCGGGGGCCAAAAAATTTTTTTTAGGAGGGTTAAAAAAAATAGAAATATCAATATTGGTAAATGGTAACTACGCTGTTGCCGCCATCTGGTAGAAATTGAAACTAACGCAATTGGGTGGCTTTCAAAATTGTGCCCATGATTATGAAAGTGGATTAAATTAAAAAATTAATTTTTTCATATTTTATGGTATGTTCCATCCATTTAAAATGTACAGTAATTAGATGTCGGTTTTGAAAAATCGCATAAAATTGAACCGTTAAGTGTATTTCTAGTTGTCTCATTATAATTCGAATCTTGTTTATTTTATAAAACTATAAATATCTCGAAACTAACAATCAATGACCACTTTCATAATTATGGGCACAATTGTCATATGCATAATCGAGAGTGCTAGTTAATGTTGAATCTCTTTTTAGTCTGATAGCTCTCCTCTGAATTGTAACCAGGCTGGCAAGAGAATGGTTGGAGGCCCTTCTTATCAAATGAGAGCCAAATTCGATAAAGGGATGAATAAAAGTCTTGTATTTGGCTAGGAAGTTAATTGACATGACAAAGCGTCTGGTTCGGAATAGAAATAAAAGTTTATATGGTGCAGTTTTTGCTACTTAAGTAATATGGTTATTGAAAGCAAGTTCAGACTCCAGGATGACTCCTAACATTAATATATTGTCACAAAATTCCAATAATATTTTGGTCCCACCACTAGAGGGCATGGGCTTCTCTCCTGAATGTCAACGGTTGGATTTTCAGCTAGTTTATTTATTTTAATTCATAACTGTTTATATATATGAGAGATTAACCACCTCCCTGCCAACATCGGGTGTTAAAACTTATAAACATTTTGGGCAGCTTCAACATTTTTTTTGTTAACGCACGACGATATAAACATAGAATTTAATTATCCGTTTATGTCGAAATATTCAAATGTTTATTAGCTGTCATGCCTTGAGTATAAAAAAATATGGAGGCTGTGTAATTGGATTCTGAGCATGTTGTTCACTAGCACCCGCGCACCCGCCCTCGTACCCCCCAACTCCGCCTTTGTACCCCAGGCTACCCTCATACTAACTCTCTAATGCTGAAATTCGGCAGTCGAGAAACTCATTGCACAAATATTCATATTCAGTTATGTTTTGTTTCTGTTAATTTTTCTGATAAAAGGTTGACAGTTGTGGAAGTTCTTTCGGGGGGGGGGGGGAGAGTGCTGGATGGGGTAATTTGATTATTCACCGACCCCATTCTCACCCATACACGCCTGGCTTGCACACGACTCCCATTAAAAAAATTCTCATTTTGGATAGAATGGCTCCTGCTGTTGTTAGTTAGATAGATGGGTTATTTTTTTCTCGCATTGTGGGGGATTTCGCTTGTTTATTAAAAATTATATCTATTTACAAATGCAAAAAAATAAAATGGTGATGAATTGAATTTTTTGCAACTAACTATTCCACCGTTATTTTTTAAATTGACCTTAGAATAAATATATAAATTAAAAATGAAAAAAAAACTAATTTAAAATTAAATTATGTAGATTGGTGTTTTTATTTTTTTTTATATTTTAAGTTTTGATTAAATAAATAATATAGAGTAGTTTCGATTAGTTTTGTTTTCAATATTAGTAGGATCGACAGCTTTTTAAAGTAATAAAATTTAATATTCAGTTAACTTATAGTTTCAATTCAAGGTTCTTAGAGATATTGGCTCACAGATATGATTTAGTTCAAATCACCTTAGTGCGTAGAAGTACTCCTTTATCTCAAATATATAATATTAATAATTTTAAATTGAAAGTTTTTTGACGAGAGTAGCAGAATTTTTATAAATTGAAAGAGACAATAAAAAAGTGTGTCTTCTGCTGAAATTATAAATTAAAAATTTATAATTCCAGCAAAAGACACAGTCTTTTATTGTCTCCTTCAATAATAATTTTATTAGCGGGCCAATGCTTATAATCCCCATTAGCTGTCTTCGAATTTTAAAATCATGCTTTTGTTTTTTTGATTTTTACATATCGTCGCCTTAGAGTGCAAAACCACTAACTCACTACAAGGATATTTTACAGGGCAGACAAAAAAGAAACAAAATTTAATAATTGTTGTTTAGGAAAGAAACAATTTTTCAAATTTTTCCTAAAAATTACGATCGCAATTTTTAGAAGCAGTTTTACTTGGACGATGCTGCATCTCTTTTTCTTTCGAGCAGTATTAATATGTCATATGCGATAAAAAATGGATTTAGCAGGTTTACACTCTAAGGCGACGATATAGTATTATACATTAGAGCAATCGTAAATTCTTGAACTTAACTATATTACATATATATCGTTAATCATTTTTACAACAAAGTAGAAATAAAAACAGTGCCGTACCTAGTACTTTTGCCGCCTGGGGTGGTCTCCAATTTGCCGCCCCCTAAGTCAATCAAATGGTGGTTTTAATAAATATTAATAAAAATAAATAAATAATTGTAATTGAGACAAACTATAAGTGGGGAACTTTTTTACCATTGGATGCCATATTTAAATTAGGCAGTAATAAAGTAGGCAGTATAAGTTGATATGAAAAATTTTTGGCGGGAGAGGAAAGTACACTCCTGTTTGGTACTAGGTGCCGGATACAAATTTTAAAATTTTATAAGAAAATAATATTATTAACCCTTATTTTGATTCTATAACAACCCCTACGTAATAAGGTTTACATTGCCAGTTTAAAATAAGTCAATTAAAAAAAATATATTCAATGATCAATTCAGAAATTAGAATAAGAAAAATTGTTAAAAAAACCAAATGAAACGGAACGATGATTTGTGACATGAAATTCGATTCTTTTGCAGCTTAAAGAAATTTTTAATTTCACCTAATCTTAGAGCAGTCAGATTTTTTGTTGCTAAAAAGTCGATGAACATTTTTTTGGCGGTAGAAGAAAGTACAGTCGTTATCGGCGAACTAAATCTTTTTTCCCATAAGAATAATATTTTTAATTCCTCGTTAACATCAATCACATCCTGCTGTTGGTGATTTTTCTAATTAGAAGAAGAGTTGATTGATTGAATTAAAATTAGTAAAATAGTAAAACAATTATTTAACACACTTTTAGTATTGTTTTGCTTTTTAATGCATTTTGAAATAAAAGCATAGTACCTATGGTACATATTATTTAAAAAAATTTTTAGTTTTAATTAAATATAGTTTTTCTTAGATAAAAGAAAACTCTTCAAGCTCTTTAACATTTCTTTCGTGAAACGACTTTTTACTTTACCCACTAATTATAACACAACAAAAAAGTTCTATTATAAGTAATTATCAAAAATATAATTATTTCCCCCTGATCTCCTCTCCTCGCCACAAACAAAACAAAAAAAATAAATAAATTTACAGGAAATTAGCAAAAACTTTTTTTTTAGGTCGATGTTGTGAAAAGCAAAAAAAAAGTAATGAAGGGTGGAAAAAATATCGATTGATAATTAATCATCATTTCTGACATTCAGTTAAATTAACTCTCATTCAACCCCTCGCTAAATACTATTATCGTTTTTTTTTTTTTTTATATTTAATTTCTTTTTTTTTCTGGAGAATTAGAACAAATAAAAAAAAGAAGAGAAAGAGAGAGAAATATTAGAAAAGGGGTTGATGGGTGGCGAGAAAGAGTGGAAAAGAAACTTGGGGGCTATGTTTTATTGATGATTTATTTTAATTTTTATTTTCCGCCTTCTATTCTTTTTTTCGACCCGAGTCATTTTTATTAGCTTTCTTGAAGAAGCGAGATTGAAAGGAACCAACTCCTATAAAAAAGTCTTAGAGCATTTCTACTTGAGAAGAATTTTATATCTAGATATTTAATGGAGTTTTTAGTAAAGCGAATTTTCATAAGTAGTTGTCAAGAAGTGATAAAAAAATGAAATGAATTTTTTTTTATTTATTCTTCGACGATAAAGTAATTATACCTACCACATGGATGGATTTTTTTGATTATATGTCAGAAGAGTTGTTTTTACCCTTGGAAATCGAACCCGAGTTCCAAAATCAGCAATCCAGGCTGGGTACCCTTTGAGGTGAACCTATCAGGCATATCATGTAGACCGACTTAATATTTCACTCACAGATTTATATCTTCATTTGTACAATTTTGCGGTCTCGGGATTCTAAATTTAAACACATAGTCATAGTTTAAAAAATGGTGGTTGATTGTTTGGAATTTTGAATGAGTTTTTCTGAATTCAATATACCATAAGAGCTTAAATTGGCGATAGAAGCAGACTTTAAATTTCTAACGAAAAAAGGTCCGATATCAATGAACTTTATACGGGACCAATCGTCTACTATTCTGAATCCAATGCAAAAAATCATCAAAATCGGTCCACATGGTAAAGAGAAATCGACAAATAAACATCATCAGAACTTGATCAAATTAATATGAGACCACGCCTAAGGCATCCCTTTTCCAATAAAAGAAGAATCATTGAAATCGGTCCATAAACAAAGAAGTTATGCGTGAACAAGTGAACATACATAACAAAAAAGGTCCAATACCAATGAAATTTAAACGGGACCAATCGGGAACTAGACTGAACCTAATGCAAAAAAAATCATCGAAATCGGTCCACATAGTAAAGAGAAATAAATGTTCAAACACCAAAAAAACAGACATTCCGTTGAATTGATAACCTCCTCCTATTTTCAAAGTCGGTTAATAGCAAGAGGTTGTCATCTACTAGATCCAAGAAGAAATTGATTATTTTTAGATTTCTGTTTAAATATCTATTATATTTTAGAGAAATTAAAATTGCAATCAAATTAAATTTTAAAAAATTATATGCCTGATTTTTGTCTTCACGGTATATACTATGGAAGTTGACCTTTGTTTCTATATACCTAATATTAAAAGTCTACTGTTATTTATAGAATGAAATAGAGATCAATCAATGCACAAATTTAAATTTCACAAACCTGTGTAATTAGAATCTACTTCAGCAATATGAATTCCCTCCCCCCTTTTTTTAATACTAATAATTTACATTATCATATCTTACTATATTTGAATCATAATAAAGATGTTTTACTATACATCTTAAATTTCTGGGAGAATTCTTGATTTCTGATCATCCAAAATGTTAAAATCATAAAACTTTTAAAAACAGAAAATTTTGGAGATGACGGTTTTTTTTTTTTTTTTTTTTTAATTCATCACTCATCAATATTATTAATACAAAATAGATTTATCGCGTTTTTCATTAAAATAAATAAATAAATAAACGTTAGGATTGAGTGTCTAAAATCTTCGTTGATTCTTATGATCTTTGCAATTTTCAATCTTTCAAAATTCTATCACTTTCACTTTTCAAACAAAGAATATTTTATACCCAAAAATGTAGTGCACTATACTTCTTCTTCCCATAATGCCTATCTGTTCCGGATGCTTGAAACCATATTAGCTAATTTTAGGTTAAAAATAAAATGAGAGAGTCTTCTGTTTTTTAAATAAAATAATTTTTAATTATTTCTAGAGACTATAGTTTCGAAGGCATTGCCTTCATCATCAGTCTATCACAAATATTTCAGTATTTAGTTAAATTTTAAAATCCTTGGAAAAAAGCCCACTTGAATCTTCAAATGAAAAACTAGAAATTATCAATGAACCATTTTTAAAAGCATTCCATTCATTCAGGTAAAACTCTTTACAAAAAGCCTAAACAAAAGAAGACGAGTAACCCAGATATTGCTCTGTTTACATTCTAATCTCCCAAGAGGAAACATGAAGAAAAAGACATTATATATTTTTCAAAATTTTCAATATATAAATCTTAATTTGTAACTAATTTGTAACTAAATACTGACATATTTGTGATGGACTGATGATGAAGGCAATGCCTTCGAAACTGTAGTCTCTAGAAATAATTAAAAATTATTTTATTTAAAAAACAGAAGATCTCTCATTTTATTTTTAACCTAAAATAAAAAGAATTCTGTTACCATCGTCAGTGAAATCTTTTATTCAACATATTAGCTAACATTACTTCATTTACTACGACTCATATAATATAATATATAATATAATTATAATTCTATGGTGTTCAGTGACAGCCAAATTCTAAGATTTTTGAGCCAAGTAATTCTTCTGCTTCCATATCTCACCTACAAAAAACTTTTCCCTCTAATACCTACGTTTCGCAATAAGTATATCTGCTTTCATTTGTCATAATTTGAACGAGGTTTGGAACTTTTGAGCTTTAATTGTTGTTTTTTTGGCTTTTCGGCCTTTCTAGCCATAAGCTATCCATTTACGATACTACTTATTTTTTTTTAAATTGTCTCTACCCCCGGGGTCAGATTTCAGCCGGGATGCCTCGAGTCGGATTCGAACCCGGGTCCCCTGGTTAGCAGGCTGACACGCTACCACCTAGCCTATCTGACACCCCTTTAATTGTTGTTAAAATTTATTTATTTATTTTTTATTCTTTGCAGAATGATTTGGTTTGTGACACGATCTTTCCACGACACTAGTATAAAAAAGTAATTTATTAATAGTAAAAGATATAATGACCATGATGAAAATGAGCCAGCTGCATTTTTCTAATTCCTCGTTGTACACGTTAGCCCGAAAAAAATTACAATAATTTCCTAAAACGATCAGTCGAAATATTAACGATTGCCATTTAATGACCATAATAAATTGCAAGGAGCATTTTTTTTCTCACGTCTAATATAGATTGACGGGAACGGAACGATTTAGATACAAATGACTTGAATAAATGTATATTTTTTTTATTTTTTTAGCTCTTTGAAAAGAAAAAATCTTGTCTTGTGTCCTTTTCTAAACTTATCTTTTATTCATTAATTATATTCGTTTCTTTCTTTTTTTTTATCCCTCCCCCCTAACATACACCCACACATATACATACCCACAGACACAGTTCGCTTGTTCTTCTTTTTAAATTTATTTTTACTTTTGAGCGAATTGGAGGAAAACCCTTTGTCCAATGTTTCTATCTTCACACCTGAAATATTTCTAATACTTTGCTTGTGCTTTTTTCATCCCTTCTCTGATGTTGTTTTGTTTTGTCTTTATGACCCGTATCATCAATGATACAGATTCGTCTTTGCAAGTTCTTTTTTTTATATTCCACCCGCGGTCGCTGTGTTCACAGACCACATGGCCTTTGAAATCGAAACTCCGTCTCCACGGGGACAAAAAGTATTGTAAAAGATGCCCTTACGGGCAAGATTCCGGCTAAGGTAATGAGCCCTTAAATAACATTAAGATGTTTCAGAGACGTTTGGAATGCCATAAAAACTAACTATGGAAGGTTTTATGTAACCAGGATCGCCTTTGCTGCTGTTACTACTAGTATTACGGCTATACCTCCCCTATTGAGGTGGTAAAAAATCTACATTTAACGACAAGACAGAGACATTGGGACTAAGGTGAATGTGTCTTTGTAATAATTTAATTAGGCGGTGTATTAAGAGAGGGTTAAATTGAAACAGACACGAATGGACAGAGGCAACCTGAAGAAAAATCGGCTACGGAGCCAAGTGGAATCTATTTTATGGTCCTTTTATGGTTTCTAAATGTGGAAGAATTCGTAAAATAGAACGAGTTCAGGATTGCTTTGTGTAATGAAATTAAATCTCTGCGTTTGTCTGTTTGTGTGTTTTATTCAGACAAAATGAACTAGATATTCTCGAAGATTTATTGAAATGTTTTATTATTAATATTAAGTAAATGAATCGCGAATTTTTAAGTTTGATAATGTATTAAATAATTCCAACAGTTATCTCGAAATATCTATAAATTACAAATTATTTTATTTATTTTAAAAAGAAATGACAATTGAACACCTGGCAGGATTCGAACCTGCGATCGTTCTTGTATAGCCTAAGAATGGGTTTTAACTACCTGCGCCATTATTATTATTGTAATTATCATATTGTTTTAACAGTAATACATAAATAAAATAATGGTTTGCTCTACGAAAAATCCTAAGGAGTGAACATCGAAAAAATTATATTTTAATGATTTTGTCAAAATGTCTGTTAAATCCTTAGTACGTTACGAAATTTGGTATACTCTCTAACTCAAAAACTAGTGTGAATACCAACCGGAACCAGGTAGTTTTTTGAAATTGAGATGAAGAGTTGATTAGATTTTGGTTGAAATCGAACCAAAAATTAAGGGAGGCTCTTAAAAAATTAAAATTATAAATTTTTCAAAGTAAAAAAAAAACCCTCGAGAAAAATGAAAAAGTCCGAAAATGAGAGTTAGAGGGAGGGGGGGGGGAGGACTCTTTGTATAACTTCAGGATTTTTGGATGGTACATAAATTTAATTTTTAGAAGAGATATAAAAATATTCATAAATTTAATTTTTATGAAAGAAATAAAAATAAATATTATAGTCGAGCTCTCTAAAAAATACACTATTAGAATAAATTAAAATTTCTTCAAAAGTAAAACTTTATTTTCTTAAAAAAGTCCGAAAATTAGAGAGTAATAGGGGACCCTTTGTATCACTTCAGGATTTTTGGATGCTTTATAGATTTAATTTTTAGGAGAGATATAAAAATAAATATTATATTCGAGCTCTGTATACATAAAATATACTATTAGAATTAATTAAAATTTCTTGAAAAGTAAATCTTTATTTTCTTAAAAAAAATCCGAAAATGAGGTAAGGTGAGGGGGGGGGACTCTTTGTAACACTTCAGGATTTTGGAAGTGGTTCATAAATTTAATATTTGGTAGAGATATAAAAATAAATATTATACTCGAGCTCTCGATAAAATATACCATTAGAATAAATTAAAATTTCTTGAAAAGTGGGATCCACCCAAAATTGAAAAAACAAGGCAAGGGATCTGCCAAACAAAAATGTTTGGGAATCTCTGATTTAGAAACAGCGTTCTACAGACATCTCTTTATCCTTGAGGGTATTATTATTCTTTTTAGTAGTAATTTTTTCATTGTTTTATGAAAATCAACCACGCGAGCCATAAAAATGACATGGAATTCTTTCTGTTACAAGTTTTTCATCCTAGAGAAATATAAATAACTACCCTTAGTACTCAATTTTTTATTTATTGTTTGTTTCTTCAATGTTTTAGAGCAAATCGGCTTCCATAAGCACGGAAATTTAATGAATCCCTTTTTGTGACTAATCTTTTACCTATATACTTTTTATTTAAAATAAATTAGTGAAGGAGTTAGAAGAAATAACTAGACCTGTGGAGGCAATTTTTATTTGAACACCCTCACTGCTGACGTTTCGGCCCCAGGTCTAGGCCATTCTCAGAGCTGCATACATTTGTAGAAAAAATAAAAACTAACAAATTAAATCTAGCACACATTGGGGCCGAATATTTAATAAAATAAAATTTGGCTGCCCAAGTCTTGTTATTTCTTCTGACTCCTTCACCATCAAGCCTACACCCACATTCCTCATTTTAAAATAAAGTGCTCTGGAGCACCGAGCGATGCTCGGTAACTTTTTGGAACTAAATAGCTCAAGTTTCAAATTTCAAGGCTCTGCGACTTACTGAAGACCATATATGAATGATTAAAATATATTTTTTACGACACTCTTAGTTTACATCCCCTTCATTTATTTTAATCGGATTAGAATTTATACACGCTAATAACTCATGACATTTGATAAATATACCAATTTAAAAAAAAATCCTTAGTGCCGTTTTTGAGAAAAAAAAACGAAAAATCTTTCATGTAAATGGTGTTCCAACCAAAAGCTTATGTAACCCTTCTAGCCTATATCGAGTTTAAGTTTTGAATTTCGTAGCTCTGAGATTTCATGAATGCGACGTACGTAAACAACAACTTCCGGTACTTTTATTTTTTCCAAAATCTTGTGGAACTTCTTGTAACCTCTAGATTGCTTAAGTTTCAAATTTCACGGCTCTGCGACTTCCCTAAGACGAGATATGAACGATTAAAATATTTATTTTGTGACATGACTAATTTACTCCCCCTTCCTTTATTTCAATCGGATTAAAATTTATACACGACTAATAACTCATGACACTTGATAAGTACACCAATATTTAGCGAAATCGTTATAGCCGTTTTCGAGAAACCTATTCTATATATATATACCAATACAAGAATTGCTCGTTTAATATAATAAGATTCTTTTATTTTTAACACTAATATTTGGACAACTACCCTTAATTTACTATTTTTTATTAGATAATTATTTTTTGTTAAATCAAAGGAATTATACTGCTCTAAGCAGGGACGTAATGTTAACATTTTTTTACAAGTATTCCTTTATCCCTAAAGACTAATTGTAAGGTAGGGTGGTTATCTTTCTTAGATAGTTAAAAAGGTAATTCAGTTTAGCTAATTCACACGAGATGACGAAAAAATCATCCCTTAATGAAGAATAATAAATTAAGAATAGTTGTTGTGTTAAAAATAAAGGATATGCTTATTATTTTCCTACCAATAGCACTCACTCTCTAGAAGACATCTTATACAGGTCTTATTATCTTTAAGATGTCTTTAAATGTTTTTCAGACATCGTCTATAGCGAGAGTGCTATCATGGAGGGTAACCAGTCCTAACCAACTACTCCCATGATTTGATTTCTTCTCATGCAATCTCTCTCTTTGTAAAATAAGCTAACGTGTTCTGATGTGCCCATCCACTTGACTTTACCATACAACCTGGCCCCTCACTTATTTTTAATTTTTAATAAAATTATTTATAATCATGTAGGGGAGTTAGTTATTGCATTTTTAGACTCCTGGGGGCCCAGGGGGGTTAGTTTTTGAATTTTTAGACTCCTGGGGCCCACTGATTATGTATACAAAATTTGGTTGAGTTTGGTACAACAGCCTATATTTTCATTTTTTAATCACCCACTCCCCCCCCCCCCCCTGCTTTTTGGGTGTTAGACGTAGCAAACGCCAGCGAAAATTACTCTATGATAATTTTAATACAAGCTGGATTCTAGGAACGCAAACGTTAAGAGGATATCCTATGCTTATGCCAATAAAACGATTAACAATACATCAAGTAAGCTTTTGTACGCATCAAGTCTCCCTCCTTAGAACACGGACGCAGCTTCCCACAGGATCATTCTTCTTCTTCCCTAGGTTTAAAATAACTCGAATGATATTTAACTAACCTGCCCCTTCTTTGACTATTTTCAATAATTTGTTGCTCCATCCATCGATTCTTCTAAATATAATTTTATTTGATGAAGTAACTCTTCCTTATTCTGATTTAATGTTCATCTGACCAGCATCCAGTTTCTCCTCTTCCATTATATTCAAAACTCATCCTCCTTGACTTCCTTCAACCAGTACGGAATTAAATCATCTTCATTAGTTAATGCCCTTCTACTTTCCTCTATTTGTAATTCCATTAATGGCCTAATGATTTCCGAAAATTTATTCACACAACAAATAATATGACTAGCGATCTCACTTTCTATTCCTACTTTCTTAGGGAATCCTACTGCTTTTTGGACAAGGAACTCCCTTTTTCCTTGCCCCTCCACTCGTTTCCCTTCTTGAAGCAAGTGTCTTCTCCATGTCCTTCCCTGCCTACAGAATCCACAAAAACGTCTATCCTGAATGCAACTTCTATCCTGAGTGGGACTTGTCTTCTCTTCTTTATCCATATCCTTTAAATCCCTTTCTATTTCTTCTACCGTCTGCATAAACCCTTCAATATCAGTGAATTTCATTCCCCTAATGGACGATCTAACACGTGGAGTGTCATCTCCACTAAAACTTGAAGGATTGAACCAGCATCTTCGTCCGGAAAAACTCTCTTATATAAAGCCATCTTATTCTCAATAAATAACCTTATAGGTTCGTCTTTTCTCTGTTTCTCCTCATAAAACATAACCTTTAACTTTGAGACTACGATTAAACTATCATATTCTAGGAGAAATTTCATTTTAAAATCTTTCCAATCCAACGCTGGAAATTGATTGACCACCGCCACCATGTCTTGGCCTTATCTAACAACTGATCCGAAACCACCATGAGCCAAACATTCTTCCGGTACTTTATATTTTAATAGAGTATTCTCGACCTTTTTTAAAAATAACTTCGGATCTTCCTCTGGGAGAGCTCTAAACACCGGAAGGAATTTTCCCACGTCTGCTAATTGAATATTCCTATTAATCTCGAAATCACTTCCCTTTTCCGAATTTTCCTTCCTTTTTATTATTTCTTCCAACTCTATCCTCTTGTTTTTTTCCTCTTCCAAATCATCTTTTAATTTTTTTATTATTTTTTCGAATTCATTTTTAATTTATTCACCTCCTCTCCCAAATCCATTACTCTATGCTCACCTTTTTTTATATGATCCTTGATCTTCGATATCTCCCCCCTCGTTATTTCCATATTCGCAAAATCATTTTTCTTATTCCTCTTCGCTAGTGGTCTACTAGGTTTTCTTATCATTTTCACATTGTTCGGGCGCCAATATTACGATCATATTAATTAAGAACTCGTAATCTCATTTAAAACATTTATTTAACAACAACATCAACATATAAATATAAACAATAAAACGATTAACAATACATCAAGTAAACTTTGTACGCATCAACTCCCCCCTATTTTGGGGCGGTTAATTTTTGCATTTTTAGATTACTGTTGGCCCACTGATTATGTAAACAAAATTTGGTTGAGTTTGGTACAAGAGTCTAGATTTTCATTTTTTGACCATACACCCCCCCTCCCCCATTTTGGGAGGTTAGTTTTTGCATTTTAGACTTCTGGGGTCCCATTGATTATTATGTAGGTATACAAAATTTGGTTGAGTTTGCTTAAATGGCCTAGATTTTTAATTTTTAACATCCCCTGCCCCCTTAATTTTGAGTCGATATGTACCAAATTCTAATCAGCTTTTAATCTCAATGGAGTAAACCTACCTGTAAAATTTGGTTTCGATATTCACTCTAGTTTTTGAGCTAGCTCGTCCACAACAATTTGGTAACGCACAGACGGGCTTTTTTGTAGACTAAAATGCCATGATTTTGCCCAATTTTTAATCAAAATAGTTTCAGCCGTTTTTTAGATATTTCGAAAAAAAAGGAAAAAAAAACCACTTTTTTCATGCACGATTACAATACTTGATTATACCCTGTATGGTAAAGTAAAAATTATCACATCCCATATTATTCATTATCTGTAGAAAATATCCTACCTAGATTTCTAGAATATCCTAATGAAAATATAAAAATGTTAATAAGTTCACCTATAATTATGAAATGCCTTTAATGAAGTTGATATTGACATTCCCATGTTACCCCAAGGCGATGCTCCATTTTGATAATATTCCATGTCACATATTTTTAAAATAAATAAATAAATCAACCCCCAGGAACGCTCATTAATCTCGAAGGGGAATTTTAAAACAATCATATGTAGATATTATTTATGTAAGAAATAAATAAATTGCTAGTAGAATCTCTTTTTTCTTTTTTTTTTAGTTTAAAGAAATATAGTTAACTTTTGTAAAATAAATAATAAAATATCCATTTTAAAAGCTGAAGATACAATCTATAATTAATCATTCTAAAATAAAAGAGTCGTAAAATCGTAAACTCGTAGACATAGATGAGAAAACATATTAAAGAAACAAATATAGTTGATAGCTTTTCCTTAGCATGTGCTAAAATTTTGGACAGGTTATTTTTGTTAAAAGCCTTGAATATAAATTCAAATTGCTATTTGTAGCAGTGGTAAAATTTCTTAAGAAAATATGAGAGATTGTCAATTCCTGAATCCAAGATATTGATGATGATTTGTATAATATATGAAAATGGTGGTTGTTTACACCCCACCCCCTTAGAAATGGGAGCGGCATAAGCAGGAAAATCAAAATACAATTTGAACCATTCAATAATTAAACAAGCTGACGTGTTCTGATGTGGCCATCCACTTGGCTTTACCATACAACCTGGCCCTTCACTTATATTTAATATTTAATAAAATTATTTATAATCATGTAGGGGAGGGAGTTTTTGCATTTTCAGCTTAGTTTGGGCCCACTGATTATGTATACAAAATTTGGTTGAGTTTGGTAAATGGCCAAGATTTTCATTTTGTGACCCCCCCCCTCCTATTTTGGGTGCTTAGTTTTTGTATTTTTAGACTTCTGGAGTCCCACTGATTATGTACACAATATTTGGTTGAGTTTGATACAAGAGCCCAGATTTTTATTTTTTGACCCTACACTCCTTCCCCCATTTTGGGATGTTGGTTTTTTCATTTTCGGACTTCTGGGGGCCCACTGATTATGTATACAAAATTTGGTTGAGTTTGCTCAAATGGCCTAGATTTTTAATTTTTAACCCCCCCCCTCCACCCCCCTTACTTTTGGGTCGATGTACACCAAAATCTAATTAGGTCTTAGTCTCAATGGAACAAAACTACGTGTGAAATTTGGTTTCGATATTCACACTAGTTTTTGAGCTAACTCGTCCACAAAATTTTGTAACGCACAGACTAACCACCAGACTAACTAGTAGACAACAAACTAATAGACATTTTGACAAAACAATTATTATCTCGAAAAATATAATTTTTTCGATGTTCACTTATTAGGGCTTTTTTGTAGAGCGAAATTCCATGGTTTTGCTCAATTTTTTAAATTAAAATAGTTTTAGCCGTTTTTGAGATATTTTGAAAAAAAAGAAGGAAAAAAACCACTTTTTTCATGCACGATTACAATACTTGACCATACCCTGTATGGTAAAGTAAAAATAATTTGTCTTTTATATGAAAAAAAATTTAATGGTTAAAAAACATAATATTAAATTATTGAAGTATATATCAGATGAGTAAATGAATTTATGAAATCAATATAATATAATTTTTACATTAATACTATCAAAAACGTTAGGTACATAGAAATTTTAATATACTTGGGATCAGACGGTGCTAGAGAATTGAAAAAATATATTTTATTTGAAATATCTCAAAAAAAAAAAAAAAAAAATGGCAAGCCCTTGTGAAATTTCTTATTTTGATAAAAATTTGAAATATATGAATTATAGAAAGTTTGGTATATTTGTGATCAAGCGGTCCTAGAGAATTGTAAAAATATATTTTATTTGAAATAGGTATCTCAAAAAAAAATTCTCTAAAGGCAAAAAAATGGCAATGCTATTTCTGATTTTAACAAATAATTTGAAATATCCAAATTATACAAATTTTATTATATTTGGGATCAGAGATAGGGTCCTAGAGAATTGAAAAATATATTTTATTTGAAATATCTCAAAAAAAGGAAAAATGGCAAGGCTATATAGCCTTGTAAAATTTCTGATTGTGACAAAAAATTTGAAATATTCAAATAAACGAAATTTTATTATATTTGGGATCAGACGGTCCTAGAGAATTGAATAAATAAATTTTAATAAAAAATTTGAAATATCCGAATTATAGAAATTTTAGTATATTTGGCATCAGACGTTCCTGGAGAATTGAAAAAAAATATTTTATTTGAAATAGGTGTCTAAAAAAAAAAAAATTCTAAAAGCGAAAAAATGGCAAGGCTATTATTTCTGATTTGAACAAAAAATTTGAAATATCCAAATTAAAGATTTTTTAGTATATTTGGAATCAGACGGTCCTAGAGAATTGAAAAAATATATTTTATTTGAAATATCTCAAAAAAAAATTTGTCGTAAAAATTCCACTTTTTGTGAACAAAAATTTTGTCGATCTCAAGAGTAGTTGAATTGAAAGAAATCAGTAAGCAACAGTAGATAGAATCGAGTTTCATTTCAATAATCATAGTTTCTTTTCATATGGATTTTTTAACAATTTTTCCTACTAGAGTTTTCGAATAGATCAATGAATATATTTTTTTTAATCTATATAATTTGAGCTGGCAATGAAGCTAGATTACACCTAGCCAATTGGAGCCTTGAATTAAAGAGTTAGTTTATTAAATTTCTTCCAGAAAGAGTTAGCTATTTTCATAATTAACCACGGTTCAAATAGCTAACCATGGTTCAATTACTTAACCATTGTTCAAATACTTAAACACGGTTCAAATATTTAACCACGGTTCGAATACTTAACCACAGTTTAACCAATGATTTTCTTAAAAATTTTAAAATTTGTATCCGGACACCAGAAGAGAATAGGAGTCTACTTTTCTTCTCGCCAATTTAATTTTCATTTACTTTTTGTGAGCAAAAATTTTGTCGATCTCAAGAGTAGGTGAAATGAAAGAAATCAGTAACCAGTAGTAGAATCGAGTTTCATTTCACGAATCATCGTATCTTTTCATATAGTTTTTTTAAACAATTTAGCCTACTCAAGTTTTAGAATAGATCAATGAATATATTTTTTTAATATGTATAATTTGAGGTGGCAGTGAAGCAAGTATTAAAGCTAGTTAATTGGAGCCTTGAATTCAATTGTTAACAATTGATTTTCTTAAAATTTTTAAAATTTGTATCCTGATACCAGAAGCGAATAAGAGTGTTCTTTTCTGGCCTCCAATTTAATTTTCATATATTTTTTGTGAACAAAAATTTTCTCAAGAGTAGGTGAAATGAACAGGAGTGTAGTTTAAATTTGATTGCGTTGAATTCTAACAACACTTGCAAGGTCGTTGACGAATACATTATACATTAAGAAATATTATTAACAGTCATCATCATCATCATCATCATAGAGTATACATTGCTAAGACTAGTTTGACGCAACTACCCGTCTCCACTCAAACCGCCTATTCCATGACAACTTTTTCACTTTTCCAAAATCAACACATCCCTTATCATTCATTATCTGGATAAAATAATAAAAGGCCTTAGATAGTCATACAAAGGATGAGAGAATTAAGCGAGCTAGATAAAGCTGGAATTATTTTTAGTAGTTTAGTTTACAGTTTATGATTAAAAATAAATATTTATACATATTAAAAAAATTCTTCTTTATATTTAATTTTTTATAAAAGGAAAAATGAAGAATAATCATACACAAGCTAAATTGATTGGCAATAATGCAAATTTATATTTTGCCTTGTCCTTCTTGTTTCTAAAGTTCTCGCTTCGCTTTCTTCATCCCTTCCACCCCTAATTCATCTACCCTTGTTTTCTACCCTTAAAAATCTTATGAATATTTAAATCCAATTCAAATCAATAATATGAAAAAAAGAACAACTCGTAGTTGAATCGTAACGGAACAACGACTGGATAGAGTTGTTCAAAAAGTTTCTTAGACCGGGGGGGGGGGGGGTACAACCCTAACGACCACACCCCCTTGAAACTCTGGAGTCATTTTTTTCTTACTTTAATATTTAATTATTAAAAAGAAAGAAATGACATATCGAGTTTTTTTTTAATAAGCAATTCATTTGAAATGCAAAATTTTTTTGTTTATTTTACAGAATAAATACAATCCTTCCCAAATATATCCAGGAAAGCTTTCAGGTGATAAATAATATTTTTATATTATAAAATGACAATAAACTGACCATTGTTTACTAGAGATTGTAATTGTTCATTTTCAAAAAGTGCGTGGGAATACTTTTGTTTTAAATAATATTTACATATTCGTTACTTCGTATATGTTGCTAAATAAATTGTAGGTATTTTTATTAAATATAATTTATCTGTGAATTCTACTATGCTAGTCTATGATTATAAAATATTAAACAATTTATTGGAACAAATATTTCGATTAAAGCCCCCGAGATTGCACATTTTTAATGAGAATATATCACTAGAATGCAGGATGTTTCGACACTTTTGAAGTAATTTTCAAGTTCTGGGGGTGAAGCTTATTGATAGAATGAAAAGTCTTATTCAGTTAATACATTAATAGACTCCAAAATCACTTAAAGACAACTCCAGAAATAGGAGTCGAAACGTCGCGCATACTGAGGAGATTTTCTCATTAAATATGTGCAATTTTTTAAAAATTTTCTTTGGCATCTCAAAAACCAAAGCAACAAATCTGCAGTTATAGTTATTTTTTGTATTTTTTTTCTTTGGAGAGATAAGAGGAGAATTTTTAGAAATAGATATCAGAGATTTAAGTTGTTAGTATACTAAAGTGTAGAAGTATGTATCTTGAATAAAATTCTAAATTTTGAGAAAGATGTCGAGTTAATTTATCCATATATTAATGTAGGTTTGATTTCATTTGTAGGATCTAGCATTGATTTGTGGAACAATCTGTCTATTCCTCTGTCCCCTATGATTAAATCAATTTAAAATTTTTTTAACTCCTAATGTCCTAGAGTTGTTCAAAATTTTATATATGTAGTTTTCACAAGCAAAGTTTAGCTAGGTCATACGATCCTTGTTAAAATTCTGACTAAGTGTCTTTGACAACTTATGACAAAAGCTAGGATAGATAATGCGTCGTTTGCTCCTGGTATAGGGTTTTTGCGAGGAATTTTTAAATTACTTTTTGTTTTTTGTTGGAAATCTATGGTAATGTTATTTGTTAATGAGCCTACATTTCTATTTTTTTCTTTTTTTTGTACTTGTTTATTATTTGTTAATTTGTTATAGTTAGATTGTATGGATGTGTGGTTTACCTAGCCACAGAGAACTTATGCACCTATGGAAGTCAAGGTATAAAGATTTATTTATTACTTTAACATACAGGTTATGGTCAAGTATTGTAATCGTGCATGAAAAAAGTGGTTTTTTCCTTCTTTTTTTGAAATATCTCAAAAAAAGCTAAAACTATTTTGATTAAAAAAATTGAGCGTAACCATGACATTTCGCTCTACAAAAGCTCTGATAAGTTAACATCGAAAAATTTATATTTTTCAAGAAAATAATTGTTTTTTGTCAAAATGTCTATTAGTCTGTCTGTAATTCTGTCTGTTTGTCTGTTAGTCTGTGCGTTACCAAATTTTTGTAGACAAACTAGCTCAAAAACTAGTGTGAATATGGAATCCAAATTTCACACGTAGTTTTGGTCCATTGAGATTAAGAGCTGATTAGATTTTCGATATCGACCCAAAATTAAGGGGCGTGGAGGTGGGGTTAAAAATTAAAAATCTAGGCCATTTGAGCAAATTCAACCAAATTTTGTATACATAATCAGTGGACCCCCAGAAGCCTAAAAATGCAAAAACTAACCTCTCAAAATGGAGGGGGGGGGGGTGGAGTGTACGGTCAAAAAAAGAAAATCTAGGCTTTTGTACCAAACTCAACAAAATTTTCTATACATAATCAGTGGGACCCCCCCAGGAGTTTTAAAATGCCAAAACTAACCCCCTCCCCTACATGATTATAAATAATTTTATTAAATATTAAATATAAGTGAAGGGCCAGGTTGTATGGTAAAGTCAAGTGGAAGGCCACATCAGAACACGTCAATTTATTTTTCTAAGGTAAACAATAGTTTTCTTACCTTGTTAAGTAAAATAATTTTAATTTAAATAAAAATATAAAAGTAATACTAATTTCTAGAAGATGAGCTTGCGGATTAATAAGAAATGATTCGATTGTGTAGTTTGTGTGTGTGTGTGTATGATAAGAGGGTTTGCCTGAAGGTTACCCCCGTGTCCATGAAAACATTTAACCGGGGCGTTCAGGGGGGTGGCTGGTGGCTCCGAAGGGGCGGCGCAGGGGAGCCAGCCGCTCCGGCCGCCGCCGCTCAGTTGCCTCTCAGCTTTCGTGCAGAATAGAACCAAGTGTCTCGTGATTTTCCTTTGACATACCGCCTCCCTGCCCCCGCCGCCGGGTTTTTAAAACTATCACTATAGTGCGAGTTTTGCGTGATTTTTGAAAAAAAAAATTGTGTGTTCTAAGTGTGATGTTAGGATAATATATAACTCACCTGTTCGACAATTGGTATGTCCTGCTTCAAAAAATATTATAATTAATATTATAATTTTCTACACACACACACTCATACACACACACACACACACTTAATTAAAAAAGACTGATTTAATATTAAATAAACCGCCCTTAATCACCAATAGCAAATTTGCGATAATTTTATTATTTTTTCAAGGGTTAATAGAATTTATAAGAATTGATTAAAATAAATTTTTGTTAATTAATCCCTGCCCCCTTCGCCGGGTATTTAACTACAGTGTGAGTTTTGAAAAAAAAATGTGTGTACAAAGTGTGATTGCTAGGATAATACACAACTCACCAATTTCGGCATTTGGTATATAATATCCTGCTTCAAAAAAATTATCATTTTTTTATACACACACACACAAACATATTTAATTAAAAAAAAACTGATTTGATATTAAATACGCATTTAATTACCCATAGCAAAATTGGGATAATTATTTTATAATTTTATCAAGGATTAATAGAATTCACAATTTTTTAGTCTATATTGATTCTTCAGTACCCAAGTGAATTTTTTATTTTGTAAATTTATAAATTAAAATATATAAGTACATATATACATATATAAGGACACAATTTTTAATTTTTTTTATTTTAGAAAATTTTATTATATTTATTTATTTAATTTTTTGAAAATTTATCAACAGATCGAGATTTTTTGCAAATAGTGTGTATACCTAAACGTCAGCAAATAAAAATAAAATTTTAAAATTTATATTGGAAGACTGAAATTTAAATTAATGCTACTTCAAATCAGATATGATTGTAGAGCCATAATGCAAAATAAATATTAAAAATAAAAAAAATGAAATTATTTTTATTCATTTACTTTGCGAAAATTATTTTTAAGAAAATATTTCAAATATTTTAGTTTATTAAATTCATTTAGATATGTGGATATTATGAAAAAATTTAATTCTTATTAGAACTTTAAAAAAAAATTCTGCAAACTTTTATAGAAACCCCTTAAAGATAGGCAACTGACTTAACATCTTTGTGTACATTTACCCTAACTAATGGATAAAAAATCATTTCACCTACATATTAAAATATTAAATTTATGAAATCATTAATTTAATTAGAATGGTTATGTTTTTTCTGAATATATATATCGGATTTGTTATCGATTCTAATCAAATTATCGGTTAAATTAAATAAATAGACGAGATTTTATCCGACCGGGAAATCAAACTGGGAAGTTAATTTTTCTATTGGAATATTTTTTCCTTCATTAGTCGTTGATTTATTATTTATCTACCAATCGAATAACTCTATTTACTTAATTAATATAATAGTACGCCGTTCTTACAATTCTATTCAGTTTATTATTTTTCATATTTCTCTAATAAACCCCATTTAGAAATAATTCGATTAAGCTTTTATTATCCAACAAATCTTTATTTATTTTAAATGATGATTAAAAATTAATTTCAATAAATAATATTCATTCGATAAAATCGTATTTATGCAATCAGCAACTGTTTACGTCTTTGGACGTATTTTCTTATCATGATAAAATACCCATATCTAAGAAGAGTGAATTTAAATGTTTTATTACTTTTATTAACCTGAAAATTTTTGATTATTAAGAATTTTTTATTAAAAACAATATTGAAATAAAAACTGAAAATTATGAAAATAAAACACTTGAGAAACTCTATGATTTTGACTAAAAACAAAAATATCAGAATTTTTTTCCTCAATTTCCAAAATTTGATAATACTATCATAAGTTATAATTTATTGTTGAATTCATCCTTTTTAACAAATATTGATAATAGATATACTTTATTTATAAAAATTAATATTTTTTCGTTTTTTAGAAAATACTCATTAAATGAAACATTTCATAAAATCAATTTTTGGAAATTTCTTAAAAACCTAAATAAATGATTTTGTTTTTTAAAGACTTATTGCAAAAAAACTTATTTTAGTTTAGAATAGTCATTTGTTTTTAAATTATTCACAATAATGCGTTTATGAGTGAGTAACAAATTTATTTTTCTCCAAAAATTTCTGGATTCTAAAATAAAGAAATTGAAAAAATCAACTTTTCCAAATCTTCAAATAAGAAAGTATTAAGTCTGCAAATAAGTTTTGAGGTTTTTTTGTACCTTTGAAGCTTTATTCAGAGAAATTGGACAATGTATTTTATTCAAAGTATTGTCCATTCTTATCTACGACTTATTACTTATCAAATTATTCATAAGGATAGCTTTGAATACTAAATCATATTAAAAGACAATTCTAAATGATATGATATTTAATTTTATGTCTTTTTGAAGTTTTCGTCAATTAATCTAAGCCTGCAATCAAAATTTTTAAATTTTAAAACTAGAGGAAATGAAGAAGTGAAATTATTTACTTACATTAGACGCCAAGTTTTTATACTGGGTGGGATTATATTTATTTATTTTTTAAATCAAAATCTTAAAATCCTTAAAAATATAAATTTTACTATTGAGGTGATATATCTGTTAATGTATGAATAGAGTTCTAGAATATTTGAAGTTCAATGAAGCAATGCGAATTAAAACATTAAATTTCAAGAACTTGAAAGCTGAAAATTTAATTTTTAACTTTAATTATTATTTTTATTTTTTATTAGTAATTTATTAAAAAAGACATTTAATTGAACTTAAAATTTAATAAAAAAGTTTTTTTTTACCAATAAAATAATAAAACTTGAGCAAGATGCGAGGTAGGTTTCACACGTTTTTTGTGAAACCTACTTCGCATCTTGCTCAAGTCTTATTATTATATTAAAATGTTTAACCTAGAACCAACACCTAACTACTTAAAAGTTATTTACCAATAAATATATTTTAAATTAAAGTTTAGTGTTGCAGACTTAAAAAAATAAGCTGACGTGTTCTGATGTGGCCATCCACTTGACTTTACCATACAACCTGGCCCCTCACTTATATTTAATATTTAATAAAATTATTTATAATCATGTAGGGAGGGAGTTTTTGCATTTTTAGACTTCTGGGGTCCCACTGATTATGTATACAAAATTTGGTTGAGTTTGATACAAGAGACTAGATTTTATTTTTTGACCCTACACTCCCCCCCCCATTTTGGGCCGTTGGTTTTTGCATTTTTAGAGTTCTGGGGGTCCACTGATTTTGTATACAAAATTTGGTTGAGTTGCTCAAATGGCCTAGATTTTTAATTTTTATCCCCGCCCCTTAATTTTGGGTCGATGTACACCAAAATCTAATCAGCTGTTAATCTCAATGGACCAAAACTACGTGTGAAATTTGGTTTTGATATTCAGACTAGGTTTTGAGCTAGCTCGTCCACAAAATTTGTTAACGCACAGACTAACCACCAGACAGACTAACTAACAGGCATTTTGACAAAACAATTATTATCTCGAAAAATATAATTTTTTCGATGTTTACTTATTAGAGTTTTTTTGTAGAGCAAAATTCCATGGTTTCGTTCAATTTTTTTAATCAAGATAGTTTCAGCCGTTTTTGAGATATTTCGAAAAAAAGAAGGAAAAAACCCTCTTTTTTCATGCACGATTACAATACTTGACCATACGCTGTATGGTAAAGTAAAAATTAATAGGCTTTCCTTTGCATTCATGAACAAACTAACACTTTTATACACACATACGAAAGAGGTTTTGGCTAATGTAAGTGGTGATAGCCAAAAAAATTAAATAATAAATTACGAAATTGTAGACTCAGAAGAAGTGTAACAAATATATACCTCAAATTGCTTAACAAAAATAATTAAAACTTTCAGTTTAAAAATCAATTTGTCTAAAAATATATACCTGCTTAAGCGGATAATGATACTATTGATGTATAGTAGAATATAAACTGAAAAGACATAAACGTTGTTTCTCAGAAAGTTATTATTACATATCCGTGAAAGGTCAAATGAGTAATAGTACAAGGTCTGATAGAAGATTTCTGAAGAGAGAATCTATTTATAATAAAACATCCCAGAAGAAATTATTTATTTAATAAAAAATTTAAAAAAAGAGACAAATTTTAATATTATATTTTATTAAAATTTCCCCAAAAGGAAAACTATTATGGAGTTTCAATATGTCTTTCCGATTAAAAATTGATTAGTCTCATTTTGAAATCAATTATTTCCATTTTAAAATTCATTGATTTCAATTATTTCATCTTAAAATACAATTAGCAAATTTTTAATATGATTATTCTAATATTGAATTGAAAAAAATTAATTTTAAGTGTAAATGAGCAACACTAAGTTTTTTTTGTGTCTATGATATCTTCCCCAATTATGAACCGATTTTGATGATATTTTTTGCATTGGGTTCAGTATGGTTTCTGATTGGTCCCGTTTTTTTCATTGGTATTGGACTTTTTTTGTTATGTTTGTTCAGGCATAACTTCTTTGTTTATGAACCGATTTTAATGATTCTTTCTGCATCAGTATAGCTCCAAGATAGTCAAGATACCTAATTATTTATTTATTTTATGTATTTTCAGTGAGAACTTTTTGCCACGTGGACCGATTTCAATGATTCTTTTTTATTGGTAAGGGGGTTTCTTAGGGGTGGTCCCATATTAGTTTGGTCAAGTTCTGATGATCAATGACGAAATCTCCAATTCTTATGAGCAAATAATCGAAATTATAATAAATAAAATCTTTTATAAAAAAAACAATCTTAAAACGTTCATTTAAAACCCGCAAACGTTTCGAGAGAATTTCTATATTTATGAATTGAATTTTTTTATCATTTTCTGATTCATTCGCCCGACGCTTTCTCTTACGAGATGCATGCAAGGTATTATAATAATTCACTATTAACATATCAGTAAAAAGAGAAAAATAAAAATAATTTTTATAAAAAAAATAAATAAAACCGACTTCAAAAAATTAAATGTAACAAATAAAATAATAAGAATTCAAAAATTAAATAAAATGCACTAAAAGGTATAAAATAATTATCTAATTTAGTTACAACTAAATGACGAAATATTTACATGAAATCACTTTTTGAAGTCGGTGCTAAACAAACTATGTATATACCATAAGCGAGCGTACCAGCCTACTAAGTAAAATTCGTCGAGTTCGATTCATTAAAAAATTCAGACCAATTAAGAACCCCTCCTTTTTTGAAGTCGGTTAAAAATACAATTAGCAAATTTTTAATATGATTATTCTAATATTGAATTCAAAAAAATTTAATTTTAAGTGGAAATGCACAACACTAAGTCCTCTGGAAGTACAAGCCCACAAAGATAAAAAAATATTTTGTAAATTAAAATAAAAATTAATTATATTTATAAAATTGTATAATGTAAATTAAATTCAATATATAACATTGTAATATAATTTAATATTTATGCAATTAGTGCAGCTAGTGTAAATAAATATTAGGTTCCAACGCGCAATTTTATTTTTCCGCCCAAGCTAATCAATTTCAATTGAATAATGGGCTGCACAAATTGAGTAGGCAATGTCACTAGGTCAATTTTCATTTAATAGAACTGCTATATGTGACGCATATAATACATCAGTTTGTCTTCATAATAGGCATTTGAAAAAGAAAAAAATATATTATTTTTTTGGTCAAGTTTTATTTTTTCTAATTTTTTTTTAATGCAATCGACTGCAAGAAGGGGTGCACCAGTAAAGATGCAGCCCCTATGGATCTCGAAAGACCCTTGCATTACCGAAAAGAAGGGAAAGTTGATTAAGTGAGAGGGTGTAGACGTAGGTGTCTATGCACTCAGGTTTTGAAGGTTTGATGATTATAAATGCTGGGAAAGATGGAGGCTGGGAGTGAGTTCCAGTTCCTTGAAGTCATGGGGATATATGTATTGGCGAATGAAGTGGTCCGGATCTTTTCTAATTTGACCGCGAAAGAGTGTTGGGAGTCGGCAAAACGCGTGCTACGTGGAAAGCATGCTTTGGGAGTGGGGGGGATTACTGATTTTATCTCATCAGAGCACCTGCCGTGATAGTATCTATAGAAAAGGGAAAGGGCAGAGACATTTCTTCGATGAGCTAGCGAGTCGAGGGAGTCGGTGAGGGTAGAATCGTCAATTAGCCTGACGGCTCGTTTCTGAATTGCATCCAGGGTAGCAAGAGAATATTTCGAGGCTCCTCTCCATAGATGAGAGCCGTATTCGAGACAGGGGCGGATTTGGGCCTTGTAGATGGTGAGAAGATGTGGGGGTTTGTAAAATCGCTTGGACCTGAATAAGAAGCCAATCTTCCTTGCTGCAGATTTCGCTACAGAGGAGATGTGTTCATTCCAAGACAGGTCAGATGCGACAGAGACGCCCAACATGGATAGGCTGTCACACATTTTCAGGGTATTCGAATCGAAGTGAATATCAGGAAAAATTTTATTTTCGCGCCTAGAAATTAGACAACATTGAGTCTTGTTTGCATTAAAGTTAACTAAATTTTGAGAGCTCCATTTATTCAGTTTGTCTAGGTCGAGATTGATTGAGGAGGCAACATTGACTCGATTATTCGGGAGTGAGGGTTTGCCGTGCAGAGTGCTATCTAATTTTGTTTTAATATTCACATTAAAGAAAGCTCAAACCACCTCGAAGAAAATAATATTTTATTTATTTAATAAAAATTTATTCATTTACTAAATGTATTTTTTTGTTTTCATTGAATTTTTTTTTAAACTTTATTATTTTGATTCTTACGAAATTAATGAATTTTTGGATTAATTGGTAAAATCACTAAATTTACTAAAAGTATAATTTTTATGCTTTCAAACAGCTAAAATATATGCTTTTTAATAAAATCCAAGAGAAATCTCCAAACATTTTTTAATTTTTATAGTTTTGAGGAAGAAGATTTTGAAAATTGAACTTCCTTAGTGAATGCAAGACTTTATTTAAATGCTTTGCTATGTAAGTGAAAGTAAAAATAACCATCATTTTTAGAATAATTTTCGAAATTAAAATAAATAAATGTCACCGGTCACGCCACATCTTTCAATTTTTAAAATTCTTTAAACCAAAGCAAAGAGGATTTTGCTTGCAGAGTCCTAATAAATATACATAAACACTCTTTGATGAAAAACTCTATTTTCGGGGTGAAAAATTTCTTAACCTCAAATTTAAATTTAAAAGAAAATCGAGAAGGCAGTTTCCTAAAAAATGAATATTAAATATGTTTTATCGTGTTGAAGAGGAACCGGTTGGAAATCGACCCCAAGCACCAGATTCGCTTACGGGGTAGACTATTTTGCCGTAACAAGTTACGTTGCCCGGAGTGCACCACGAGGAGGCTAGTCTACTTTGCACCCCATATATATATATTAAATTTTTATTATATTTTGGACTTTGTTTTGCACTTGGTATTTAATATTGTAGGACTCAATGTATCTTTTGACATCCGAAATAAATAAATAAACAGGTAAAAACTTCAGTCAATAATAAATGGTTTAATACACAATTTTTGTGTTTTTTAACAGTGAAAATGTTTTTAGCGAAGTTACACATATACTATATTTAAGTATGTATTTCAGGAATTTTTATAGCTCTGGTATTTAATAAAGAATCATGCAACTTTTGGCATTTCTTTTTTTTAAACTTCCTCTGACGTTTCGGCTATTGACTATAGCCATCTTCGGAGCGGGAATTTGTCAAAATTTATACAAATTTTTAGATACACAACTCATCAAATAACAAAATAAAGAATATAATCTTTTCTTTTTTAAGTGCCATATCAGGTCTCCCTGATGTATCGGCTCCTCTCCACATATACCTGTGCTGAGTGTGTTAGCTGTTTTTACACAGATATACGGGACCCTACTTTTTAACGCCGGTTCCGAACGGCTAGTTTTAGAGGTTACTAGGCAATTATACTCTTGGTAGTTTGCCATTGCTTTCCAAGAGGAGGCGACTGCAAATATATGTCGAGACTCAGTCTCGAACCAGCGTATTTCAGGCCACCGGCCCGACACTCTAACCACTGACCCACAGCCACCTCAAAGAATATAATATACAAGATATTTATTAAAATGATGTAATTATATTAAAAAAAATTCCAGTCTAAGACACAATTTTTGAAAATATGATTACATGTTTTTTATAAATATTTATCTTGTATATAATTTTGTATATATATCCTGTGTATTTCTTGTATATATATTATTCGTTGATGAGTTAAGTATCTAGAAATTTTTATAAATTTTAACAAATTCCTTCTCCGAAGATGGCTATAACCAATAGCCGAAACGTCAGAGGGAATTTTAAAATAAAAGAAATACCATAAGCTGCATGACTATTTAATCCTTTTTAGGTATATAGTATATCAATGTATTTATGTAAGTATGTGTATCCTGATAAAGGAGTACCTAATTCATAAAAAACTGACTCAAAAAACAAGCGCACATATGAACATTTTTTATTTTATTTTTTTTATAATAAACCAATTTCACATTTGGTTATTAATTCTCTGAATGCGGGGAAGATAAGTGAGATGAATGTATTAAATAAAAAAAAAATAATAATTTTCCTGTCTCTTTTACTTTCGCATTCTGGTTTCAATTTATTGAATCTTACCGAAACAAAGTTAATTAAAAAAAATAAATAAAAAATAATCGAATAAAAAGTGATCTGGATATAGCCGATAAGCGATTTAAATAGACAGACAGACAGAAATCTACCGAAAATACATAACAAAAGGATTGACCCCGGGATAATAGGTCTAAAAAGGTCTGTTTTTAAATAGACATTTATTTAAATTAACACCCCCGATAGCAAGACATTTTTAAAAATATATATTTTTTCATATACGGCTATACCATACAAATACTTATAGAAAACATCATTGATTAGTAGATTCCTATGTAATTGCATATTTTGTTGTTTGCCGCCACATTCGACCCAGGGGATCATTTATCTATCCGAATCATGCATCTAGGATACTGCGGGTTAAATTATATACTGCATATTTTTGTATATTTGGGTAATATTGGATAAAATTGCATATTTGAGGAATATTGCATAAAATTGCATATTTGAAGGATTTTTGGGCAAAATAGAGATTTTGTAAAAGTAAATTTTTTGAGAAAGAATGAAAAAAATGAAGAAAAAAAAACAATGGGACATTATTTTTTTTTAAGCCTTCGGTAAACAACAGATTTTGGCCATTGAGTGTAAATTAATGTAGGAATCAGAGTCGGTCAAATATTTGCATTATTTTATTAGTTTATTATTTGTAGATACGTCAATATGAAAAGATTGTTAATATAAGAAAAAAAATAAAAGGAGTACAATACAATCGTGTCTGTTAAATAAAACTACCCCCCCCCCCCTCGTATTTTTTCGTTCACATTTTTTGAAACATTATTATATTTATTATGTTGATTTATGGCGATGTTCAAGCGGGAGGGCCGGGTTCGAGCCTTGCTAGCATATAAAATTTCGACCGGCTAAATATCCGCTCCCTCACTAACACTAATAACACTTTACTGATGTACTGTCTAAATGGGCTGTGTTTCCGGGGAGAAATAAATAAAAAAAAATATATATATACCTAATGAGAATTTTGTGCAATTTTTTACGCTATAAAAGTACATATTTGACACATGGTTTTATTTCTTTCATAGCTCACCTTCAATTATATAGTCTTTTTGTCTTCAATTTTAATTTTTTAGTGCATAAATTTTTTTATTTTGCCATCTTTTATTGCATATATTTGCATATTTCAACCTATTCTGCATATTAGTTTAGTTACATATTTCAGCAATTTTAACTGCATATTTTGGCACTTTTTACTGCATAAAAATCCGGTCTCTATTGATTAGACATGTCTCAAAAAGAATCGAAACAATTTCATATAAGAAAGTTCAAGTTGTCGATAGAAAGAAATAGATTTAAATTTTCTAAGAAAATCACAAAAGTATTAGATTCAAGTTGGAATAGATTATTTTTAATAATATGTCAGAAGAGTTGTATTTCCCCCACTCAGGAATCGAATACATATATGTCAGAGAGATTTGCCACTCACAGGGTAGCCAATTGGCACAGATTACTACTATTGACATTCGGGTTCGATTTTCGAGGGAGTAAAAACAACCCTTCTAACATTATAATTAAAAAAATCTATTCCATCTCGGTTCTAATCAATGACAACTTCTTGTGATTTTCTCAGAAACAATTTAATTTCAATTTTTGTTAAATAAAATAATTTTTTGAATTTTGAATATTTTTATTTTTTTTATTTTTAGTAAAATATATTTTTATAATTTTTTTTTTTTTTCTTAAGATTTTATTTCTAAAATTTATTTCAATGAATATATACCATTGCAGTAAAAACCCGTTTTTAGTAAGAACGTGTTGTTACTAGTTAAAACGTGTTTCACTGAATACCTATGTGGCTACTAATTTACTGATGTTGTTTGAGTTTGGTTCAAAAGGTCTAGAATCTTCATTTTTGACCTTCCGCCTCATTCTGGGTGTTTATTTTCAAAAATTTTTAAACGAATTTTCTTTTACAAAATGAGGCGAAAGGTTAAAAATGAAGATTTTAGACCTTTGGACCAAACTCAACCAACATCAGTAAATCCTAGTTGGCACAAAGGTATTCAGTGAAACGCGTTTTGACTAGTAAGAACCCATTCTTACTACAAACATGTATACATATATTTATATATAGAATAGTGCACCCAACTCTATTCATTTAGATGTCTTCCTCAGAAATTCGTGTAAAAAAAGATGAATGTTATTTCTAATTATTAATTCAATAATTTCTAAAAATTCCCTTATAAAATAATGAAAACTAGAACAAGGAAGACTTTTTTGAACCGTGTAACTTCAAATTCGTGTAAACAAAGAGTGAGTGTCCTTAAAATAAATTGACATATATTTGTACACCTATATATTTATTTGTTTAATAATCTAACTTTGTAATTGGATGTGGTGTTTTTATTTGTTTATTTATTTATTTTTGCAATATCTATTTTGTTGCGGTAATATAATGAAAACCGTAGCTAGTTTTCCGTAAATTCCCATAAGTCTCTTTTGTACCTAATCATGATAAAGGTCAGTGAGAAGACGACCCTATTGTTACCCCCGGGAAGGGTGACAAAGAAATAAATCTTAAAAGATAATCAAAAAACGCGGATTATTCCCCAAGCAAAGTGATAACAAACTTTTGTTGTATTGTGATAGATACTGGCACATAAATAAGGTGAAAGGGAAGGGAATAGGGCAAGGTTTGTTTGAGAATATCTTTAAAAATAAGATAATACATATTATTTAAGGGTGTTTTTCACCCCTTTTCAGTTGTCTTTTTTTATCTTTAATGACAGATATAGATACTTCAATATTTAGAAATGTAAAATTTTTTAAGCTTCCCTCATATTAAATAATTTAATTTAATAAAGAAAATACAAAAGTCATATAAAAAATATTAGATCTTAGATATTTTTCATTTTTATCAAAATGCAGTTAATTCTCTCAAACCCAAGTGTCAAATCGACATTTATTCTTTATACCCCATGACTTTTGACGGATAAGACCTAATGACATTCCTTCAAAATACTCTGAATCGTCAAAATGATAACTATAAAAAGGATTGCCATTTAGCACTTTGCTTTGGTTTCCAGGGGGATGAAAGCCGTTTTGACAAAATTTAAAAATATCTAAACTCGTACTTTTTTTTATAAATTTAATGTTGTGGCTTTTATCGATCTACTCTCTAAGGGTTGTTAGATTTTTAGAAAAATTTAATTTTTACGAGAAATGAAACATTCGTTTGTTTCTTTTTGATATAATATATATTATAGAATATTTTATAATACAAATAAATTAAATATTTAAATATGAATAAAATAAAAAATAATAATAATAATAATAAAGCTATTATACCTACTTGATTGGAATTACAAGGTGGATTTAAAGAAAAATGTACAAATAGATAGAATATTTTGAATTTGATTCGTTTTGAATATCAAAGAATACGTAGATCAATTCTTCAAGATCTCAAATGAATGACTTTCAAGATCCGCTTTATACCATGAAAAGACTCTTACCCTTCACTCTTGAATCAAAACTCCAAGTCTTCTAATAATAATATAATAAATCACATTCAAAATACTCGACAAAAAGTAAAATTTTGAGATTTTCAAGTATTCTCCAAAGATAATCTTTTTTATTGAAAATATGCGGATTCAAGTAGCAAGTATTAGATTTGATCGCGGAATCGATTCCAAATGAATTCGGGATTTTTTATGCAGTTTTGCCAACGGTAAATACATAATTCCTCTAAAACATAATAAACTGTTTTTTTTTTATTTTACTTTTTTTTTAATTTATTTGGAAGATTTCATTTTTACCTTTGGAAACAATGCACAAATCAATCTGGAATTAGGTCCGGGACTACTCTGTAAACAATCTTAATAATTATGATTTAAATAGCTCTTTTGAATATTCAATTATTACCTTCAGAATTAGTGATTAAAACATTAAGAATAATACTAAGTTTTAATGGAGTTTATAAAAATTTGTTCTTTTATGAGAGACTCAACGAAAAAAAAATCACTTGATTTATAACAGTTAAAAAATTTATTTTATTTCTTAGAATGATCTTAATGGTTTCATTTCTAATGCAGCTCCAATTTGAAATTACATTAGTAAAATATATTAATCATTGGCTGTGTTTTGTGATAGTAAATGGTTTTGTTAAAAGCAACAATTTATTAGACAGGCATATCTGAATAGAAAATGGGTGAAAAGTATAACACTAAAAAAACAACAACAATGACAACAAGTGAAATTACTTTTTCTTGAAATAAGTAAAGAGGCCAAAAAGGCCGGTCGCAGGTAATTCTTTTTGTCGGCACAATTAACAGATGACCTTGAGATAAGTGGCATGCTAAGAATTAAGAAAGAGGGTTTGAGGTTAGGTTAGGTTTAGGTGAGGGTCGCGTGCCCTTAAGGACTGATCCTTATCGTGAATCGACCCCCCCCCCCCCTACAAATGAATATCCATTTAATATTCTATTTGAAAATACACAAAAAGAAAATCCTACTAATTATATGTTTCAATACTAAATAATAATAACAGAAAAGTGTTTTTGAAAATAAAATAGTCTAAAAAAATGTATCATACATAATACATAAAAAATGTGTATATTTATTTGATAATTTAAAGAAATGGAGAAAAAAATATTATTTAAATTTTTTTTAAATTACCTAGTAAGTGACAGGTCCCTTCTGGTGAAGGCCATTGTTTTTAGAAAACCTTGCCTTCTTCGCCAAAAATTACCTAAAATTCAAACAAAAGAAAAATTTAAAGATGGATCCCCTTCACAAGGTAGCAAATTGGCCAGAGAGTTATTTTTGGGGGTTATTTTGGGTTCAATTCCCAAGTGGGTGAATACAAACATTCGGATTTGTAATTAAAATTATTAATTTCAGCTCAGATTTACCATATTAGATGACATTTTCCCGTGATTTCTTTAGAACATTAAAATCTGCAATTATCAGCAATTTGAATTCTTAAATGAATTTTGAATTGAGTATTTAGGCATTGTAAAAATTTGGGTCGGGTTAGGCCAGAGGTTAGCGTACAAGCCTGCTAATAAAGTGGACCCGGGTTGGAATCCGACTCGAGGCAACCGGATAAAAATCTGATCCCTACATAGAAGTTATAATTTAATAATAGTATCGTAATTTGCCTGATGGCTAGAAGGGCCGAAAAGCCCAAAAAAAAAATTAAAAACAATAATTTAAACACTCCCAATTAATCACGAAAATTTCGAAAATTATTTTATTACTACAGAGCTACGAAAATGAATAAAGAAAATATATGAAAATAACGAGATTTCATCTTCATATAGACATTATCGTTTGTATTTTGGTATCGCCCAGTTGCTTAAGAATAAAAGTTCAAAATTCCTAATTCTTCTGTTCCCGAAAATATATTTAATTATATTCTCCTCCTCACAAATTCTGTGAATCCCTGTTACGCAGGTTCTCATCTGGGAATTTTATTTAATTTAGTCTCTATGTTATGTTACTGTACTGGTGTATTCAAATATTTAATTAACGTATGTAGGGTTGAATAAATTCCCTACCATTTTACCTCTTGTATTAGATGTCAATTTCATATTTGCCACCAACATCACTCCAGGGATCAATAAATCATGATCGCAATAATAATAAAATTAATTTAAAGCCCAAACGACCTATCCTGGTTGAATTTACTTGAAACGCAGTTCGGACCATAGAAGTAGAGGAAATAGGCAAGAGCCAAAGCAGGTACAACATTTAATATAAAGGATACGCCTATTCATATTGCATATAAAAATCTTATATTTATATGTACTGGTATTAAAAATTGTAATTAATTAAATATAATTTGAAATATTATTATATTATTATGAAAGAAATATTAATAAAATCATATTCTGGGTCATGTGAAAATCTTTTGTTAACATAATTAATATTTTGATGTAAAATTATTATATTAATCAGAGGACAGCTGTCAATGAATAAAATAAAATTAATTTATCACTTATTTATGCATTAAATTTGATATGATAATGTATGAGTTATTCTATTAAATAACTTTTGACCTTATTTTTGAGTAAATTTTCATGAACAACTGATAAATTTGCTAATCTTATGGGGATTGCAAAATTTGAATCACTTGAATTTGTATAGAAGTTGAGCATAGGGCGGAGATATGTTATAGGCTGTGAACTAGCCTTTAAAAATATATAGAAGCTTCGAGAAACTTCTCATTAGAAATTACATAATATTCTTTAATTAATGATCTTGTTGTTGTTATTCAATTTATCATTTATCTTTATTGACTGAGATTAAATTTAAAGAAGTTCATTCATTCAAGTATCTTTATATTTTTGTTTTATTTCGATTATATATTTTCACTATTACCAAAATAGTTGAATACCTACTCTTCTAAAAAATGGGGTTGAATCAGGTTTTAGTTGACCCCTTAAGATTTTCAACTATCAGAATGTCATTTAATTCGAGCTTTTGGGTATATTTAGAAATGTCTTAAAAAGTAGAGTTCAAATTGTGATTGAATTATGAAATAAGCCGCTCTCTGATCCTCTAAAATTGTTTAGAAAAGCTTCTCCTACAGCTCTAGATCTACATCTAGGAGATTTGAGTATACACGGAAGTACTCACCAGATAATCTTTTCTGGTTCGCCTTAGTGATCTCGCTGAATTCAAATCTTGTACTTTTTTAATTACATTCAATAAAACATCTATCTATTACATCTTTTGTCATTTAATTCCAGTTAAATAAAATAAATAAAATTTTTTTTTCTTTTCTTTAATTTTTTCTATTTTAATTTATTAAGATATCAACCAGTGTGCTACCTACCATCAAATACATTTATTTATATGGGAACCAAATACTACATTTTCATCTTAGGGCCCTTAAACCCTTGTAAATTTATCCTTTATCTTGAATTTTTTCACTGAGATTAAATGTTTTACTTTCATAATAGTTGAATACTCTTCTAAAAGATGGCGTTGTTTTTCTTAAAATTTAGGTTGGTTACAAGGTCTTCTATTAGATGGCACTGTTGAGAAACTCATTCATTCAAGTATCTTTATATTTTTGTTTTGTTGTGATTATATATTTTCACTAGTACCAAAATAGTTGAATACTCTTCTAAAAAATGGGATTGAATCAAATTTTAGTTGATCTCTTAAGATTTTGCACTACTTCCTTTGACTTAACACAATGTCATTCAATTCGAGCTTTTGGGTATATTTAGAAATGTCTTAATAAGTAGAGTTCAAATTGCGATTGAATTATGAAATTAGCCCCTCCCTGATCCTCTAAAATTGTTTACAAAGGCTTCTTCTACAGCTCTAGATCAAAATCTAGGAGATTGAGAATACTCGGAAGTACAGGGCTATTTTAGAGCGCCAGTAAGATGAGCAAGATGTTTTTAAGATGCCTAGAAGATATCTTTGTGCTATTTGGGATAATGATATAGTTATTATATTAGTTTACATTTTAAAATAATATGAGAGATTACAAAAGTACATTCTTTAAGATTATAGTGGGGGTCGTATTAAATATGAAGATACAGTGTGGGGTGAGGGGATGGAGAAGGGGAAGGTGGTAAGGAAGAGCGAGCTGCTAGCAATTTCTTCAGCAATGGTGGGGGTCTGTTAATTAACTACACAATACTTGGCTGTCGGCTGCAAAATGATTTCTGTCCCGGGGAAATAAGCACACGAGTTGCTTATCAACAGAGACGGTGATGGATCGTCCAACTGGGATGAAAATGGCAATGGCCGTGGGTTGGGGGGTAGATAGGGTACATAGGGGGGGGGGGAGCCGGGAGACCTAACTCCTTTTCTGCGCCCCTAGGGTCCACCAAGATTCGAGAGACATCAACTTAACGGCCAAGGCTTTTCAACTTTTCATGAAAAAACGAAAGAGATGTAGACGAAGAGGCCGAGGAACGAAAGGAAGACGTAAAAAGAGAGTTGAAAAAAATCTCAATCACATCCAGATTGAAGAAATCCATAAACAAAGAAAGTAATTTTTTACATAAAAAAACAGCAACACATTTTAAGATGAATGTTAGACAAATATAAAAGATAAACGATCTATATCTAAAATAGAGAAACGTATAGAAAATGAACAATATGAATAAAAAGTCGATTTTTCGTTCACTATTTGTACAAAGAACCTTCATTATTCTCTATCCATTTCTAAATATAAAAATAACTATCGATAAACTCAGAAATTCAAATCTAGGGAATCTTTTGTGTAAAGTTAAATAACAATCCAAGAGAAAAATTATAATTTAATAAGAAATTATAATTCATTAAGGAAAGATTAAATAACATTTAGTTTGAGTTAATTTCAAATAAAATTTAAAATCTTTAATTAAGGATGCTAAAAATAGCAAAGGCGGCTTTGGAGTCATTTAAATTAAAATAAAATTTAGTTTAAGTTAATTTCTAATAAAATTTAAAAACTATAATTTCTCCATGGCTTCCTTCAGCAATGGTTACTAATAATGGCTAAAATTTTAAGAATCCAACGTAGAAAGGATATCTACCATATATATATATTTTTGATTTCTTGATTAGTTTTTGTCAAAAAAGAATAATACCAACACCTATTTAAATGAGAATTTGTATCCTCAAGAAGTTTGGTTATATATAGTTATATATTTTTGATTTTAACTTGATTCCTCCAAGTCTTCAGAAATTGTTACCTCTATGGTCTAAGCTTCAAAAATACAATTTAGAAAGGCTATTTCTCAAGACGAAAATATATGAATATTTTATTTATTTGAATTAAAGATATTTCATATTCCATGTTTTGTTATTAAAGATGGAAACTTCAAAAATGCAATGTAAAATGGTTATTCCTCTAGTATTGTCGGGGCTATTTTTTATTTTAAATCGAATCCTCCATGTCTTAAGCAAAGGTTACCAATAATAATCCAAATTTTAAAGATGAAATCTAAAATGGTTATTCCTGATTAAAAATATTCAAGCTACAAGAAAAAGACACTATAAGAATCAAATAGATATGTCCAAGACATGCTATGTGACCTCAGAACAAATCATGAACCGTTTATCTATTGATATCATGATATCATTTTAAAAAGCCATCTAGAAAGTTTATATGAGGTATTCCACGCGAAATCGGACGTTTTGAAAAATTTTAATTTTTTATTTCATTCATTTTTGGACATTTTTTAGTACCCATCAAGAAACTCTTCCTGGTAAATCTTGTAACTTTTTCGATCACCGGCTTAAAAGATATCGAATTTCGGTTTTTCGCTCATAACTTCTTCAAAAATGGTTGGAATTCAAAAATTGATGGGTACTAAAAAATGTCCAAAAAGGAAGGAAACCAAAAATTAAAATTTTTCAAATGTTACGATTTGGCGTGGAATGCCCCATATACTAAACTAGATTAGATTTTTATTTTAATATTAGGGGGTCCTTGAATGAAAAGATGGTTCTAAGAAAATCACAAGAGGTTGTCAACTTTTAAATCCGAGATCGAACGTATTGTTTTTAATTTTGTCAAAAGGACCGTTTTAATCCCCTCGAGAATCGAACCCGGGTGTCAAAATTGTGACACTATATGAGATGTTTAAATTTAAAATCACTAGGTCGCGAAATTTCGAAGTTTAAATGTTTGAGTGAAATATTTAGCGTGATACCTATGTCAGAAGACAGAAGTACCGAATTGGCCCATCCATAATGGTCATTTTGGCACTCGGGTTCGAAAAACAACCCTTGTGTCTTATAATTGAAAATAATAGATTCTCGGATCTAATTGATGACCTCTTCCTATTCTTACATATTTAAAATCTATTTCTATAGACAAATTGAACTTTTATAATGATGATTATCTAGTTTTCGGATAAACAATTAATTTCATGCAACTAGCACATTATTAATATACTTGAAATTGTGTTATAGAGAAGAAATTATGTAACTTTAATAGAAAAAACTTTTCAACTATTTAAACCCTTTGAGAATATCAAATCACTCTGTATTTTATTGTTTATATTGATCCGAATCATGGGTGACTTTTTTTGTCTTTTTCTCCTAAATGAATAAATACAAATAGAAATCGCGTGTTTTATCATCGTTTTTATTCTCAAGTAAAATCAAGAGCAAATATACCCTAATTTCTTAAGATTATTTAACTTTTTTTTAATGGTTTCAACGATCCTTCATTTTAAAATATAGATTGTCTTTTGAATTTAAATCAACATTCAATTAACGCTCTATTATGAGAAATTGTCTCTTCCCCTCAAACCCTTCTAAAAAAAGCACGCATCCAATCTTCATTTAGTTGAATTTATACTTTTCTCTTGAATTTTATTTACTAAAGATTTGTTTTTGTACATCTCGGACCTTTTAAAATGCTTTCAGTTTTTCAAACGAACGTTGGAAAATATATCTTAATTGGAACGAGGGGGTGGATTCTCTAAGCACATCGATTCTTTTCCTTTTTTTCTAGATATCAATTTGGGCCCGTTTTTTGACTTTGTTCTATTTATTTATCTAGCTTCTTTCTAAAATAAGCTGGTGTAGCAATCCTTGCCCCACTTTTATATTAAATATTTTATAAAATAATTTATAATTATTTACGAAAGTACCTCTTAAGGGGGTTCGTGACTGCTTATCATTTTTATAAGAAAATTCTCAAATTTTTACCATCGAAACATCGATGTATTAAATATTTATTATCGAAATTTGAAGTTGATCTTCTGTCTCATTAAAGAGAAATAAATTATTGAAAATTGTTCTTTTAACATGAAAGTAAATGGGCCGAGCTTTTAAAAGGCTTATAACTTCTATACAAATTTACTATTTTCAACAAATTTATAAAGATAAATAATTTAACTTTTATGAATCGAATGATAGATTTTTCAATAGATTTGACAGTCTAATTAATTAGTTATTCATAAATGTAAAAGCAAAAATTTGAAGATGACAACAAATGGGATGAAATATGACAACAGCGCAAAATTATGACAAGCCACGAGTTTTGGAAAAGCGCCTGTTTTCATTTATTATTTAGATTATATATTATTTCATTTATTTAAATGATTAAAAGGTACTCGATTATTGGATAAAAGACATTTTTATTCGATAAAAATGATTTTTTTATTTGTAAAAAGTTATTGCACCAACATATAACAAAAGCACTATAGTGTTGCCAGATTTCCAACGATATTTCTTGAAATCGTTTTTGTGTTAAATAAATGTTTTTATATTGAGAAAAAATTGAGCTCAATATTCTTTTTATTAATATTATTAAAGCAAAGATTTTTAATCGAAATTAAATTCATTATTAACAATTTTTTCATTAAAAAATTTAGTAGTTAGACGTTGTCACTTTGCAGAAATACAAAAGATTTTTTCGAAGATCAACCATATAGATAAGCTGTCTCGAACTCCCTTAATCTTGAGTCCATTTGGAATTAATCATATCTTCTTTTAAATATGGAATTCTTCTAAGAGAAAATAATAAGTTTTTTTTTTTTTTTTTTATAAATTTTATCATTTGAATAATTTTTGAGTCTGGGTCAGGTTGGCCTAGGGATAATCGTACATGCCTTCTAATCAATATAGCGCGGGTTCAAGCCCGACTCGCTGCAAACCGGCTTTAATCTGATCCCTAGATAATAGAGAAACAATTAATATAAAGTATCGTAAAATGGCTAATGGTTAAAGCCAAAAAATAAAAAAATAATAAAAAAAATTGACACTGTTACTGGCTGCGCGTGTTTGGTGTCGCCGCCAGTATTAGTGGTGGGGGTGTCTGATGCTAACTAGGATATCGGAAGGGGTTGGTTGTCAGAGGAGAGGCGAATGCCCCTGTGCCCCGACGGTGGTTCCAACCACGAGGGAAGATAAGGTAGTGGATGATGAATAATCAAAAACAATTGAGCAAACCATATTTTGGTGGTAGCTGAATTATCTCGATTCGAGTTGACGCATTTATAACATTCAAAGAAAATCATGGCTCACGCCACTCAATGCGTTGACTCGACTCTCATTCATTCATTGGTTTATTATTTCATTAATGATTGAGTGACTCACGTAATATACAATGTGTTTAACAATTTGACTGATGTGTACTTAAAGAATTATCACTAGAATTGTCCTAAAGTATTGTTTAGTTGAATAAACTATTTGTATTAGGTCTCAGTGCGATCTAGCGGAGACCGTTAGGACTGACCGGACAACCACCCCAATTTTGACCTCCGAAAAAATAATGACTCTATTTTTTAAGCACGTTTGAAATAATTTATTTGGAATGGGGTTATTTATAAAAATCGTATTTTCTGTATACCAATAACTTGGTGTGACGTCCCGTATTTTTTTAAGATAGTGATGAGAGAAGTTACACCAGAAAGGTGCAACACTTATAGTTCAGGATTGAGCTCTGCATAATAAGAAGAAAGAGAAGAGAAATAAATTTCAAGGACCCGGCCAGAATTGAACGTACCTGTGAGTGGGGTTTTGAAAGGGTGAAGGGCTAGTAAGGAATCATCTGAGCTAGTTAAAGCAGATTCCCTTATTAGTTAGAAAGTTAGCCTTTAATTTACATCCGAGATGGCTAGAGATACTTGGAAGCCCTTCTCCATTGAGGCGAGCCATATTCTAAACAGGGGCGAATTTCAATCTTTAATAAAATAATGAGAAACGGTCTGGTCCTGAATAAAAATAAATTAAAATTCACTCGGATTTCATATTTATTTATTTATGTTTAACTCGGTGTTTTATTTTTTGAATGGTTATATTGAGATTTTCATAAATAGGCAGGAACAAACAAACAAGCGTTTTTCAATTTTAATTTATTAAATATATTATTTTTATTTAGAGTTGGCCAGATAGAATTCAATGGAAAATTGATGTAAAGGAAACACAAAGATAATGAAAAAAATATAAATTTTATTTTTTATTATCCTTAACTTGCCTTTCCAGCAATTATCCATTCCTTTATTAAATTAATCAATTTATTTATTTAACCCACTAGAAGCTTATTACGAATAATTAGATGTCAGGTACATGTTGGTGATATTTTTAGGATATGTACTGAATCATTTACCAGCGCATGCGCGACTGCTGATATATGTATATGTTCGTCTTGGAATTTTTCATCCCCATTATGGTCCGTGGATCTACCAATCACGTTCTGAACATATCCCTAATCAAATAATAAGATTTTTACTCTTAACATGTAATTTTTTTACCATATAGATCAAATATAGATAGAAAAAAAATAATAATAAAAATACATTTTTTATAGCTTAATAATAATAATAAAGAAAAACATTACTAGAGCTTTAGCTAGAGAGTGTACCGAGTCTTACTACGATTTCCTCCGTCTATTGATGTAATAATTTTCAAAAAATATTTAATATTATTTGAAGTGATTTTTTTTTCTGTTAGAGTGAATTTCCAAAAAGAAGAAATAGCTTTAAATGCTTAAAATAATTTCCATTTATTTCTTTAAAAAAATAAATAAATAATAATTCTACCCTTAGGCTTGACACACTCAGGAGTGGACGCGTCTGAACGGTTGCATAGAGGCAGGGGCTAACATATTAAACAATTAAAAATTCACCCCTAAGGCTTCGATTTCACCACTGAACACTTCTATATTTAAATACTCATAATAAAGACTTGAGAAAATTTAAGAGCTCTTTCTATTGTGTACATTTTCCAGAGAGCGGTAACCGATTAGGGGTTGGACTCTGTCTGAACTGATTAAGTTTAATTAGATCTAGAATTGAACATTCTTTTCGGTATCTTTTCAATATTCCATATAAAGACGAGTTTAGACAGGCAGAGGACAATTTAGAAAGGACTGGCTATTTAGAATGCATATTTTCTAGGCTTCCTGTATGCTATATGGATATAAAAATAAATATTCATGATATTATCAAAGATTATTTATTTATTAATTGGTGATTGATGATTAAGTAATTATTCATAAATAAATAACAAAAAAATATATATAAAAAAAAATTATATATTTTTTGAAACTTTCCAGAAAACGGTAACCGTTAGGAGTTGGTCTCTGAACTGATTAAGCTTGCTTAACTTTTTTGATTGATCTAGAATTGGCCTAATGCAATTAGCCAAGGAAGCGACGCCTGCTGCGCCCAAAAATTAGCCTATATGAATGGGATTTCCTAGGGCCCTGCCGTACTATGATAGAGAGAGGCGCTGCTGCATCAGGCGGCCAAAAAAATAAACAAACAAAGTGCAAGTCTAGCAGGCACAGTATAGGCTAATAATAAAAATAATTTTTGTAAAAAAATAAAACCGACTTCAAAAAACTTAAATGCAACAAATAAAATAATAATAACTTAAAAATCAAATTAAATCCACTAAAAGGTATAAAATAATTATCTTATTTAGTTACAACTAAACGACGAAATATTAACATGAAATTACTTTTTGAAGTCGGTGCCAAACAAACTATAACTATAAGGGAGCGTACCCACCAAACGTACTAAGTAAGATCCGCCAAGTGCGATTCATAAAATGTATATGTTTGGCACCGACTTCAAAAAGTGGTTTCACGTTAATATTTCGTCGTTTAGTTGTAACTAAATAAGATAATTATTTTATACCTTTTAGTGGATTTTATTTGGTTTTTAAGTTATTATTATTTTATTTGTTTCATTTAAGTTTTTTAAAGTCGGTTTTATTTTTTTTTATACAAATTATTTTTGTTTTTCTCTTTTTAGTGATGTTATTAATAGTGGTTATAAGATTTTTTTATAAAAGATTTTATTTATCATAATTTTGATTATTTGCCCATAAGAATTGGAGATTGACGTTATTTCGTCGTTGATCATATCTTCAGAACTTGACCAAATTAATATGGCACCATCCCTAAGATACCCCCTTTCCAATAAAAAAAGAATTATCGAAATCGGTTCATAAACAAAGAAGTTAGGCCTGAATAAACTGTACAAAAAAGGTCTAATACCAATGAAAAAAAACCGGACCAATCGGAAGATATACTGAACCCAATGAAAAAAAAATTGTCAAAATCGGTTTACAATTGGCGGAGATATGAGGTAACATAGAAAAAAAAAAAAAAAAAAAAAATCAATCGAATAGAGAACATCCTCCTTTTTTGAAGTCGAGTTAATAAAGCATATGCCTATTTGGAATGCATATGAATAGATTTAATCTTAGACCATGAAATATATAGACACGCCCTCTGCTACTTTCCACACAGAGTGAAGTGAGGCCAACATCGCCTACAGATGACGTCACGTTCTCGCATAAATATTTTGGTTATATTAATTTCATATTAATTTGCGATTATTGGAATCCAAAATAAATAATCTAAACTACGATAAATTTATCTCAATGTATAATAATTCCTATAGTGGCCATGCGATTTCTGGGTGTTCCTACCTACAGATGACGTCAAGTTCTATAGGAGATGTTGGCCTCACCAAATCGACACCAGGGCGTGTTTATATTTCATGGACTAAGGATTTAGTATTAAGAAATGTAAATAATTAATTCAAAATCAAATAAGTATTAATAAAATAGTATTCTATAGCACATTTAACCATTCTAGAGAAAAATAATTAACAAAATGATGTATAATTATTATATCAATTAAATGACAGCAAGAATAAAAATTAAATGACAGCAGTATAAAGTAAAAAATTATTTTCTCTGCTGGGCATCAAATTAAATTAGATTTTATTTAAAATATGAATAAAATTCTAGTGAGTTATTCAATTTAGTGAATTTTGATCTAATTCTTGAATAAATGCTTATGACCAACCGAAAATTTTCTTAACTGATGGAGATTGCGAAATTCGAACGACTTGAATATATATAGAAGTTCTCTTTTTTACCCTTAAAGCGAAAGCCTAGGGATCAGGGAGAGCCTCTCTCATTAGGAAAACAAGCCCTTTTGCTACACGCAGATTGAACGCAACATGCAAATAGACGCTTCTTCTTAGGAAAAGCTTCATATTCTTTAATTTTTTTTTCTCAATTAATTCATCCATATATTTTTATATTTTCCTCTTTTTGAGATTAGATATTTTTACTTTTACTAAAATAGCTTGTTAAATATTATTCTAAGAGATGGCGCTGTATTTGTAATAACTCTTTTGTAGTTTGAAGTATTTCTAAGAGATGGGCTGTTTTTACTTTACCATACTGGGTATGGTCAAGTATTGTAATCGTGCATGAAAAAAGTGATTCTTTCCTTTTTTTTCGAAATATCTCAAAAACGGCTTAAACTATTTCGATTAAAAAAATTGAGCGAAACCATGGTATTTCGCTCTACAAAAAAGCCCTAATAAGTGAACATCGAAAAAATTATATATTTCGAGATAATAATTTGTTTGTCAAAATGTCTGTTAGTCTGTCTAATATTATTAAATTTATTAAAGATGTTTCACCTTGCACCAACACCACAATCTCTACTGATTGTTAGTCTGTCTGTTAGTATGTGCGTTTCCAAATTTTTTGGATAAGCTAGCTCAAAAACTAGTATGAATATCGAAACCAAATTTCACACGTAGTTTTGGACCATTGAGATTAAGACCTGATTAGATTTTGGTGCATATCGACCCAAAATTAAGGGGAGTGGAGGGGGGTTAAAAATTAAAAATCTAGCCCATTTGAACAAACTCAACCAAATTTTGTATACATAATCAGTGGGACCCCAGAAGTCTAAAAATGGAAAAACTAACCGCCCAAAAGGGGAGGGGGGGGCGGTGCTGGGACAAAAAATTAATATCTAGGCCATTTGACCAAACTCAACCAAATCTTGTATACATAATTAGTAGGACCCCAGAAGTCTAAAAATGCAAAAGCTAACCGCCCATAATGGGGGGGGGGGGGGTGTAGGGTCAAAAATTAAAAATCTAAGACATTTGAGTAAACTCAACCAAATTTTGTATTCAAAATCAGTGGGACCCAAGAAGTCTAAAAATGCAAAAACTAACCCCCCTCCCCTACATGATTATAAATAATTTTATTAAATATAAGTGAGGTGCCAGGTTGTATGGTAAAGTCAAGTGGATGGCCACATCAGAACACGTCAGCTTATTTATAATTATTTTTAAGTTTCAAGTTCATCTAATAGAGGGTGGTTTTTTCCACGAAATATTTTTTTTTCTAATACAATTTGTATTTTAACTTTTTTTTACTCATAGTTAATTATTCTACTAATAGATGGTATTGTTTTATGTTTTCCACATTAACAATTATTATATTTCTTTAGCTACAATTTGGCCTACAAACTTAGTATTTTTTTTAATGATTTAAGTCTGGATCAACTTAAGAATTAAGAAAATAATAAGTAGAAATGTCGGGATAGAACGTACCTGCACAACAATCAAATTTCTTATATACCATAAACGACACTAACTATTGTAGTTAATAAGCTGAAATTCAGCACAAAAGTGTATAAATAAATTTGAGCTTTTGGGTTAAGTTTCGATTATCTAGTTTTAACTATTTGTTGACGAAAAAACAAACTACTAAAAATGTCTTTTTCCTTTATTTTTTTTAAATTTTTTTTTAATTTACCATACAGGGTATGGTCAAGTATTGTATTTTTTTCTTCTAATTTTGTATGATAAATTTTACATTTATACATTTATTTTAGCTTCTCATCAATATTTTATCACTTTTGAGATTCACTGTAAGTTTATTTACGATCTTTTTGATTTCTCATCGATCACACGAATGGGAACAGGAATTTTTACGCAACGTTTCATACCTTAATTGTCATTTGTTATAAATGAACTTCTTGGCTCTCTAATTTGAATAGTTTGAAAATGTGAGGAATTTCAAATCTTAACTCGAATGTATTTTTGAAATAAAAATAACTCAACCAAGAAAGAGCGAAGGCTGTTCAAATCAATACATATAAGAGACTATTCCAATTTTGATTATAGAATAAAATTACCAAAGTATTAGATTATTATTCGGTATTAATATTATTACTAGTAGGTACTTTTTTGAATCTACACTATTTTTTATATATTTGCTCTTTTCTATAAGAAAATAATAACTTCAAAAAACAATATATTTCACTATTTACAATAATTATTTATAAAATTAGTTCAAAGATCAGTTACTTGTATAAATATTATGTAGAAGATAATAATTTTTTGTTGTAGTTTCATTGGAAAATCGTGGATTGTATTTATTTCTAATATTTATCAAAAATTAAAAAAAAAAAATATTTTTCGTAAATATTTTTTTTTCCATTTTTTTTTCAAAGTAATTTCATCACCAAAAAATCTGTATGATTTTCTATTTTCAAAATCATTATTGGTTTATAGTTGCTTTATATTTTGGTTTTAAAGCAATTATTTTTTCCATTGATATACGAAGAATTTCTCTATAACGTTTGGATATTTATAAAAGAATTGTATTTTTTTTTAAACTCGAATTTTAAATTCTGTTAGTAAGTAAATTAAATTTTTAGCCTAGGACCGTAGTAAATTTTATGATTTAAAGTGTGTTTTTCAATTTTTAAAACAGTTTTTTTTTTCAAAAATCTAACATTTAACTCATCTTTCTTTACTAACCAGGAATGGGTTCGAATCCTACTCGAGGCATTCGGCTAAAATCTGACCCCGGGGGTAAAGACAAATTTTACCGTAAATTGGCTTATGGCTAGAAAGGCCAAAAAGCCAAAAAACGTGTTCTGATGTGGCCATCCACTTGACTTCATACAACCTGGCTCCTCACTTATATTTAATATTTAATAAAATTATTTATAATCATGTAGGGGGGGGGGTAGTTTTTGAATTTTTAGACTCCTGGGACCCACTGATTATGTATACAAAATTTGGTTGAGTTTGCTCAAACGGCCTAGATTTTTAATTTTTATGGCAAAGATTTTCATTTTTTGACCCTTCGCCCCCCCCCCCCCCATTTCGGGCGGTTAGTTTTTGTATTTGTATACTTCTGGTGGTCCACTGATGATTATGTATACAAAATTTGGTTGAGTTTGGTAAATGGCCAAGATTTTTTGACCCCCCCCCCCCACACACATTTTGGGCGGTTAGTTTTTGTATTTTTAGACTTCTGGGGACCCACTGATTATGTATACAAAATTTGGTTGAGTTTGGTAAATGGCCAAGATTTTCATTTTTTGACCCTCCGCCCCCCCGCTTTTGGGCGGTTAGATTTTGCATTTTTAGACTTCTGGGGTCCACTGATTATGTATACAAAATTTGGTTGAGTTTGCTCAAACGACCTAGATTTTTAATTTTTAACCCCCCTCGACCCCCCTTAATTTTGGGTCGATATGCACCAAAATCTAATCAGCTCTTAATCTCAATGGAACAAAACTACGTGTGAAATTTGGTTTTGATATTCACACTAGTTTTTGAGCTAGCTCGTCCAAAATTTGGTAACGCACAGACTAATTAACTAACTGAGATTTTGACAAAACAATTATTATCTCGAAAAATATAGTTTTTTCGATGTTCACTTATTAAACCTTTTTTGTAGACCGAAATGTCATGGCTTTGCTCAATTTTTTTAATCGAAATAGTTTCAGCCGTTTTTTAGATATTTTGAAAAAAAGCAAGGAAAAAAATCCACTTTTTTCATGCACGATTACAATACTTGGCCATACCCTGTATGGTAAAGTAAAAAGGTGAACATTTTTTAAAGTATATTAAAAAGTAGAAAAAACCGGATTACTGCTTTTCGATGCTTTTGTGAATAAAATTTTGATCAATTTAGACTGTAGAATAATCGAAGCGAGATTGTATATCAATGTGGAAATTGGTCTTTTGCCAAGGCAAAGGCTTATGGATATTTTGTAATTAACTAACTGACTTTGAACTAAGTTCTAGTGAAAATTTCAAAGACCATCGGGATCCCCAAGAGAAGCTTCCTTTGCAGAACTAACTAACCTAACCCACCAGGCTCAAAGCCGCCAAATTGCATCACTTAAAAAAACATCTCGCTTTTCTTTAACCTTTTTAAACTTTGCTTCTAATATTGATTAAAAATGTATGAAATTCATCTCAAAATACAGAGATTAAAATTAGTCATTAAGTAAACTGACTTGCCTTGCAAATTTGGAAAATATCCCCCTGAATAGTTTAAAATAATTAATTTAAGGAAATTCTTAAAACTTATTAAAAACTCTGTACGTTCTCGCGATTAGAGCCTCGCTAGTAACAAATAAATAAATATATTAAACTATTAATTTTTTTCTTCTACATTAATTTAATTAATATGGAATAAATGCAATTTCTTGATTAATTATTAGGACTTCTTTAAAAACACTAAGCAATATTCCCAAATACACGACATTTCGATCACAGATTTTGGTAATGATCAGATTATTTTTGTTCAATTTTTCATTTCGGTGAATATAAACCTATATTATTTGTAAATTTCAAAATTGCATCCTATTTAGTTTATGCGACACAATACTCTAAAATACAAATATTGTTTTGACACTAAAAACGTTCCGTGTTAGGTTTATATGGATCCTAAAAATGTCCAGTGAATGTTTTATTTTTAATGGAATAAATTCTTCGTCATTGTCCCAACAAAATTTTTGTATATATAAATAAACTAATCAGTGAAAAAAGGAAAGAATTAAATCATACGACCAATTGCAACGTTTCGCAAATTTATTGTAGCTTCATCAGATCAAATTATATTTAAACACTTTGTCATTCAATTTTTTCTTGCCATTTGAATGACAGAATGTTTTAAAATAATTTGAGCCTGATGAAGTTACAGTAAATTAACGAAACGTTGTGATGATCGTATGATTTAACACGGTGTTTAATTGTTTCCTTTTTTTCTCTGATTTGTTATATCTTTACAGGAACTGAACAATAATAATGTAAATAAATATTTAACTACCCGAATTGAAACTTTATTAAAATTTCAAGTGGTATTAAAAAAAATGTTGTCACTTTAATTCGAATCAATCCAGACTGAGAGATTTATTGTTTGCAAAGCCGCGGACAAGTTTCTCGAAACTCCTTAAGCCCAGTAAAATATTTAATTGTATCTTGTTTCGAAAGTCCCAATATTTCAGTTGAAAACCCTTCAAGAACTTGACTAAGTATCTTCTACTTTCTCCACCCACACTTTTATCAACTTTCATTTCAACTACTACCTTTATATATTTTAATATTTAATACAGATAAAATAATATGACCCACTCAAAACGATCTCAAAGATTTATTTTTTCTATTTCCGTATAGGATCGAAAAATAAAAGAATAGAGTGGCAAGTCTGTTGAAGCACACACACATATTCTTACAGATAGAAATACTTTTTTGTTGAATATAACTCAAAGCCCTAAGTGCATTTCAATTGCGTCCATTAAGAATTTATTTAGAATTTTTTTCATATTGCTATCTAGAAAAGCGTCTTTCTCTTTTAGTAAATTTCTTCCAGAACTTCCTTTCTCTTTTAGATATTGTATTATATATTATTATTTAACCAGAAGAAACATGATATTTTGCTAAGAATTGATAAATGTAACGAAATTTTTGAAAGTTTTAAAAATAAATTAAAATCCACCAAATACTAGGTATACCGGTATGAAGTGAGCGTTTTTGGTGAAAATTAAACACTAATTTTTAATGGGAAAGTAAAAGATTTTTATTAAAAGTATTAACCATTGCTATCTACAAATTTTGACCACCTTTCTGGAAATTTGTGGATACCACGCCAATAGAAATGTTCGTCTTTTGAAACAAACCAATCAGACACCCAATTTTCGACTTCTTCCTAGGAATCGAAGTGCTGCTCAGCCAATGCGTGTCCCATCGATGAAAACAAATGGTAATCGGAAGGGGCCAAGTCTGGTAAATACGGCGGGTGGTGTAGCAGATCCCAGCCAAGTGCTTTGATTGTATCCTGAACCAGTTTTGCTTTGTGCTCAGGCGCATTGTCGTATAACAAAATTACTTTGCCGTGTCTTCTGGCCCATTCTGGTCGTTTTTCGATCAATGCCTGGTTCAAATTGATCATTTGTTGTCTGTAGCGATTAGTATTAACAGTTTCATCAGGTTTTAGAAGCTTATGATACACCGCACCTTTCTGATCCCACCAAACACAGAGCATTGCCTTCTTGCCGAATCGATCTGATTTCGCAGTCGATGTTGATGGTTGTGCCGTATTAACCCAGGATTTTTTCCGTTTAGGATTCTTAAAATAAATCCATTTTTCATCGCCAGTAACAAAACACTGATTTTCTTTCGTGTCTTTGAAGCAAAATTTCACAAGTGTTTTTTCGGTTTTCCATCTGCCTTTCGTTCAATTCATGTGGCACCCATTTTCCACACTTTTGGATCTTTCCCATAGTCTTTAAAAGGTCAGAAATTGTTTGCTGTGCAACATTTAACATTGCTGCCATTTCCTTTTGACTAAAAGTATCATCTTCATCCAATATTGCTTGCGATTCGGCGTTTTCAAACTTTTTTTGGTGGTCTTCCACGTTCTTCATTTCTCACATCAAAATCATTATCTCTGAACCGTTGAAACCATCTTTTGCATGTTGCTTTTGATAGAGCATGATCACCATATGCCTCGACAAGGATTCGATGCGACTCTGCAGCACTTTTCTTCAAATGAAAACGAAAAATTAATGCTTTCCGCAAATCATCACTTTGTGGTACAAAATTCGACATTTTTAACACGATGAAAAAATATGATGTTGTTTGTTCAATGACTTGATGTATATTACATATGTTTAACAGATGTCATAACGACCAAACAAAAAAAAATTAAGGCTTGTTCACATTAAATGTTCCCTATAGATACTTTTGTATCTTAATGCTCACTTCATACCGGTATACCTGGTATATTCTTGTAATACAAATAAATTGAAAATATTACCTTTTGGTAGAATTCAAAGAAGAATCCATGGAAAGGCAGACCAAGAATAATGAAAAATAAAACTCAGATTAAAAGAATTTTTGGAAGGTCATTTTCATTTTTTTTAAACTGATGTTTCATAGAATCTTCCCTCCTTCTTCAGGGTTTAAAAGTGGTCTGATATTGCTGTTAAAGGAGAGAAGAAGGATGTTTCCTGTATTATATGTTTCCTTCGTTGAGTTTTTTAAACCCTAAAGAAGGAGAGAAGATCCTCCGAAATGTCGGTTTTTAAGAGAATGAAATTAACATTGGAATAAATTATTTTTTCGGTATTTTATTTTTCATTATTCTTGGGCTGCTTTTCTATCAATTCTCCAATAAATAAACTAATTATAATATTTGAGAATTTTAAAAAAAAATGAAAATCTACCAATTAGAAATTGATAATCCCATTTTGAAATTGATTATTCTCAATGTAACGTAATTTTTGAAAAATTTTAAAATAACATAAAATTCACCAAATATGTTCTTAAAATACAAGTAAATTGCTATTATTTTTTGAAGGACTTGTAGGATTTAAATAAGAATCGATGGAAAGGCAACCCAAGAATAATGAAAAATAAAACTCTGAATAAAATCATTTTTGGAAGGTCATTTTCATTTTTTTTTAAACTGACGTTTCGGAGAATCTTCCCTCTACTTCTTTAGGGTTTAAAAGAGATTGATTATTCTCAATTTGAAATTGAAAAACTTTACATAGCTGCAAATAGCACTTATTTAATATCATTTTTTTCTGAAAACAATAAAACAAAATAGCAGTAATTCTTGACCATTTTTTTAATGATCGATTTTTTTAGATAAATCTAAACTACACATCAAAATTTTTTCTATATTCCAGCGTGATAGGAAATTTAGTTAAAAATATACTATATACTATTAAACACAATACTTTAATTTATTTGCGAACTGATCTTAATAATGTACTGTTCACTTGATTTGAGGTTATATACTATTATAAAACACGAAAAACGAACTTCAATCATCACTTTTGAGATTTACTATACGTTTTATTCATTTTAACATCATCCCACAACACAAACTATAACTTAAATTACCCTATGATTGAATGAATTCGACAACAAAACAATCAAACATTTTATTTCTACCTTCGTAAAAAAAATAACATTTATTATTTAATGACTATAGATTTTAATAAATTTCTTTGAATAGATTTATGAACATGCAATCTCTGGGCAAGGAGAGGCGAGAATAGGGTTCATGTTACATAAATTACAGGTATCAGACATTATTATTATATTATCTCAAAAATAATTTCGAGTTTATATAAATTTACTCAAGAAAGATAAAACAACAGAAAACTACGAATCCCATTACTTTTTCATTGTTATTTAATTATACATTTTAAAAATAAACCTTCAACTACCCTTGATGAAATTATTCTTCAACATTTAATTTCATTTACAATTTAAATGTAATGTAATTTGAAATATTACATTGCTCTTTCGAGGTAGTCTAATATAAAGTGGATATTTATTATATTCAAACCCCTTTCTTAGTTAAGAAACTGACTTTGTAGAGCATCGCACTGTCACGCGAAGGTCCGGGGTTCGAGTCTTGACTGATCCTTTTGTGTAAAATAATTTTTATTAGAGAAAGAATTTAATCTTTAGGACAAATTTAGAACTAAGATTTTAGTAGAAATACTAGCTGCAAGGCCCGTCTTCGGCGGCCCACTTGCTAGCCAGGAGGCTCGCCCCCTGGACCCTCACCCCGAAACCAACTCAGCACCCCCACCCAACCCACCACCCTAATGTACAGACAAAACCTTAATCTATATATATATAAAATTAAGGTTTTGTCTGTACATTGGTCCAAATCACGCCAAATTTTGGTTGCACACGTTTCAAGCAAAGTTATGAACGAAAACACCCTCATCAAAATTCCTGTCTGTATGTCTGTCTGTATGTCTGTTTCAGTGGTTTCCGCGAAAAGTTGCTCACGATTCACGTCAAAACGGCTGAAGGGATTATTATGAAATTTCATATTTGTATCAGAGGTCTTCTAACTTACGTTTTTAGCTATATAACGTTTTGATATTTTGACCCCAAAAAGGGGGTTTGGGGGGGGGTGCACGAATGAAAATTATCAAATAACTCTTAAACTATTAACTCTACGGGAAATTTTATAATGAGTAAAGTTGTAGGGAATGTGATTTCTGACAACTTTTGTTTAAAAAATTCCCCCAAAAACCACCCAAAAAGGGGGGAAGGAGAAAAATATATAAATTCTTGCCCTTGGAGCAAACTCAACCAAATTTTGTATACATAATCTGTAGGCCTCTAGAGAGCTAGAAATGCAAAAACTAACCACCCAAAATGGGGGAGGGGGTCAAAAAATGAAAATTCTTGCTCTTTGACTAAACTCAACCAAATTTTGTATACATAATCTGTGGGCCTCTAGAGAGCTAGAAATACAAAAACTAACCACCCAAAATGGGGGGGGGGGGTCAAAAAATGAAAATTCTTGCCCTTGGAGCAAACTCAACCAAATTTTGTATACATAATCTGTGGGACTCTAGAGAGCTAGAAATGCAAAAACTAACCACCTAAAAATCTTTAATAAAGATAAGAGTAAATAAATATTATATGTAATATTCATTTACAATGAGTTAAAGATTCTTGGTCACTTGTTTCACATTAAAATTAAAAAAATTAAAGGATGTAAAAATTTTTCAATATATATTTCGGGGTATCAACCCATCTTCAGGAAGTACAGAAAATAACTTTGGTTATTATTTATTAAAATTTATGTAGGACAAGACAATCTAATGTTGTTTGTAAAATCTTTTAATTGTGTTTTAATAGAAAATGTTCGTTGCTGGGTGCCGTATTGTTGAGAGATTTTTGACAAAGAGTTATATTAAATGAGCCACTGATGAAATCTCAATAAAGTGACGAAACGTCTGGTAAATTGAATAACTAACTCTGTTGGTTAATTTTTTGTCTACTTCCCTGCGATTTTAAAATATACTATACATATTTCCGGGTTTTAGGCCGTCATCAGGAGTTTGACTGAAGTCTTTTTAAAAACTCAAACTCCTGATGATAAAAACCCCGAAATATGTATATGACGTATTTAAAATAAAACTCCAAAAATATAATTAATTTTTTTTTTTAATTTTTATTTTTATTTAAAAAAAAAACTCCTGGGTTTAATATCTTTTATTATAAACGAACACCGCTTTCCCTAAATGTTACTAATTATAGGTATTAACTTAAAAGATGAAAAAATACGACCTCACAAGTCCATAAAAATTCGAAGAAGTATAATATAATGCATATGTTACAACAACAGTTCCAACGATTTTATTTTACCAAATAGTTTACTTCAGTTCTTTAGTGCATTTAAATTTTATTTCCAATGAAATTAAGCAAGTCGAGCTGCAATAACATAATCAACACCTTGATTTTAGGAACGATAAGTATTGGAATTAGAAAATAAAAAACCGATCTCAAAAAAATTTAAATGCAATAAATAAAATAATATATATTATATAGTTTGTTTGGCACCGACTTCAAAAAGGGATTTCATGTAACAACTTCATCGTTTAGTTGTAACTAAACAAGATAATTATTTAATACCTTTTAGTGTATTTTATTTTATTTTTGAGTTCTTATTATTTTATATGTTGTATTTAATTTTTTTGAAGCTGGTTTTTTTCATAAAAATTATTTTTATTTTGCTTTTTCTAGTGATGTTATGAATAATGACTTATGATAATACCTTGCATACATCTCGTAAGAGAAAGATTCGAACGAAGGAATCAGAAATTGATATTTTTTTTTTTTTAATTTTATTAAACCAATTATTTTACATTAATTAATGTATACATTGTATTTTTGCTTCGATTCTGGAGATAACTTCTCCACCATCGAGTGTCCTTATTCATCTTTAGTCCTTGTTTTTAATAAGAGGAAAAATCTAATTAGATAAAAAAACCTATTTCAATTCCATTATTCCCCAATCAAGTCGATTAGTTATCCATCCTCAATTCCCCTCAATTCTTCATCTCATCAGAAATTGATAATAAAATTCAATTCATAAATAGAGAAATTATCTCGAAACGTTAGCGGGTTTTTAATGAACGTTTAAAGATTGTTTTTTTTTATATATAAAAGATTTTATTTATTATAATTTCGATTATTTTCACGTAAGAATTGGAGATTTCCGTTATTTTGTCATTGATCATATTATCAAAATTTGAGTAAATTAATATGGTACCCCCTTTCCAATAAAAAAAGAATCATCGAAATCGGTCCATAAACAAAGAAGTTATGAATAACTTTTAAGGAGTTCGGTGTTGGTTCTAGGTGAAACATTTTAATATAATAATAAAACCTCGTATCTTACTCAAGTTTTAAAGAAGTTATGCTTGAACATACATAACAAAAAAGGTCCAATACCAATAAAAAAAGGGACCAATCGGGTACGAGACTGAACCCAATGCAAAAAAGATCATCCAAATCGGTCCACATGGTAAAGAGAAATAAATGAACAAACACAAAAAAAACAGACATTCCGTTGAATTGATAACCTCCTCCTTTTTGTAAAAGTCGGTTAAAAATGGAATTTGAAAATTAAGCAAGCTATCAGACAAAGAGAGGTTTAGAAAGGTTTTAGTAAAAAATGGGCCGAGCGAAGTATCTCTTTAGTTCGGCGTTTTTATATTTTTTGTCAAAAATGAAACTAACTAATCTAATTTGTTGTATGATATGTGCTTTGGCGTCTATTTTTTAACACGTCTAATCTCCTCTTTGGATTGTATTCGATATAATGAAAGGAGAGATTCATGTTACACATAAAACAGGTATCATGTACTATCATTAAATTAATTTAAAAATAATTTCGAGTAATTCAAATTTACATACTCAAAAAAGAGATAACTGCAGAAAATTTCGAATTCCATTACTTTTTATTTAATTATACATTAAAATATAACTTCACTACTTTTAATGAAAATATTCTTGAATTTTTTTCTGTTTCAAATTATCAATGCAAATTAAATAAAGAGATTTCGTTATAAAAAAATCTCTCTCGTCCAATATTATAAATGAAAAAAAAATCAAGTTCATTCAATTTTAAATTCTTAAAAAGAAATCTAGGTACTATAATTTTAAATAAATCCACTTTTTTTATTATATTCTTTGCTTTACCTGACAAAGCATATTCTAATAACATCAAAACATCCCTTTCATCATCCATTTACTTTTATTTTTCGGATTTCATTAGCCAACCGGGAAAGTAGGAAGAGCCAACCAACCATTCATCAAACCGCTGGTTTGAACCTTCGTTTTCATATACTTGACAAAGTTACCGGTGAACGAGGAAGAACTTTGTTCTTCCCCTTCGGTAAACTGCGAGTTAATTAACCACCAAGCCTTTTGCTGGTAAACAACTGCCTAATTGATACTAAATCACCATAAAAATAGTTGACAGGAAATTCGCGATTCATTCCGGAATGACTCACAGTAGGTACTAAATTACTTCTCTACAAGTTTCAAATCATTTTGGTTGTAAATGAGATCTAAAATCAAAAGAAAATTAGTTAATATAAAATTATCCTTACTAAATTTTTTAATTATTTAAAAAAATAGACGAAAAATGTGAAATATAGTGACGAATAATGCAATGTCACTATACCTGTTACACTTGACAAAGGATAATGTGCAGATGTTCAACTAAATATACTTCTTTAGGAGAAAGACTTTATACAAAATATACAAGACAAAAAATGATGGATGATAGTGTAGCATGGTCAGAGATCATTCTGATTCTGGGAATTTTCTTATATGAAAAGGGTAGGTATGTCAAGAATTATCTAGGAATGAATCTAGACGAGAGACAGCTTGCTTACCAACAATATACAAAAGTAATAATTACGTACAGGGTGATTCATATGTCTCTCCGGGATTTCGGTGGGCAATAGAAAAGTACTCATGATGAATACAGCGAAATGCTCATATTAGTAGATAGAGCAAATTTCCAAGTATCATACGTGAATACTTGAAAACTAGAATTCACTGTGAGTTGTTTGTGACAGTAAAACGGAGATTTCTTAATATATAATAGAAGCACTTACATATAATACAATTACTTTTTTTTTTTTTATAATGATATTGATACAAGAAGAAGTTGCACCAAGAATGTACAACCTCTTTAGTCGGTGGTGGACCCTTGTAACGTGAAGATAAGGGGAGATTTAGGGATTGGGCAGCAGTCGAAGGTACCTGTGGATACTGATCTTGAAAGATTGAAGGTTATAAGTTGCTGGAAAGACGGTCGGGGGAAGGGAGTTCCAGTCTCTAGATGTCATAGGGATAAATGAATTGGCGAATGCATTTGTTCGATTAGTATCCAGTTTAAGCGCGTAGGGGTGTTGAATTTAAGAATTACTTAAGAGAAAACAATGAGGTTGTTCTCTACTTGATTCAAATAAACATATACATATATATCAAACATAAATATTAAGTATTTATAAGACAGGCACAGTATAGGCTAATAATAAAGTATAGGCATATATTGAATGGATATTAATAGATTTAGTATTAAGAAATGTAAATAATTAATACAAATTTCACATAAGTATTAATAAAATAGTATTCTATAGCACGTTTAAACATTCTAGAGAAAAATAATTAACAAAATTATGTATAATTATTATATCAATTAGAGGACAGCTTTTAACGAATAAAATAAAAAATTATTTTCTACGCTATTTGGACATCAAATTAAATTTGATTTTTTTTAAATATGCATAAAATTCTAGTGAGTTATTCTATTTAGTGAATTTTCATCAAATTCTTGAATAAATATTTATGAAGCACTGAAAATTTGCTTCACTCTTAGGGATTGCAAAATACGAACAACTTATAACGTATATATATATATATATAGAAGTTCACTTTTTCTATAGTTGAGACGAAAGTCTAGGGAGAGGCTCTCTCAGGAAGAAAGCAAGGCGTTTTGCTACCCGCAGATTGAGCGTAACGAGTATTATATGTTTCTAGGCTGCTTCGCATAGAAAGAAGCTTATCTTCGAAATCCTCTTAAAGATTCTTAGACTTTAATTTTTTTTTTTTTTGGGGGGGGGGGGAGGAATCGGGTAGCTCAGTCAGCTAACGCACTGGCGCTTCGGCATCGATCGATTATGACGATGTTGGAGTGGAGGTCCGGGGTTCGATCCTGGCTGGCAAATAAAAATTTCTACCGGCTGAAAACTCGGCTCCCTCACTAACCCTACTAACACTCTACTTATGTGCTGTCTAAATGGGCTTTGTTCCCGGTGACATTATTAGTAAATAAATAAATGAAATTTTTTTTTTTTTTTTTTTTAACTAATCCAAGATTCTTAAGTATTTTTTTGTATTACCTCAGTGTTTTTTAATTTTTCTTTATGTTATTATAGTTTAATTTACAACTAATAGATGAAGTTGTATTTTTCTTAATTTCTATTGTTATTATTTTAGTCCTGGGAATATTTAATAGATGGCGTTATAATATTTCCTGGTTGTTCTCATATTAATTTAATCCTGGATATATCTAATAGATGGCGTTATATTTTTCCTTAATTTCTCGTAATTTTTTTTATCCTGGGTATATTTTATCTCTCTAAGAAAATCGCTTGTGATTGTTATCTACTGAATCTGCAGGATGATTTTTAGTATATCATAGAAGGGCTTTATTCACCTTCTCGGGAATTAAGCATGTTGCCAAATATGGATTGTAATTTGGCACTCGGGTTCAATCCCCAAGAGACATAATACTACACTTCTGACATATAATAAAAATCTTTCTAAGACCTTGGATTTGACGTTGACCATCTGCGTGATTATATTTATTGTATGTATATTCTAAGTTTTCTACCTTCTTGGATTAGTAGTTGGCTTTGTTTTATATTTTCCACGTTAACAATTATATTTCTTTAGCTACTATTTGGCCTACAAACTTACCATATATTTTTTTTAATGATTTATTTCTGGATCGAATCAGAATTAAGAAAATAATAGGTTTTCGCCCTGTTATTGATAATCTTATGGATTATGCTTATTATTAAATTTCTTAATAGAACATTCTGAAACTTTTGGGTCCAGGCACGTTATAAATTTACATGAAGCTAAAAATTTTTTTATTTTTGATAAGGCTTGGTTCGATCACATATCTGTACCGCATTTTGTGTATAACTCCTAATTGACTGAAGATGTCCAAATAAAATTCAGGCCGAAAACGTCTTATTAAAGGTGTTTTATTGAACCCAGTGATTCTATCTTTGGCTGATACCTCCTCCTTCATCTAGTACAGAACAAGATAGCTTCTAGCATGAGGATTTAAAAAATATGTGAATAAAAAAATTTGTTAATTATTTAATGGAGTAGCTTACTCGCTAAGAGATTCTTGAAAATTAGGCCATCACTCTATAAATCATCCTCCAAAGTTAGTAACTTATCAAAACAACCCCGAATTTGACTTAATTTCATCAAGGTTAGAGTGTGGACTAGAAACATTCATCCTGATCCTGACAAGACGGTGTAAACCTTCACAAACTTTGATCCAAAACATAAATCAAAACTGTATTTGGAATTATGAAACATTGAAAACATTATTCGATTATTATTATTCTCACCGGAACTTTGTTAATTGAAAATCCTTAATTTTTTTTCTACTTCCATAAGATTTCTAGTTGCGGCTCGTGAATGAATCTGGGGGTGCTCAAATAAGCGAACATTTCCTATTTAGCCAGATCAAAACTGAAGTATTTTTACTTGATATATGTTCATGAGTGTGAGTGTGAGTGTGTTTATATTGGTATAACCCATCCAGATTTTGAGGCTGGACGAGCTTAAACCCAGGCTTGTTGATTCATAAAGGACTCTAAACACTCGTCCAATTTGATCCCTCCTTCACTCACTTTTATGCTATAACGAGCAAAGAAATAGAATCACCTTGCGAGTTATTTAAATGTAATTTTCATTCTCAAATATAATAATAATTATTTCCATTAGGTTATCATTCTACATTTATTTTATGCTTCCTCTGCACTAAGATCCAACTTGGGCCAATTCAAGTCAACGCCAATGTGTAGAGGGTGTTGGCTTGTATTGGTCATTGGTTGACGCTGGCGATGAGATTGGCGATGGTTGGGCTTAGGAGCGGCTTTTTCGTTATATCAAAAAGGGCCAATGTTATGTAACGAAAGTACACAGTGGCTAGGTCTCGTTTCCACAAGGCCATAGACATTGGCCCAACTCTTGGCCACTGTGTGGAGGCACCATCAAATTAACTCATTTTACTGGTGGCCAACATGGCCAACATGTTTGGCTCACGTTGGGACATAGTGTAGAGGACCTATTAAATGCTGAAAAATGAAACTTGTAGAAAAAAAAATTAAATTTTTAATAAATTACAAAGAAACATACACAGTATCATTGAATTAATGAAAAGAGAGTGATTCCATTTCTTTGCTCCTGAGTGTATATCCATCTCTTTTTACACCGTTAGATAAGTTCCCTGACTTCCTATATATATCATAATATACATTTTTGGGAACAACAGATGCGAGATTAACTCAAAAATATGTCATTCGAATCATGTGGCTTTTGAAGGGCACTAAAGACATATGTATAAAATAAATAAAGGAATATAAATGAGCGATAGTATATAAATAATAATATTAAGTCACTTGGTGATTATAATTTATTAAATTGATAAAAAAACTGTCACATAATGGTATATACCTTCAAAATATACCTATGGTTTTAGCCAATAAAATTCTTATAATTTTTTTACTGATTAAAGCATTTTTAATTAAAATCTTCCAACTTAATAAAAAATGTATTTATTACATTTTTCAGTAAAATAAAAACGAATTTTTATAAAGCAATCCAAAAACAAGTGAAAATGTGAAAAATCTGATAAATAGTTGCTTTAATGAAGAATAATAAATCTTTTTCTTTTTCCATAAAGCAACTATTTTTCAAATTTGTTTTTATAAAGAATTCTATTTATTTTACATTAATAAAACAATCAATACGTTATTTTCAGATTTTATATTTTTTTTTCTACATCACAAAATTTTTGGTGGAGTACTGACCTAATATTTCCTTGAGCGCGCTCATGTCTTCTACTTTAATTCTTCTCCATTATATAAAACCAATCCTTCTAAATCCACACTTTCTTTCTATTTCTTTTCTTTAAATCCCAGACATAATTCTTTTTTAATGTAATTGGGTTGATTTGAGTTTAGCAGAAACTTGAATATTTAAAGATTAAGTTCAATTTCTCATCTACTTAATATGTATATCCTTTAATTCTTTTAAGCCCTCATCAAAAAACCATTGTTTTTAATTCAACCAGTCCTTATTATGCCTTTTTCAGGTGGGTTCAGCTCTTCGGTTATTTTAATAACATCATCCAGATTGTTGTGCTGAAATTCAAGCAGTTTTAAGGTAGGAATCTAAAACATGCAACAACTTAACTAAACTTTCTTTATGTAAAACTCCTACAAAATAATAAATTTGCGTATTGAATGCAAGTTTGCCTTTATATGATGGTAAATCTTCCTTTGAATGGAAATTTATCCACTCTTCTAGTTTGATTGCCGATCCAATAGCAATAATATCTTAAATGTTGAGGTTAAGACTAAAATGTGAAATATTGACGCGGGTGATTTAAAAACTGATTATTGTTTTTTCTACTAGGCCTATTTCATTCAAGTATTTTTAAAAAATTTCAAACACAGCTGTAATGATTTTGATAAACATTGGCTATAAGTTCTAGGAAAAAGCATTTAGGATAGATACTGTAAATATATCTTAGATAAATTAATAATAATTCTTAATAAAGTTTATTATATTTTACATACGATAAAAAAGTTATTTATAGCCTTGGATACTAAAGTCGGTAGGTATGTAATAATAAGATTAAGAAATTTTGATAATAAACAGTCCAAATATAAGATTAAGAAATCATGATAATAAATAGTCCAAAATATATTCTTTAATGAAAATTCTCCCTTGTTAAGATCCACCTTTTTCTTGTACTTCGTTTGAGAAAACCCACTATCAGTAAGTATATATCTAAAAGTGCTATAAATTAATATTAAAAAAAAAATGAATAAACTATTGAAATAAGATAATGTTTAATGTTAAAAAATACTTGCCTAAAACCTAAATATTTCCCTTATCAATCGATATCCATAATTCCATTAGCTTTCCGGTTTTATAATAGGACATGCTCTTTAATTTTCAGAGGGGGGTGTCATAATAATTTAATTGGTGTCATCAAACGGGTCAGTTTTAGCAAAGCAGAGCGAGCATCCATTTTCGAATTACCAATACAGCGGCCTCCGCTGATTTCCGTAATTACGAGATCATTATCGATCATTATCATTATATCAATCCATGCTGTTATTTAAATAAAAAAAAATTAAATTAGTAGGTACACATCATAATATATACAATAAAAATATTTGAATCCGAATTGATTTGGCTGGTTTGTTATTTGACATAAAAAAAGGGTTTTGTAATTTTGATGATGAATTCATTTATTGCTTAATGATTGAAAACGATGTGCTTTGAACTTTGAGATTAGTAGTAGTAGTAATTCAAAAACCACCAATAGGCGGCAGAATTAAAATAAAAAAAGTATATGAACGATATGAAAGTAGTTAAACAAATAAATAATTATAAATGACCGAGTGAACTAGAAAAGTAAAAAGTGAATGTTTTTATTTGCTTTGATAGATAATGGAATACAATTATTTTTAAAGAAAAAGATGGTCAATAATTTTCATTTTACTACAGACATGATTCATATTATTCAATTTTTTTTAATTTTTTTTTTAATTGAAGTACAATAAGTAGTTTCTGTAATATATGTATAACATAAAAAAATCGTCATAAATTGTAAGATTTGATTCCCACAGATTTTAAAATTAAGTTAAAATTAAATTAAATTAAAGAAAAAAGTAAAAAAATTCTTAAGTCTTTAGTGATTTAAAAATATTTTAAACTAGATCACGCCCGGGCCTTCGGCCCGGCGTCACCTAGCCTCTGGCGGGAAGCTTCTCGTTTTATGGTTAAAATTTATATAGATAATAGCTGACCCGTTTTTTTAAATATATTTAAAAAATTATAATAATTTTGAAAATAAATTGAAAATGCAAATAATTATAGAATAGATATTAAAACAGTAAATGAATTATGTATTACTTGTCAAAATTGTTCCCTTAACCAAAAATAATATTGACAGTTGAAAGATTCCCAAAAAGCTATTATCGGCTATCTTGTTTGTTCGATTTTACCCCTCAGAGAGGCGCTGGCGTTGTTTCCTCAAAAAATTTTTTACATGCCACAGGTGTGATATCTATAAAAACACTATATATAAAAACACTCGTGTATTTGGATGGAATGTTGTGTGAAAATTTCAAAGAAATCGGTGAAGAACTTTCGAAGATCCTTCAACGTATCACTTAAGCGTAACAGTACATTTTTATTTATATAGATAAAACTTAGGGATCGCGGTGTTTGTTTATAGTGAAACATTATAAAAATTGTATTAGGTTGGAGTTGGTTGTGTTTCACAAAGAGAAAAAATAAAATAATAAATTTTTTTTTAAATTTCTCAATACCTATATTTTGGGTTGTTAGCCCATCGTCAGGAGTACATTAACTAAAAGATAAAGTGAAGAAAAATATTTTGTTCGTGACTAGATTGAAATCTGAAACTGATATTTGTTAGAAAGGTATTTAAAATAAACCAGTGTTTTCCAACCTTTTTTGTGCCATGTTCCACCCAAGCCTTTCTAAAATTCTCATGCCGTCCTGTAACATATACATAATTTGTATATTCTAAAAATGAATTATTAATTATAAATATAATTATGAACGATTGTGGATCAGTGGCTAGAGTGTCGGGTCGCTGACTCGAAGTAAGCTGGTTCGAGACTGAGTCTCGGCAGATCAGATATTTGCAGTCGCCTCCTCTTTGAAATCAATGGCAACCTACCAAGAGTATAATTGCCTAGTAACCTCTCCAAACTAGCCGTTCGGAACCGGCGTTAAAAAGTAGTTCCCGTATATCTGTGTAAAAACAGCTAAACACACTCAGCACAGGTATATGTAGAGAGGAGCCGAAACGTCAGTGAGACCTGATATGGCACTTAAAAGAAGAAGAATTATAAAAACAAAATTTTTTTGGGTAACTAATTTTGTAGATTTTTATATAACTATATCTGGACCAGCTCATTTTTAAATTGTGTCCCTTAAAATCAAATTACACCCTGTGGGGCGTGGGTCCAACATTGGGAAACACTGATATAAACCTTTATGCGAATTTTCAATTCAGTAGCTACAATTGTTTTTCTATAGTTTATCATACGAGAATTGGATTTTTTTTTGGATTTTCTGTATTTTTCTGTACCTAAGTTCCTTAAAAATCCTTAATTAAACTAAAATAATTAATTTTGTCAAAGGAGAATGGTATAGGTTCTTGGTGAAACAAAGTAAAGAAAATTAAAAAAAAATTTTTAATTTTTAAAATAAATATTTATAATTATTATATTATAATTATAATATTTATAACTAATATTTAATAAATATTTTTAAAATAAAAAATTCTAGGTAGGTTTCACAAAAATAAAAAAAATCATGCTAACAAGCATCTTGTCTTTTATTTTTGTGAAACCAATCTCGAATTTTGTATTTTTAAATTAAAAAAAAAAAAAATTAAATTTTTTAAATTTTCTTTATTTACTTTACTATAAAGGTATTTTTTACAAGCTTTTAATAATTTAAATTTAAACATTTTGGTACTGGAATTCTACGGCCCTCTCTCTTTCTGAAATCGGCAACATAATTTTGCCACATTGTTAAGCAGGTCAATCTTTATAATTTGGTGACGCCATAATTGAATAATAAAATCAATTCGTTTTAGAGAACATTTGATAATTCCGATAGGTCCACTTAAATTGAGAAATTTGCATTTTTCGAATTATTTGGAATTAGTTAATTTTTTTTATATTCCAAAATTCTCTCGAAATAGAATTTTAATTTTTTTTCCTGGCCAGGACGACCGACCATACAGGTTTAGCATATGACACGTATAATCAAATAGGCCTATAAGCATTACACGTTAAATATTTCTCAGTGAAATTAGAGCTAATTTAAATTGCTAATGAAGCAGATGCCCTTTGGGGTCCCTCACCCACCCAGCTCTGTTTCTCGACCATTTTGCGATATCTTCGTAATATTTAATAATGAACCAAATATTTCCCTTTCAAAGAGCATTTCATTTCCGTTAAATAAAATTTTCTTATACATTTTAATTTAATTAACATTCTGGAATGTAATTAAATTGGATTCGCCCAAGAAACGAAACTGAAGAGAGAAAGAGAGATGGTGTAATTGGAAGGGAGAGAAAAAAAAGTTTTATTATTAAACATTTTAGAGATCGGTGAACAAAATTTTTCTGCGAAAGTCTAATTTATTTATTAATTGCTAATTGGTACGATTGTGTGTGTTTTTTTATTATTATTAATCATTTTTTCAACGAATTCAATTTTTCGTGGGGCTAAAATATGGAGGAGCGCTAGCATTTTTCTGCAGGGTAAAAATGAAGTCAATTTCTGATTCCTTTGAAGTTTGAATTTTCAGAGAAAATCAAAAATAAGTAATTAAAATTAATTTATATAGAAATATTTCTATAGGTATATTAAATAAATTTAAAAGTAACAAAATATTTAAATTGATTCTTTGGGAATGTTTGAACAGCAACATTTATGAGACACGTCAAGATATTTATTCCAGAGCCCTCTTAGCTGAATTATATAACGTAGAATAACGACCTTTATGAATTCACTTTGCTAGGTTAACGCTTCCTCTACCCCTTCTTTGTTCGAATGTCATTGGTACAATTAAAAACACAATTTTATATATTTCATAATTTATTTATTTGAGGCACGGGAGTAAACGTCACAATACGACTAAGAAACGAAATTAGACAAGAATATCTCAATCTTGTTCATTTATTCTGACGAAGACATATAATGATGTCTCAGTGATCAGCGTTTTTCATCGCTACCTAACCAAATAAATTTTTTCGTTTTCAAGAGCGATAACTCAATTTTCGGAGACTGTGAGATACCTAAGTCTTTTGTCTTTCACACTTTACATATACCATGATTTGGGACCTTGGTAGGGGCGTGGATTAATTCTTTGGCCCACAGTGGCTAGTTTCAATTTTTACCACCAGAAAGAGCGTATTAGAATTTTCAGTTTCCCATTAGATACTTGGTAGGGGCGTGGCTTATTTTTGGCCCACAGAGGCAGGTTTCAATTTAGACTATCAGATAGCATATCAGAATTCTCAGTTACCCAATAGTTTTACAATATTAACTTTATTATTATCCATAACTATTATAACTTTACAATTTATTCATAACTAATATTTACTAATACTCACTAACATAGAGTACATAGTCCTAAGACTGCTTTGACGCAACCACTTGCCTCCATTTGACTTCATCCCATATCAACCCTTACATTTTTCATCATCTCTAACATCTCATTTATAACTATGTTAATCATTATTCAAATTCCTACCATTATGTATCACCCGTCCCAATTTCCGGTTCAAACAAATTTGTTTATCTATCCCGAAGTTTTTTTTTAGAAACACTAATAACGACCAAAAATAAAAAATAAAATCTCTTAGCAGTTGAGGTGTTATTTCATTCTCTACGCCCACCTTGCCCTCAATTCAATCTATAGAGAATATTATTGATACCAATTCGAAAGGGGAGAAAATTTAAATTTTATAGAATCGTTATATACCATACAAACGATAATCCACTTTATTTTAACCTTTTATGCATAATTCATAAACCACCTCAATAAAAAAATTTATTTTTTATTTTTTGAAAAGCCAATCATATGCTTTCCAGGATATATGACTGTATTTAATAATTCAGTACAGGGAGTAAAAAAATGACTTCCTCAATAGAACAAATGTCATTGTGTGGATTCGATTTCATCTTCCCTTCTTTCACCCCCAAATCTATTATATAGAAATATATATTATTTGCGAAAAAAAATAAAAAAATAATAATAAGGTGTAAGAGAAGGGCTTGTTTATTGCCAGGCGATGATTTATGTGTTGTGAACAACTGGCCATTTGGAAAGATGAGTCTCCGAGCTCCCCACCCGCACCCTTTGTGCACCCCTGGAACACCCCCTCACACCGGGGTAACGTCCACAAGGACCCATTTATCAAAAACAAAACTTAAATTAAAATTAAATCAACTGAACAGCAGGAACAGCATACGTCGCGAGGGAGGTAGCATTGTAGGGGTTGGTTTTATAAATAGGGAATCGGGCTCGGTCCTAAGGGAAATAGGGCGAAAAAAATAATAATAATAAAAATAAAAATATATACCAGGGAATGTAGGAAGCCCTCTCGAGTACGATTCTTTTTAAGAAAATCTTAAAGTATATATAGATGGAGTTAAGAAGAAAAAATTAAATCACCCTCGGATTCACAAGGAAATTAAATCTGGTTTCCTTGAAAAACAAAACACCAATAGGTTTAGTTAAGTTTAATTAGAAAAAATAATTTTTATTAGTTTTTATAATACTTATTTATTTTTAGGTTTCTATAAAAACTAGCAACGGAATTCTCTCAATGTCGATACAAGCAATGTCTGTTAGTCGGTTAGATTTTTAAAACAATATAGACTAGAAGGAGTACAGGAAGATTTTAGTTTAAATTGGAACACCGGAAGTTGACATTTATATGAAAGATTTTTTGTTTTTTGTGATTTCTCAAAAAACGGTTCTAACGATTTTATTTTGAAATTGGTGTACTTATCAAGTGTCATAAGTTATAAAATTCGAACTTTTTATCTGAATTCAAAGTCTAAAATCAATACTTTATAATAAAGCAGTAAAGACTCACTTGGTTTGTCCGGTTTCCCCACTTATGCCCCTGCCTCTTCAGGCTCCGCCCCCTCTATACTCTATCTACCGTAAACTTTCTAGAAGCTTCTAGAAACTTCGGGAACATTCTGGAAGGGCAGTCGTTCACAAGAATTGCACTCTGTCTCGCAGAGTGATGTTGAGCAAAGGTTTGCGCGCCGCGAGCTAACAAGAAGCCCGCCAAAGGCGGGCTTTGCAGTTGGTAATATTAATATATTGCTTTTACTTAAAGCAGTTATTTATTACGTAAAGAATAGTTTAAACATTGCTGTCCGCCTGTATTTAGGCAACCGAAATACGCCTTTGTATTGCAGTAGCCTACCCTACAGGCGTTCTTGTTAATGAATATTTTTCAAAATGGCATGAGTTCATTTCCTATTTTTCGCAATCATAAGTCTCGGAGCTATGGAATTCGAAACTTAAGCTCGATATAGGCTATGAGTACAGCAAGCTTTTGGTTAAAATCGGAACACCGGAAGTTGATATTTACATGAAAGATTTTCTTGTTTTTTATGTTTTTCTCAATAACGGCTTTAGAGATTTTTTTTAATTGGTTTATTTCATAAGTTATTAATCGTGTATAAATTTGGATCCCAAATAAAGGAAGAGGGTGGAAATTAGGAGTGTCGCAAAATAAATATTTTAACCGTTCATTTCTGGTCTACGGTATGTCGCAGAGGTTTAAGATTTGAAACTTAAGCTATTTAGAGGCAAGAAGTAGTACCTCAAGATTTTGGCTAAAATAGAAGAATCAGAAGTACTACATGTTTCTCAAAACGGCTTGGGGGAAACCCAAATTGAAGTAATGTGAATGAAGAAAATTTTTATGATGATTTCAAAAAAGCGAGAAACTAACGTGAAAATCGGGTAGTGCCGACACCAGTTGATTTTAAATATTTCTTATTTAAATAATTAAAATTTCTGTCTTTCTTTGTAGTTTTAAAAAAAGAAGTAAAAAATTATTAGGCAATTTAATACTTATTAGTCATAGTGAATAACATTATGGTACATTATTTAATATATTTTTTCTTATTATCAACTATCGATAGAATTTAGATATTTTATTGTTATATGAGTCCGGTTTTTCAGCATTCACTTAATAATAAAAATTCTTACTCCAACTTTTTATAATCTTCGTAATCATTTCTAGCCTAAATGTTTTATTATCTTGAAATTATTGATTAATTTTCCTAAACATTTTCGTTATGTTTTAATATCACGTAATTCAAAACGGCTGGTGAACTAGATAGATATAGTCGAGGAATTTTTTTTTGATATTAATTTTCCTTGATGAATTATCAAGAATTACTTCATTAACGCATTAGTCTCTTGTGTGGAGTAAAAGTGTTATTAAATAAACATTAAAGACAGTATCTACCTTCTCTCTCTCTTTGTTCTTTCTTTTTTACTTAATTACATATATTAATATTCCATTATCATCATTTTCATATGGAATTTTATTTTTAGTCCCACTTATTATGATTAAAAATGAAGTCATTTGCTAGTTCATATCAGAAACTTCAATAACATTGGAGTTAATATTTATTTTTTTCAATTATTTTAATGTATATTAAAATCTTTATATATCTATATATAAATAGTAAGTAAATAAAAACTAATTTGTTAATCATTTTTATTCATAATCATCAATTAGCTTATGAAGAATTAATTTGATAACAAGTATATTTTTACTTTGATTTAACATATCATGCAATCATTAATATGTTATAAAATTTGTACTCCCCCTTTTCTGTAAGAAAAATAACTCTGCTAATAATACAAAATCGTTTATTTTCAATAAATTATTTTGTCAAACCAGTCTAAGAGTCTGAAAATAAGGAAACAAAGCTGTCCTCTGCTTGATGCAAAATAAACATATACATATATATCAAGATGATATATCTGTATATATATTATTTATTTGTTTGAGACTATAGTTTCGAAGACTTGGTCTTCATCATCAGTCTTTCTTCAATTATAAATGTTTTCATGGAGTCAATATCATATGGATAATTGAAAAACTTCATTCCTTCGTCACTGGAAGGCTAGGAACTAACAAAGACATTCTCTCCAGGCTCACACTCAAATATAACCATATGTTTCCTTTCTCCTTTCTTCCGAAATACACGATTTTCTAAAATTCAACACCCCTACGCGCTTAAACTAGATACTAATCGAAAAAACGCATTCGCCAATTCATTTATCCCTATGACATCTAGAGACTGGAATTCTCTTCCCCGACCGTCTTTCCAGCTACTTATAACCTTCAAACTTTCAAGACCAGCATCCACAGATACCTTCGACCTCTACCCAATCCTAAATCTCCCCTTATCTTCGCGTTGCAAGGGTCCACCACGGACTTCAGAGGTTTTAATGCAATCGAATGCAAGAAGGGGTGCACCAGTAAAGATGCAGCCCCTATGGATCTCGAAAGACCCTTGCATTACCGCATTGTACAGTACCTTCTTGGTGCAACTTCTTCTTGTATCAATATCATTATAAAAAAAAAAAAAAAAAAGGAGAAAGGAGAAAGTGAAACATATGGTTATATTTGAGTGTGAGCCCGGAGAGAATGTCTTTGTTAGTTCCTAGCCTTCCAGTGACGAAGGAACACCAAGTTTTCAATATCCATATGATATTGACTCCGTGAAAAACATTTATAATTGAAGAAAGACTGATGATGAAGACCAAGCTATCGAAACTATAGTCTCAAACAAATAAATAATATATACAAATATATCATCTTGATATATATGTGTATATGTTTATTTGCATCAGGCAGAGGACAACCTCTTTGTTTCTCTTTGTGAGTCTGTCTGGTTGTCCATTAGTCTGTGCGTTACCAAATTTTTGTGGACGAGCTAGCTCAAAAACTAGTGTGAATATCGAAACCAAATTTCACACGTAGTTTTGGTTCATTGAGATTAAGAGCTGATTAGATTTTGGTGCATATCGACTTAAAATTAAGGGGGTGGAGGGGGGGTTAAAAATTAAAAATCTAGGCTATTTGAGCAAACTCAACCAAATTTTGTATACATAATCAGTGCGACCCCAGAAGTCTAAAAATGCAAAAACTAACCATCCAAAATTGGTGGGGGAGGGGGGTCAAAAAATGAAAATATAGGCTCTTGTTCCAAACTCAACCAAATTTTGTATACATAATCAATGGGACCCCAGAAGTCTAAAAATGCAAAAACTAACAGCCCAAAATTGGTGGGGGGAGGGAGGTGTAAGGTCAAAAATGAAAATATAGGGTCTTGTACCAAATTCAACCAAATTTTGTAAACATAATCAGTGGACACACAGTAATCTAAAAATTAAAAGCTGCCCCCCCCTACATGATTATAAATAATTATTTTAAATATTAAATATAAGTGATAGGCCAGGTTGTATGGTAAAGTCAAGTGGGTGGCCACATCAGAACACGTCAGCTTTTTTATCTTTTGAAAATGTACAGAAGAAATTTTCAAATTAACAAAAAGGGGATTAAAAATTAGGGTTTTATTTTAAGTAAAGAAAATACATCTTTAAAACTAAGCAAGATCAAGTGTATTTTCGTTTAGAAATTAAAAAGACCATTTATTTAATTATTTATTATTTTGTTTGTTTAAACATAGATTCTGACGTCACATAATTGATTTTAGTTTCAGCTATAACATTTTTGCTTTTAACTAATAAGTCAGTATTCAAATCACGAAAATAATTTAATTTTAATTAAGCTATTGATTAATATAATAATTTTTAATAAAAAAAATAAATAAAAACGACTTCAAAAAAATTAAATGCAACAAATAAAATAATAATAACTTAAAAATCAAATAAAATACACTAAAAGGTATAAAATAATTATCTTATTTAGTTATAATTAAAGTACGAAATATTAACATGAAATTACTTTTTGAAGTCGGTGCCAAACATATACATTTTATGAATCGCACTCGATGGATCTTACTTAGTACGTTTGGCTTATATAGTTTGTTTGGCACCGAAAAAGTAATTTCATGTTAATATTTCGTCGTTTACTTGTAACTAAATAGGATAATTATTTTATACCTTTCACTGTATTTTATTTTATTTTTAAGTTATTATTATTTTATTTGTTGCAATTAATTTTTTTGAAGTCGGTTTTTTTATTGAAAATTATTTTTATTTTTCTCTTTTTAGTGATGTTATTAATAGTGACTTAATATAATACCTTGCATGCATCTCGTAAGAGAAAGCGTCGGGCGAATGAATCAGAAAATGATAATATAAATTCAATTCATAAATATAGAAATTCTCTCGAAACGTTCGCGGGTTTTAAATGAATTTTTTTAAGATTTTTTATAAAATATTTTATTTATTATAATTTCGATTATTTGGTCATAAGAATTGGAGATTTACGTTATTTCGGCATTGATCCTATAATCAGAATTGATCAAATTAATATGGTATCACTCCTAAGGTATCCTCTTTCCAATAAAAAAATAATCATTAACATCGGTTCATAAACAAAGAAGTTATGCTTGAACAAACATATCAAAAAAGGTCCAATATCAATGAAAAAAACGGGACCAATTGGAAGCTAGATTGAACCCAATGCAAAAAAAATCATCAAAATCGGTTTACAATTGGCGGAGATATGAGGTAACATAGACACAAAAAAAAATCAGTCGAATAGAGAACCTCCTCCTTTTTTGAATTCGGTTAAAAAATGTTAAATTTAAATTTTTATACACTCACCCTATTTAGCATAATTATCACCGGAAGAAAAAACTTCAAATAATCAATGAAATGTCTAACGCAGAAAAATTGGCGTAGTCAAGTACCATAGGAACTCACGTCCCGAGGGTTCCGTACCTAAAAACGATCCTATCTTCCAAAACACTTGAGACATCAAATCTGTTCTTATTTGTTCCTCAGAAGGAAAGAATAAACGAATTTGTTGTTTTTTTCTCAATATTAGGATTCCCGTTAGGTACAAAAAACATCTAAAAACATTTACTTTATGTCCTTCTCAAACTATAATTTTAAAGTAAAGCAAATTTTAAAGTAATTAACCTAATCCTGCTTAATGAGCTCTTTCGAGGGATACCTCACATCTCATAATGAAAAAAAAATATCTTCGGCCCCACAAATAATTCTACCATCCCCGTATTAGTGATCCGATTAAAAGCTTAATACAATTTTGAAGAATACATATAACATGCAAATTAAAAGTTTGTTAATTCTTTGGTATACAAGCTACAACAAACAGACTCTGATAGTCAAAATACCATTGAACGACACTAATAGGGTTTTCTTTTTCGTATAAGGAAACCTAAAAAAGTATATATTTTGGACAAATCATTATAAAAAACGTAGAATGTTAAAAAAACTTTTCGGAAAATTATTCCCCCCTCCCTTAAAAAACTCAAGTAATTGAATATTTAGTCTTTTGACCCATTCGAATATAGAAGCAACAAAAATGCGCATGAAGTGTATTTAAATTGGCACTGAGTCGAATAAACGAGTGGAATGAAACTTTGTTTAATTGCATTAATAAATAGGAGTTTCTCTGCAGAAAACCTCAAATGGCTGGTATTTGTGTTTCTGAGTTGCAAACTAGAAAATATAATTGCTACTGGATCAATTTTTCTATTGCATTCGATACGGAGAGAATCACTAAAACAACTGAGAACTAAAAACTTTTTTAATACTACCAGAGAGAAAAGTTAAATAAATATATATTATTTAGTGAATTTCAAATAAATTTTCACTTGGGTAGCTTATTTCTATAAATTCATATAAAACTCACCTGACCTCTTAAGAAAATATTTTTCGCAATTATATTATTTATTTAATCTATAGTAGGTGACTAAATGTGAAATTTAATGTGATCTTGGCAAAGCCTGGCGGCAAGTAAAGGAACTATTGCATAGAGTTTTTTTTTGAGCTTTTGAAATTTTTGTTCACATCCTGGATGAATATTTATCATTGAAATCATGCTTCAGGCCAAATTGAATTAAACAATTTAGGAGGGTAATACTTAGTCAAACAAAAGTTAATGTGGCAACCGCTACCTCCATGTTGAGCTGGTCAACGCTTCTAATTTAACTTTTAAGAAGTTAGGTGTTGTTTCAAGGCGAAACATTTTTTTAATAATAAAAAATTAACAAAAATTATCAGGTGGGTTTCACATAAAATTCTAATTTAGAGAAGACTAAATTTGGGGCCGCCCATAAATTATGTCACCCGAATTTCAAGATTTTTAGACCTCCTCCCCCTATGTCACAATCTATCACATTTTCATTTCCCTGTATTGTGACGTCATACTATCGCTTTTATACCCTATAATTTAATAATTGGTAAAAATTTGACTTTTGTGACATCACAATTTTTAAGATCCCCGGCCCCCTTGTCACATTTTGTCACAAATATGAGATGCCCCCTTTACCGTGTGACGTATTTTATTGACGGCCCCTTATTAATAATTGAAAAAATTAAGACTCATAAAATTTTGGTTAGTTTTTCAAAATATAATATATATTATATAAATTATCTAAACCCTATTGAAAATTAAAAAAAATGTACTGCGTTTTTAGACAATTACTAAAAACCTAAAAGGACCTCAAAAATAAATAGGTTGGTGCTTTCACTTGTCCGATTTGTCCCTAAATCTTTCTGCAATAGCTCGAGCTGATAGCAAACTGAAATTTTAAATTTGATACCATATTTTTGAGTCTTTGTGTTTACTGTCAGATAAACAGTCTAATGATTTTTTTAATTTTTGGGGCCACGAAAACACACACTACAATATAAAGGGTATCTTACGGTTAAATCAAGTCCAAAAGTTTGTTAATACATTTATCATGGCAATGCTTGAGAATCTCAATAAATTCATTCATTTTTGAACCTGAAGTAATGAAGCTAGAGAGACCAAAATTTCATCATCTCTCTGCCTTAAAAATACAAATATTTAGGAACTTGAAAGAACTTTCTAAGACTTTTTGTTCTTAAGTTGTCCTAAGTATCGTAGGCACAAACAATAAACATCTTGGCTGAAATTGATTTTTCTACACACTATAATTATTAATAAGCAAAAAAAGTGAACTTAAATTCATATTAGGGCTGTCCAGAAAATAGGTGAAGCTTACAAAATGTCAATTCCTGGAAATATTTTATGGTAATTTTTCCATAAAAATAAAAATTTTATGTCCCCTTGGAAATTGAAATTAATTTTCTACCCTAGAGGAAATAAAGATGAATAATGAACCACCCTTAAAAAATAATAACAACGAGAAAAATTAATTCCTAATACAAAAAAGAAAAAACTTTTCCGTTATTTTCCACCCTTCTCTTGTCTCTTGACTAACTCGTTTGCGGATAACCAATCCAGATCAATTTCCGATTGTTTTTCTCTCTTTCTCTTGTATCACGGTGTATATATGTATATATATAGAACCGTCTCTCGAGCTTGGTTCGCCTGAATGTGTTTTGTATATTTTTTAAACTTCACAAACTTTTGTTTGATCAAAATATATATAGAAACTTTTTTTTTTCCATGATTTCGTTTCCGAGTTATCGGAAACAAAAGGGATGGATGGAGCTATAAATGCATAAATATATATATATATATATATAAACAATAATAATAGTAATAATCACCGAATATCAATTTCCGTTTTTTTAATGAGTGGAATATTCGATAGAGTGCCCCCTATATTTCCTCCATTTTCTTTTTTTTCTCGTAAAAAGGACGTAAATTAACAATTTACTTTTATATTCTCGTTTTCAAGTGATGTTCATTTCCCTCTTTCACTGACTGGGATGCAAATTGATTTTATTGATAATTTCACTCTTCTTAATAGTATTTACTATACTACTACTAATAATAATAAATTTTCTCAAATTTTTTTTCTTCAACAGCATATTGAACGTCAAAGTAGATTTAACCCAATGTTTTCTACATTTGATTCAATCGCGAATCTAATGTAGGGAATTTTTGTCAAATATTGAGTGAAAATAATATTTGAACTTATATATTTCTAACTTGAAATAATGATATTAAATAAATTTTTTTCTTCATTAATATATCGAAGAATAATTGATACGTCAACGAGAATTATTTTGACCGCGCTGATTTGAAAAAGATATTTTTATCTCGCGAGACTACTGCGGATTACGCTATTGGAGTCTGCGGAGTATTAAGTCTGGACCAAGAGAGAAAAAAAGATGTGATCCACCTAGCTACAATCCAACGTCATTTCGCGTATAGCCCGCTAGACATTCGGATGGATCACCAAGTGAATTTGAAATCTCAGATGTTATATATTCGATCTCCCAGTCCAGAGCGCTAGATCTATTAGCATGTATGTTAGATGCCTGCCATTAATTTATAATACTTTATTTTCTATCCGAAGAAATGGATATTAGATAAAGATAAAAAATATTTTCAAAATGTTGAAATGATTCAAGGTTTTCTTAAAGTCACTGTATATAATATAGTCTTGCCATAAGGTGGCTCAAAATGTGCCCTTTATGGCGGCTTGGACTCATTTTGAGCCCTCGTATGGCCAGGCTATTTTAAATATAGTGCGTATAATTCAGTGGTTTGGCTTACTCTACTTACATTTCCCATAAATTCTCTAGTATAATCAGGCCCGTGGAGAGCTGTTACGGGCCCTGGGGCAAAATCAAACCAGCGGGCCCCTCAATGCTGGGACAAATAAAAGTACAATTTCAATTTGTAAAAAAGTTTATTATTTAACAAATAAAATAATCCGTAAATCAATATGCTTTGTTATCTAATTTTTCTATTTTTATTTATAATAAGTAATAGATTTTAGTAGTACAAAAATTTATTTAATAGTGGTAGTGCCGGGCCCCTTTCGGCCCTGGGCCTGGGGGTAACTGCCACCTCTGTCCTCTTCTCGTTGGGCCTGAGCATAATTTAACAATGGAGTAGTGGGTAATTAATTTATAATGTGGTTTTGAAATTTTTAGGCTTAGAAATTACCATAATATTGTTAGAGTTCGTGGCTGTGATGAAACTGTACTAGATGAAGGAGGAGGTATCAGCCAAAGATGGAATCACTGGGTTCAATAAAACACCTTTAATAAGACGTTTCGGCCTGAATTTTATTTGGCCATCTTCAGTCAATTAGGAATTATACATTCTGAAACTTTTGGGTTCGGGCACGTTATAAAATTTTTTTTTATTTTTGACAAGGCTTAGTTCGATCACATATGTGTACCGCATTTTGTTTATAACTCCTAATTGACTGAAGATGGCCAAATAAAATCAGGCCGAAACGTCTTATTAAAGGTGTTTTATTGAACCCAGTGATTCCATCTTTGGCTGATACCTCCTCCTTCATCTAGTACAATTACCATAATAATTTATTTAGTCAATTTAGGTGAGCTCGAGATCGAATCTCGCTCCGATGTAAATTGATATTTTGATAATAATATCACTTTAATAGTAATTTATTTATTTTATTTGTTGCGTTTGGACCCTTGGGATCACGCAAAGCTTGATATTGTTTCTTTCTGGTTGGACCTTCCACGCCTCTATCTTTTCCGGAACGTGTTATCGAGTTCCATGGTCAGGTAATTTTTCCTGGCCTGATGAGTGTGTTGAATTTAAAGGTGCCCAGGTATGTATGGATTTTTGGTGTTATTCTTCCATTGTTTCTTCCTTGACTTCGTGATGGTCCTGTTTAATAGTAATAATAATACATTTTAAAGTTTAGCATCCATGGAACAATTATAGATTGAGTTTTTTCTTTTATTTTCTAATAGAAGAAATGTATTAACTTAAATCAAGATAATATTTTCAAAACTTCGATATGACTCAAGAACTACTGTACGTATAAATTTCATACAGCTGTGGCCATGTGGATAGGGCACGGACATTAGCGGGAATCTCCGATTAGTAGGTACTCAGATAGTTTGCTTGTTCACTTTATTTTTACATAAAAACAATCTTCTAGTAATGTTACAATGAAAGAGATATTATATTCTGACCTTTAATAAGTCTATATAATATCGATTAGATTAAATGATCATAGAGCTTTTTCAAAGTGTGAAGTTTCTTCTCTCTATTCAAATTTTCCAATTATTGCTGAAATTATGACTTGAGTTTGAAACAAATCTTCCTTGTAAAAAAAATATTAAGTACAAGTCAAACTAAATGTTGATTTACAAATAAATGGTCTGGTTGTCTTGTTGTTTGTCTGTTAGTTAGTCTGCGCGTTACCAAATTTTTGTGAACGAGCTAGCTCAAAAACTAGTGTGAATATCGAAATCAAATTTCACACGTAGTTTTGGTCCATTAAGATAAAGAGCTGATTAGATGTTGGTGCATATCGACCGGAGTGGAAGGGGGGGGGGGGTTAAAAATTAAAAATCTAGGCCATTTGAGCAAACTCAACCAAATTTTGTGTACATAATCAGTGGACCGCCAGAAGTCTAAAAATGCAAAAACTAACCTCCCAAAATGGGTGGGGTGTGTAGGGTCAAAAAATGAAAATCTTGACCATTTACCAAACTCAACCAAATTTTGTATACATAATCAGTGGGACCCCAGAAGTATAAAAATGCAAAAACTAACCCCCCTACATGATTATAAATAATTGATAGAGATTTTTTATAAATAATTTGGGGGCCAGGTTGTATGGTAAAGTCAAGTGGATGGCCACATCAGAACACGTCAGCTTTTTTTTTTTTTTTTTTTTTTGAAAACTACAATTTTATTTTTTTGTAATTTATGAAACCTAAGGATGAGGCATTGGAAATGGTAATGCTGTACAGGCATCGGACCACCAAATTTAAAAAAAAATCGTCAAAGACATTTCTAGAGATTAATTGTCATCTGCTAAATCCAAGGTATTACATATCAGGAGGGTTGTCTTAATTTTATTTAAATTAATTAAGTAATAGACATCCATTGGATTTTGATTTTTGAAGAAATTTAAAATTCGAAACACTCAGGAATTTTCATTTAAGCTATATGACATCGCTATGTCTTAAAATTTAGAATCACTATTTTTTACTAAACCTTCAAGTGAAATATTCACCGCGATAAATATGTCAGATGGGTTCACTTGGCAGTTAATAGACTAAATAGCTTTTTCAGTACTTGGGTTTAAATGAATATATCAATTAATTGTAACTTTTCTCTGTCCATTCATGCGTATCTATAAGTATGGTATATAATTTTTAATTTGATAGTGACTCAATAGTATGTACTCAAAATATTGTACCTTTATATCTATATAGTATATTGCAATCAAAATGAAATAAACAGAAAAACTTTCCAGTTTGATTGGATTTTCATTCAACCGATAATAATATATCAATATGGTTCAGAAAACTTCAATTATAAAATGTAATAAACGGAAAATAAAAATATTAAAAAAATGTAAAAGAAAATAAAAAAATAAATACATTACAATAACTGAATTATTATTTTTTATTTTTTATTTGACCAAAACTTTTCAACATATGGATTGATAAATTGATTGTCGTAATGAGATTTTTGTTAATAAATATTAATGAAATGTGTAATTGTAAAATGATGAAAATAAATAGTGAATAAAAATTTTTATTTAGAGAGATTTTAGAAAATTTAATTATTCAATGCGTATATATTTAGGGTAGATGTAGATGTATATATATATATATATATATATACATATAATATAAAAATATCTGTCAATCATTTTTAAATTTAATCCATAAAACGAATGGTAAATGAGAATTTGTAATTCGAAAACGATTTTGAATCCAAATTGACAAAACAAATATAGGGTTGATTCCCTCCCCCTATAAAAAAATGATCATTAGTAATTGAAGGGATGGTTCATTTTGGGAATGGGAGCGCCCCTGGTGGGAATATCAAGAGAATGGCTAGAGTTTGCACTGCCTCTGGTGGGAAAAAAGAGGGTGACTACTAGAGATCATAGTGGCTAATCCAAATATAATAATAATTGTTTTGAAAATTGAGTGATTATGACTCGGTCTTTGTTTTTTTAGCAAGGGGTGGCGTCTGCAAGGGGAAGTGTTTTTTTAGTCACGCTTGACAGACAAACATGGCACATTCACAAATGGGATTAAAAACCAAATTGATCCAATACAAATAGATTGGATAATCAATCATGATGAAATAATTTTAAATCAGATAGTAAGGGGGAAGAAGGGGGTCGTGAAATAGAGTATTAGTAACATTTTTTTTAATTATTTAATTTTTAAAATTAATATTTTTTTTCTTTAGAGTAGGATTGAATATTGTGAACCCAATAAATTATCATTTAATGAATAATTAAATGAATATAAAAATAAAATAAAAAATAAATATAAATCGAGTATGGAACTCGAAGAATATATTTTTTTTGTTTAAATATTCAGATTAAGTGAAACAATATGCTGAATTTTAGCTATTTAGCTATATAACCGTTCTATATCTCCTCATATAAAATACATTTTTTTTTCTAATTTTTCTACTAAAAGTTCTAGAAAGACCAAAGTCTAACGAATATTATATGACCTTTTATCAGTTATTGTGGGTATCGGAATTCAAAAATACCAAGAGAAATCATGTTTGAAAATTATTTTTCTCCAAATTTCAAATAATACAAAAAAAAATAATAATTTTTAAATTTTCAAGCGAATTTAATACTCCTGAGGAGATGAGTGTGGCGAGAAATGTTTTTTACTATGTAGTTAAAGTATTTCTTTCATATAGTATTGTGGTCCAGATTAAATGTATAAATTTTTAAATTCTTTAAGTGATTAAGGCATAATAAAGACCCAAAATACTGTACTCTTTTAGAAATACTATGGGGTATGACTCAGCACTGTTTAATGTATATATTATCTAATACTATATCTCTACTCATTTGACATACTAAAAGCAAACGCCGTGTAATTAAATTAGTTATTAGGTATAGGTACAATATTTATTGGCTACGGGTGTCTAACTAGCGAAATTATAATTTTTCCTTTAGTAAAGTGATAATTAAATTAGAAAAATTGACCCACCATACACGAGGTCGCTGTTGCCATTTTCTAAAGAGTGAGGGCACAGTTGCCACATCAATTAAGTTTGTATGTAATGTTAACTTCTCCTGCCTTAAAAACGTCATCAGTATTAATAATAAATGTAATTTCGTAAGAGCTAATATATTTACTAGATAAAACTAAAAATGGAAATTTTTGCCAGGTCTGGTATTATTGATTTACTATTGTAAACTTGACTGTTAAAAATATATATTGTATTATATCAATTTGTGATTTCCTCAATTTATATTGTAAGTAGATGCTCTATTTACGTTAGGAGTAACAAGAAACCATCCAATCGCTGGCTGGTTTGGTGTATCCTTTTTCCACTCTCTCTGTTCCTTTTTTCCACCACCGATATTTGAAATGATCATTCATCTATAAATTATTATATCAAAATTCAATTAAGTTTGAAATTGGTGTCTGGATATGCATCGCGGCGTGCGATCAGAACCCAAGAGGGTGAATATTAAATACGTTAAGGTTGCACTGAACGAGATAAGAACATTTAACCCCGGCTCACTACTAACAGTAACACACACCAATAGGGAAACAGAGATACAAGAGAGGGTGTTATCTTAAACCCAACGAAGATGCTGCATTGGAAGCTGAATTGTGGGATACGCTTAAGCATAAAACTTTATATATACGTATATAGTTATATATAAATTGATATATAAAATCGGAATAAATAGTTTCACAGTTTTGGTTAAAAGCTAGATCATTATTCTTGATAAAGAACTTTCTATTAACAAAGGTGGGTCAATTTTGACGACCGAAAGGCTTTAATTTTTGGATAATTTATTTAAAATCTTAGTTTTTCTTTTACTCGAGTAAGGTGTGCCTGTCTGTTTAAATTCCGATATCCACAGCTCCAGAACATAAGATAAAAGAAAGTTTGTTCGGGAGCCAAAATGTTATTACATAAACTGATTAGATTTTGGGTTTTCTATCTTCAAAAAGTTTAAAGTAATCTCACTTTCTCAAAATCCCTCGTTAAAAATTACATACCTAATTGGTTTCAGTGGCAAATCTTTGCATTCGTTATTTTCTTCCCTGGTTTGAAATATCAAACCTTTTATCTTGGTTATCCGATAACTCAGTGCAATATTGTATACCTGAGAGCCAACTCCTTTGTTCCTTTTATTTTTTCTCAATTAATTTAAATCAATTAGGGTGGAAGGAGATGCTAAGTTTGCCTGAGCATGATTATACTAACACTCTACGGGGGCCTAATGATCTCCAAATTTTGTTGATCATTAGGGGCGAACTGAATCATGAGTCACGCAATTATTTAAAATAAATGAAAGAACAAGATGGCTGCATTTCCATTTAATCCCCATTAATAACAATCAAGGAAATGGTTTCATCAATCTCTACCCATAACGCCTATTAAAAGTTATTCCACTCTATTCACAAAAAAATCTATATCTGAATTTAAATACTTATGTTATTTAATAATCATTTCAATGGTGTGTAAGTACTGTGTATATAGGTATTGTCTTTTTTAAGGTACGATATAACTAGGATCTGAACTGATTATGTATATTGTATAATAAGATCTTTGAGCGATTGACATCAGAGATTGAAAAGAAACACCAAGGGGCCAAAGTTTTTGAGGTTAAATTCTCAGGAAGTTCAGGGCTTAAAAGGACTGCTAATATAAATGATAGTACCTGGAGGCACCGAGCGATGCTCGGTAACTTTTTTCTTCAGTTAAAAGCTTTATTTTAATATTATTTTTAATTTAAAATTCTGATAAAAAGGTCGATTTTTATTTGAGAGCTGTTTTCAAATTTAAAAAATACAAATATATATAGTATATTAATTGTTGTCTTTCTTTCCGCTTAATTCAATTATACATATTTCAAATTTGCCTCGCCGCAATTTATTCAATAAATTCTATTTATAAAATACATAGCTATATATACGAGGAGGAGTTGAAAAATAGGTTTCCCCTGTCGACTGTGGTCAGAGTTGTGTATGAGGGTCAAAAAATAGAATGAGACATTAAAGATATAACAAACCTTTATTTTTCCACATAGGTACCAAGTACATTGAGACATTTGTCATATCGCTTGATAAGCTTCAAAAAGCCCTCCAGGAAGAAATCAGGGCTTTGCATACGGAAGAACCTCCAAAAAGTCCAGCAACAAAACTCCTTGGGCGTCCCAGAAAACTGTGAGGAGCACTTTACCTGCAGAGGGAGTTGTCTTGAACTTCTTTCGGACAGGTGATGACGGATGTTTCCACTCCATAGATGCGGCCTTCGATTCTGGCGTGAAATGGTGGACCCACGTTTCGTCCCCCGTCACAATCCGAAACAGAAAGTCATTGCCATCTTCATGGTAACGCACGAGATGTTACAGGCTGACCCCCATGCGTTGTTCCTTGTGTGTCGAGGTCAATTGTCGGGGCACCCATCGTGCTGACACTTTTCTGTATCGAAGAATGTCGTGGATGATGTTTTGACCTCTACCCAATGGTGTATCGGTGACTTGCGCGATTTCCTGCTGTGTCGCCTTTCGCCCATAGCCGTTCAACGCTTCTTCCATATGCAAAGCCCTGAATTTTTCTTGGAGGACTTTTTGAAGCTTATCAAGCGATATGACAAATGTCTCAACGTACTCGTACGAGAATAATAAAATAAAGGTATGTCATATCTTTGATGTCTCATTCTATTTTTTGACTTTCATACACAACTCTGACCACGGTCGACAGGGGAAACTTATTTTTCAACTTCTCCTCGTAATATATTCAATTATTTCCACATTTATAATAAAGTCTAATTCAATAATATTCATTTTAGTAAAAGTAAAAATCAAAAATTTTTAAAATAGTTCTATGGTCCAGTGGTTAAGTCTATGCCTCTGATGCAAGAGGTCTCAGGATCTAATCTGACATGCGGCAAATCATTTTTTTTATTGAGATTTTCATCTATCAATAATTACTTTAATTAAGAAAAAATCAATTAAGATAAATTGTGATGAGGTCCAGACCTAGCCAGATCGTTTTCTCATCCTCAAAACTTGTTTATAGATTTTGTTTCATCAAAATCGGTAGGGCCGTTTTCAAAATAGAACCAAGGTACAAATATATATACTTATAAATAAATATATATATAAATAAATAAATATATATATAAATAAATATATATAAAAATAAATATACAATTTTTGCTCGTTTAATAAGAGTAGATAGAATGTAGGGATGAATGAAATTCTATGGAATTAATGGAGGGTTTATCTTAGTTCAAATTTAATCTGGAATCGTTAATTTTTTATCACATTCTCAAACTATATAATAATAATAATAATTATTATTATTTTTTTAATTATATATATATATATATATATATATATATATATATATATTGATTTGTACGTCATCGTTTATCAAACTGTGAGATATTTTATCTATCTAAAAATGAATAAATGTCTTATTAGTTGTAAAACTGACGTTTACCCTCTAAATATGTTTGTTTGTTTTTTTACCCTGAAACCCTTAAGGGCACCCTAAGCGAATCATTAGCCTTGTAATTGCCATCAAGCTGAAAAAGGGGAATAACTAGTTTGACGAATTCATCTTTAATATAATATAAACATACGAGGGTTGATTTTAATATGTTTTTAAAGAGCTCGTTTTACCCCTCGTTATATAATGACATCCTAATAACTCTGGAGAAGAGTACTTAGTCAGAAATAATTATTATCTATATGTAGGTTGTGATAATTAAGACTTTTTAATGATTTATTGACGAGACGAGAAGCCTAGAGCAGGTATTAAAATGCTATTATATCAATGAAATGCATGTGATGGACAAAGTATGTTAACCATCCAAGACTGTGGTACTTAGAATTTAATCGAGGTTTTTTTTTAAGGATTATAGATAGCATTAGCATCAATTATCTTTGTTTGTATATACATATGATATCACAAGATATTCGTAGGCGTTTACACCACCAAAGTCCAGATAAAGTAAACCTTCGTTTTCACAGTCTTAGATAAACATTTTCCGTCTGTTTATTATATATGAAAATTAACACCGAGAAAATTTTGTAGGCCAGTGATTTACATTGCTAATCTACATTGTATATAATTAGAATGTATTTGCTTAAATAATCTAAAAACTAAATAATTTGTCAGTTTTTTTAACAAAAATAATCAGAAAATTTATTTTGTATAACTTTGGGACTTAGAGAATAGTCTGTTAAATCGAAATTTTACTATAAAAACCCGGTGAAATATGGTGTGGAAACATGATCTGATACTAATAGAACTTATTCTGAACATTGAAGATAAAAATAATTAGAACGATTTTTGGGAAACATGTTTGGATTAGGATTTCAGAAGAAAACATTAAGTACCTAAATACTAAGTTTAAAGTATCTGAAAATGTTTGTGTGACATTTTTTTTTACTTTTTTTACATGCATAAACATAAAAGACTAGAGTACATGTGTCTAGATGTGGACAAAAACTATTTTACTCTTTTTATCTGAGAGTGTATTAGGCCAGAGAGAAATTCGGAGATAATTAATCTAATTATCCAGTATAATGCAGTTTTATATTTATTTAAGCAAAGATGAAGTAGACCCACCTTTCGAAGCATTGTTTAAACAAACAATTTTATGAAACATCTTGATGCTTGAAGTTCGTTAAAATAAGCTGCCGGGTGAACTCTCGAAGAACCTGAAATTACCAAAATAATTATTATAAACTTTTAACAAAATTGGTATTTTTCGGGAACATTTAGATAAACAATGAGAAATTTCATAATGCAAAGAAAAAAAGAGAAAACAGAGACCAGGAAAGAAAGAGAACATTATTTTATAACAATGTGAAGTAGTGGTTAGAAGGATCTTCAATGGTTTTATTTCTACCATTTAATAGTTAGGGCAACAATTCTAACCCATTTTCCTCTCGTCGGAAATCTCATCATTTCTTTGTTGTTATGGTTAAAGTTAAAAGGAATAAAGAATATTTTCTCATAAGAACTCTTATGCTAAAATCTTAATAATTAATTAAATTAGCAAAGTTTAAAAATAAGCTGGATAAATCAGGGAGGGGTTAGCATTATATGCTAAAAATAAAAGCGGTCAAGTCTAATAACTTTAACAAAAGGTAATAAAAATCACTTCTAATTCTTTAAAATTAAATAAAAAGTGGGGGAAGTACTTTTCAAATATCTGGGGGATGCTAACGTTTCATGAAACTCGGGGGGGGGGGGGGTACGTGGGGTTCAAATATTAATTTATTTTTAACTTATTATTCTTTTCATTTTTTGAACTATTTTGAATTTAGTAAAGAAAAAAAAATATTCTCAAATATTAATAAACAGTGAGATAGAAATTGAGTTTTAAAATTTTACTACAAATATGCATTTTTATAACATGAATTTTTAGTAAAACAATAAAAAATCATATTTTCATTGCTATTATATAGAAACTACGTTTCTTTTGCTCTCTGGTAATGGGAATAAAAACTTTTCCTTGGATAAGCGTTTAAATTTGAAACAATAAATTATCTTCTAACCAAATGCATGACGGGAATGAAACGAGCGAAATTTGATTTGTTCTTGGATATTAATATTCGAATATGAATATTAAGACGTTCTATTTTACTTTTTTATAGATAATTTTATTATTATTACCGAGTTTACTTTTGCATTTCTATGAGGATGTGGCATATATAATAAAAGCGAGAAAAGCTGAGTGATCTGCATTATAAATTCGTGTCAAAAATAAGGTGGATAAATCAGGGGGGGGTGAACATGGTTTCATTTTACCATTATATGCTAAAAATAAAAGCAGTCAAGTCTAATTTCTTTGTTGTTATGGTTAAATTTAAAAGGGATGAAGAATGTTTTCTCATAAGAACTATACTAAAATCTTAATAATTAATTCAATTTCCAAAGGTTAAAAATAAGGTGGATAAATCAGGGGGGGGTAAAAATTGTTGCATTTTACTATTATATGCTAAAAATAAAAGCAGTCAAGTCTAATAATAATAATAAAAGGTAATAAAAAGGTCTTCTAACTCTTCAGAACTAAATAAAATAGGGGGAATTACTTTTCAAATGTCTGGGGGGTGGGCACATGGGATTCAAATATTAATTTATTTTTAACTTATTATTCTTTTCATTTTTTGCACTATTTTGAATTTAGTAAAGAAGAAAAAAATATTCTCAAATATTAATAAACAGTGAGATAGAAATTGAGTTATAAAATTTTACTACAATTATGAATTTTTATAACATGAATTTTTAGTAAAACAATAAAAAAAAACATATTTTCATTGCTATTATATAGAAACTACGTTTCTTTTGCTCTCTGGTAATGGAAATAAAAACTTTTCCTTGGATCAGCGTTTAAATTTGAAACAATAAATTATTTTCTAACCCAATGCATGACGGGAATGAAACGCGCGAAATTTGATTTATTCTTAGATATTAATATTCGAATATGAATATTAAGACGTTCTATTTTACTTTTTTTATAGATAATTTTATTATTATTACCGAGTTTACTTTTGCATTTCTATGAGGATGTGGCATATATAATAAAAGCGAGAAAAGCTGAGTGATCTGCATTATAAATTCGTGTCAGGGTGTCTTCGTGATTCACCTTGTCACGATCCGTCACGTCTTGCACGTCCTCATTTTTTTACCCTCCAAGCCATTTATAGAAGAAGAAGCTGAAGAAGACGACGACGAAGAAGAAGGAAATTTCTTAGCTTTACTTTGCCCCTTTTGCTACGCCACGATCCTCCCCTGCACCCTTCCACCTCTTTTATTTTTTTATTTAACAATTTCTTTTACTTTGTTATTACGCTAGTGTAATAAAAATATTAATTTTCTTTCTTGGCCTTTGGGCGTACATCTTTTCAACTAAGACAATTTTTTCTTTTTCCATTTCCCCTTCTCTTTTTCTTTTCCTTTATAAAATAGGAAAATATTGTAATTATGAAATTCTTGAATTTTTTTTAATATATTTTAAATTAATTTTAAATATGTTCTTTTTTTTATTAAATTTAATTTTATGCTTTTACTCTTAGGAAGATCAGACACAATAAGTATTCTAATTGAAATAAGTATGTGTTTTTATTATTAAATTTAATTTTAAGTTTTAAGAAGATAAGAATTAATAAAGATTCTATATAGTAGAAAAAATAGGGAAGAGAATATTTAAAAAATACAAGGTATGTACTATAATCATCTAGGGGAGAAGAAAAACACTGAGAACATGGGTATAGGCAGGCTTATAATTCATTAATATGCCATTTTCTTTCTCAGAGAATGTCCAAATTAGAATCTAAATATTTAATCAAATGAAATATTTGTATTATTTTCAACGAGGACAAGTCTCCTCCAAGGGGGGGTGGGGGCATTTTAATTTTTAAGGGGAATGAATCAAGAATGGGCTATTAACAGTGATTTTTACTTTATCATACAGGGTATATTATCAAGTATTGCAATCGTGAATGGAAAAAGTAGTTTTTGTTTCGTTTTTTCGAAATATCTCAAAAACGGATGAAACTATTTTGATTAAAAAAATTGGGGGCCATTTTGGTCTACAAAAAAGTGCAAATAAGTGAACATCGAAAAAATTATATTTTTCGAGATATTAAGTATTTTGTCAAAATGTCTGTTAGTAGGTTGGTACGTGAGTTACCAAATTTCTGTGGACCCACTAGCTCAAAAACTAGTGTAAATATCAAAACGAAATTTCACATGTAGTTTAGACGGAATGATATTAAGAACTGATTAGATTTTGGTTGAAATCGAACCAAAAATTAAGGGGGGGAGGGTAAAATTAAAAAAAAATCATAAGATTTTCAATCTAAAAAAAAAAACGAAAAAAAATGAAATATACCATTAAATGAACCTAAAATAAAAAAGAGAGTTATAATATTATTTTTTTGGGGGCCCAAATTGGGGAGGGGGTTAAAAAATTAGAACTATCATTATAAGTCTTAGAGCCTTTAATGAAAGATGAAATTTTGTACATGAACCCTATATGACAATATGGAAATGACTCAAAAATATTTTCAAACAAAAATCGAAGAAACGTGCTATTTCTAATAAAATTTTCTCATAATTAAAAGAAGATATTATTAATTGCTAATGGGCCCAAAATTAAGACGGGTAGGGTTCTTTCGTAAATAATTATAAATTATTTTAATTCAATATTAAATATAAGAGAGTGGCCAGGTGTATGGTAAAGTCATGTGGATGGCCACATCAGTTAATTTCATTTCTTATGGGTTTCGCTTTCATTGTTGTCATGTTCTTTGAAAGGTAGTTTGCATCGAAGGTAATGACCTTTTAAGCTTCTTCAACGAGAATGAGACTTTACTTTTTGAATAATAAGAATTTGGTATATGTGACAGCACGAGGATTTTAAAGATGCTTAAGCCCCACGTGGCATGGCCATGAAAATGTTAAAAACACTGGTCTAGGAGAAAAACACAAACCTACACGTTTAAATGTTGCATTGATGTCAAAATTAATTAATTTTTTAGGAGATTACTAATTCAAATCACCAGTTCGGGGGAAGCAAATGAACATAATTAATTTTAACTCATAATTTGTCCCTGGGGTCGAAAACTACCAATGCATGAATTTTTTTTCTTATTCCTTTATAATTGAGTGGATGAGGTTCAAAAAAAGAAGATCATTTATACTATCTTTTTATTGATAAACCGACGTTTCGGAGGCTATTCCTTTCTTCTTCCGGGTTTTGATAAGTCAGTGAAGGAAATCCAATGCCTCCGAAACGTCGGTTTATGAATAAAAAGATAGTATAAATGTTCTTCTTTTTTTCGACTGCCTCATCAATATCCTCTCAATTCTCAGTTCGTCTCCAAAATTTACTTCAATCTTCCTTTATAATTTTTTTATTTTTTACTTTTCTTGAACATTAAAATTAAAACATTTTATATAGGAAAGTAGAATAATCCATTTTGTTTCGTTTCAATATAAAATTAAAATTGTATGTTATCCTCGCGAGCGATATAAAATTAGTGTGTAAACTATGATCGATTGAAGTGAAAATTATTTGACATTGTGGCAGATATTAGGATTAAACTAAAAATAAATAAGTCATGCTAGGATTTAATAGTATCTATACTAGAGGTTCCCAAACTGTGCGCCGCGGCCTCTTTAGAGGTGCGCCGCGAAAGTACATAATTGAAGCAAGAGATTTGGACTAACAAAACAAAAAACATATATATATATATAAGCTTCTTAAAAAACTTGGAGTATAATTATTTCAAGATTCTTAAGCTTATTTTTTTTCATCCAAGTCTTATTAATATTTTTCATATATATATGAGTATGTTTGTCTGTAGTAAAACACTTTAACTAGGGTAGTTAAAGTTTTTTTTTTAATGATATTGATGTGAGAAGGAGATACACCAGAAGGTGCATCCCCTAAAGGCCTGTATGGGATGGCCACTCCATCGTGAAAAGAACAGAGTAGAAGGAAAGAAGCCGGGATCACGAGCAAAATCTCAGAAAGTTAGATACAATCCAATATCCAATTTACTAAGTTTTTAGGGGCTCTTATAAAATATGGCGTTGTATTGCTTAAATACTTAAATACTTTTTTCTTCCAAGTATTTCTGTTAGATGGTGTATTTTAATTACTTTTTATTTAAGTTCGGCGTGTTTCCAATAGATGGAATTTTATATTTTGTAATAGTACTAAGATACAGCCTGTAAACATATATAAAAGCTTATATTTATAGGAAAATACTTCACCACTTTAATATTTTTGTTTTGTTTATTCTTCAATTTATCCAAATTTCTTTATAGTTTTGTTCAATTGTGATCAAATATTTTTACTAGTACTTGCTACATTATTATTAATCTAATATATGGCACTGTTTTCTTTATATAAATATAGAAAAGTGTATATATTATTTATCTATTTATTTATTTTATGTATAGAAATGGTGAACCTCTCTCGAAAATCTTACTTTCGTGAATGGCGTTACAATAAAAAAAAAAATTATTTTTATCAACAAATGTAAAATGTATACACAAGGAGAAACAAAGAGGTTGTCCTCTGGTTGATGCAAATAAACATACACACATATATATCGAGAGGATATATCTGTATATATATATTATTTATTTTTATAAATAAATAATATATATACAGATATATCATCTCGATATATATGTGTGTATGTTTATTTGCATAAAGCAGAGGACAACCTCTTTGTTTCTCCTTGTGAATCAACAACTCTGCTACACTCGGCAAAACAAAAACTTTTCAATTAAAATGTATACATTTGATTTATAAAATAAAAAAATGTTATAAATATCCAATAAATTTATCATACAAATAAAAATAAATAAATATGTACATATATAAAGAACTCTCAATGCTATCAGAAAAATCGGACTTGAGTTTTTTTTTTATGGTGAATAGTGAGATCCAAAGCGACTGCCTTCTAGGATGCTTAAGAAAATGGGGGACATTGACAAGATCAAAGTGGGGGTCGTGTTTCTTTTTCTGCTTTTAAGTCATCTTTTACATTATGGATGGCCGAAACAACCCTTGATAAAAATTCTATTTAATCAAAGATATCGCTTGAGAGCCTCTCTCTCAATAAGCTCTTATAGATTTTTACTCGACTTTTTTCATTCTTTCTGTGTGTATATGCGTGTGTACATTTGCTTTGCTTCAAATATTTATATTTGATCTTTCATCATTCCCGAAGGGAGAAAATAAATTCGAAACGATATATATAAAAAAAAAACTTATTATCTCGATCAAAAGAAAAAAATCACTAGAAAATCAATTGATTTTGTGTTTATGTCGAAGAAACGAGTTTTTCCTTCTAGGCTATATCGAGCTTAATCGTCACTCTGACTGAGACTTATGGTTGCGAAAAATAGGAAATGAGCTCATGACATTATGAAAAATATTCATTTAACAAAGACGCCTGTAGGGTAGGCTACTACTATCCAGAGGCGAATTTCGGTTGCATAAATACAGGCGGACAGCATTCTTAGACTATTCTTTAAGTAGTACATGGAGTTACTTAGAATTAATGACTACCCGTCTGGTTTCTAGTAGCAAAAGGTTATTCTGGAAACAAACACTTTTTTCCCATAAGAACAATACTTTACTTCCCCGTTAACTAGTGCTTCTAATTTTCACTACTATAGAAATACTTATAGAAAATAATTAATAATATTAAATATTTTAATTTTAATATACCTACATTATTATAGAAAATAGTAGTACAGTTTCGCCCCTCAAATCCCTCAAATCCGAACTAATTGGGGAAGTAGCCTGTTCGGATTTCAATTTGTTCGAATTAGCCGAAAACAGCTTCAACAAGTGAAGATAACTGATATCAAGTGAAAGATTAACTGATATTTTGTGTGTACTTATTATTATTTCATTGTTTTTGCAAAGTGATTAATCTAAACTATTTCTGATTAAGTAAAAGACTTCCACATTAATAACATTATCCAATCAAATCACACTCATTTACTCTCGTCAAAATAAACTTTAAATATTATTATTTGAAGGAAATTCTCATCTCCTTTACAAGAATTTCCAAAATATAAGACCAATTATATATATATATTTTCAAAGGAAATTTTTTTTTCGCAATGTTTGATGTTCAAATTAACATTTTAGAGATAAAATAATTGTATTTTTTTCTTTTAATCTATAATCTCTAAATGTAATTTATTGAAAAATCTTAAAATTAAATACATAGGCTCAGTAGAAATGGAAACAAATGTATCATCTTATTACCCTTTTAACCACAAGTTAAGCCTCTTAGGTTAACCAAACCATTTAATTAAACAGATCAATGAATATTCGAAGTATTTATTCAAATTATTCTGAATATTCTATGTAAATTAGAATGGTAAACGCTTTAAATTAAATAACTCCTTAAAATGATATATCAAACAGCTAGAGATGGGCACTTAAAATACGCTTGAAGTTGTTTAAAATACATTAGTGATTAGTAATAAATGTATTCATATTACAAATACATGAGGTCAAAGTATGTTGTAATTGGTATTTCAAAATCATAGATACATAATTTTGTATTTAAAATAAATTTAAATTTAAAAATACAAAAATACATTTTATAATAAGATTTATTTATGATATTCTCACTAGGCTTTTATAAACTCAATTTTTTAGATTATAGTATAGATTTATAGAAGATAATATTTATCAATCAAGGGATTTTGGGTGAAATCACCTAATTAGGACATTTTTAATGAAATACTCTCATTAGAATCCACAACGTTTCGAACACTATTTGTCATGATTCATCATCAGCTGAATCTGAAATATTCGCCAAATGAAGCCCAACTCGAAACGTTTAGTATTTTTAACGAGTTTCCCAACTCTTCAAGTATCTACGAATAAATTTTTTATAGCTTGGATGAATTTTTTTTTTTTTTGAAAAAATAATAGAATATAAAAAAGTAGGAGTAGGTTAGGTTTATTAATATCAAAATAATTGAATCAAAATTATGTTAAATTGAATTTTAAAATAGGGCGGTTTTATAGTTTGAGTAGAGAACGCATACTGAGAGCTAAATATAGTAGTTTATCTACATAATATATCATGTAAATTCCATTTATCATGAAAAACTAGTGAATTTTTTGAATTTTGAAAAATAATAAATTTTTCAAAAATCTTACTTCACTAGAGTCATTTCTGCAATATTCTATTTTAATAAAAGTTAAGTCAACTTCTCGGGAAGCAAGCTTGGTACATGGGTTCAACTCCTGAAGGGATAAACTTTTTTCTGCTATCGAAATTAAACATATCTAATAACATGTTTGATTCTGGTTTTTAATTTATTTTTTTGCAAATGTAAATTTCAAGTTTGTACATTTAGCTTACGGGCTAAAATGCTCTGGCAACATTAATAGGGTTCTATTTTACTTTTATACGGAACCAGAAAAGAGGGATTTAATGTATCATTAATGTTTGAAATCATATTACGCTTTAGCTGAATGAATTTCGATTAAATAAATTGTATTTAAATACGTTTCTTAAGTCATAATTTCATCGCATTTCAAAGTGAAAATTCAAATTTAAAATTTGGAGGTTATCATTCTTGTAAAATAATGTTTTCATCGATGAATAAAAGATACGAAAAAGTGATTAAATAAAACTATTTTTTTACTAATATAGGTAAAATAAAATTTGATAATCTATTTATATTAAATCTTATTCCACATCTATTTATAAATTGTGATAGAAATTTTTTCTCTCGAGTTTTTTGAAGTATAATAAAGTTTTTTTTTTAGAAAAGGAATTATCTTTAGAATGAATATTTTGGCTATATCTATTGTAATTCAAGTAATTCAATGGAGGAGATAAGAAGGTATTATGGTCATAAATCCTGGGCAAAATTTTACTGGTTCTATTGGTTGCCAGAAAAGTTTAATAGAGAGATGAGTGGCCACAAAAATGCCATCTTCGCAGCTAATCTGCATATTATAATACTCTATCTAGATCGAATATTAATATCATCTCTATTTTAATCCGATTAGAGATTAATTATCCTGTTTATGAGCTTTTATATTTTTAAAATAGATTCCTTGCCATTGTTAAAGTATCAGATTGATTTCTCTAAAGATCTATTCAAACATGCAACGTGAGTTATCAACTAAATATATCAGCCACTTCTTTATACAAATTTCTTAATGACATATTCGGTCCTGCTCGTGAAGAAAATAATTTGAGACCGCGCATCTCTGCGCATGCGTAATGTCCTTAGCGTATGTCTCAATCCATTTTGGTTGTAATGTTCATTTTATACCTTTTTTTTTATTATTATTATAAAAATAGTATTAATTAAATTTTATTTATAATATGCTATAAAACTGTGCCAAATGTAAGCCGTTTTTAAAATATAAATATATAGTTAACCAGATTAGTTAAACATATACTTTTTTGCAGTGTGTAGCCAGAAAATTTTCGTGGGAAGGGGGGGGGCTCCACAAAGCATAATATTTAGTGTAAATTCTTTTTATTAAAGCAAATAGGTACTTCAAGACATTAAAAAGAACATAATTCTTAGTTAACCAGATTAGTTTTTTTTGCAGTGTGTATCTTGAAAAATTTTCGTGGGGGGGGGGGGGGCACAAAGTTTTCAAGGTTCAGTCCACAAAGCAAAATATTTAGTGGGAATTCTTTTTATTAGAACAATAGGTACCAAGACATTAAAAAAGAACATAATTCTTGATTAAACATATGAAATATTTAATTACGGTTAGTTTGCCATAAGAAATGGTTTGTCGTTGCCGTTACTCATCCCATGAGCCCTGTCCTTGGGGGGAGGGGGTTCAGAACCTACGCCATTCATCCCGTGATGCCCCTGCTTTTTTGTTAAGGGAGAATGGTGTAGGTTCTGGGTGAAACATATATAAATAAAGTAAAGGAATTTCAAAAATTTTTAAAAAACTTTTCAAAAATTTAAAAAGATATATAATTCTAGGTAGGTTTCACAAAAAATAAACGACAAGATGTTTGTTAGCAAGACTATATATAATTATGTATATTTCGGTGTATGAGGCCATCTTCACAAGAGTTCATTGAAAAAACTTATGTGATGGGCTCAGACCCCGAAATATACAAAATTATATACAGTCATGCTATCAAGCATCTTGTCTTTTATTTTTTTGTAAAACTGACCTAGAATTAAATACTCTTTTTAAATTTTTTAAAAGTTTTTTAATTTTTAAAAATGTATTTACTTTATTCAAACATATACTACCCTGTGACGTCAGTCTAGTGTATTAAAAACTCACAAGAATGTAAGTATAGAAATCTTATGTTAGCGATGCTATGGGTTGTAAAATTAGTTGAAGGCTAATTTAATTATTCAAGTCGACTTTATATAAGTTTTTATTAGTCAATTATGTTTTATTATTTTTTATATGTATTTGAAACTAAAATTTGTGGTAGGTAGAACTTGTTAACTGGATGGAGTACTTTAACCCATTGTTGCCTACAAAACCCAATTTTTTTTTTGGCTTTTCGGCCTTAATAACCATAAGCCAATTTACGATACTTATTATTATTTAAAAAAAATTTGTCTCTACCCACGGATCAGATTTTAGTCGGATGCCTCGAGTTAGATACGAACCACGGGTCCACTTGGTTAACAGGCTGGTACGCTATCCCCTAGCCTAACCCGACCATCAAACCCCAAATTAACAATAGTCATGTTTTCTTACAAACATTTGATTTAAGATGTATGTTATAGAGATTGTAAAAAAGAAAGTTTCGATTTTTAATTACAATTAATTTTCTATTCCCACAATGCGTTGCTCGACTAAAACGACAAAACGTTCAAATTTTTCTTCATATAATACCCCGACTTATGGGTTCCCTTAAATCTCCCCTTAACGACATAATAGAAAAATCATTGAACTAGAAAACAAATATCTTATATTTCAAAGAATAAATAGAATCGAAAGAAATATATTTTTTTAAAAGAGAGAGGGAAAAAGAGAATAAAGGAAAAAGAAGATGGGAAAAAATATTCGTTAAATGTTCATCCCCTATTTTTCAGGGGGCTGTTTTATTCTCGTTTCCTTTTGCATGGGAGAAGTAACTAGAATGGTAGAAATGGATATAGATGGGGGATGACCCCCCTGGGGGGATGAAGTAAAAAGGGGTAAGAACCGCAGCCAGGCGTGGTATATTTAAGCGCAACCCAAAAGGTTAATAGTCCAAAACTTTAAACACTCTCGCTCCTCGAAACCCCATTTTGCCCTTCCACTTCTCTGCCCTTGTGCATATCGCAATGGAAAATGCCCTTTATTTCTATACAATTGAATATTATATATAAAACATGGTTATTTGGAGAGAAGAGCCTCGCCTCGGATGATATTTATGAAATTCATAATTTAAACCACCCCGGTTCAAATAGAAATGGTTTTTCTAGTGAGACAGTCCCTTCTTTTTTGTAGTCTTCCTCATAAAGATTATTCAATTTCACTAAATGGATATAAAAAAATAAGGTCAGCAAATAAATAAAACAGGTATAGAATCAAAATTTATATTTAGAACAAGAAATATTCTCTTTGGTTTTTTTGACTAAAAAAGTGGATTATACAGTCCATCGGAGTAGTTTAACCCATGGTGGTCTGCAATAAATTTTCTGCAATTTAATTTTTAGCATTCATTATCTATGTGTGTTTTGCAGAAGCTTACCCAGAGGGTATTTTCACACCCTCCCTTGCAACCATCTATTGACATTAAATGCAAATCAGTGGCGAGCTGTGACTTTTCAGCCAGTGGATGCTGTCCAAATAAATGACCTTCACTTTTTTAAAATTTATTTCATTCTTGTATTTTTTTTAATCAAATTTAAAGTTAGATTTTTTATGATAGGGTATGAAATTAGTCTAAATATTTTGAAATTTTAGGGATGCGCCGCATCTAGGGCCATGCCGTACTATTATGATACATATATACGCCTACATCAGGTGGCACCGTAAGAGAGATGCATAATCAGCCAATTCAAAATACAATTTGGGCAATTCAATAATTAAAAAATAATTTGTCTTTTATATGAAAAAAAAATTAATGGTTAAAAACGTTATGAAATGTATCAGATTTCTAAATCTATATATAAAATTAAGGTTTTGTCTGTACATTGGTCCAATTCACGCCAAATTTTGGTTGCACACGTTTCAAGCAAATTTATGAACGAAAACATCCTCAACAAAATTCCTGTCTGTATGTTTCCGTGGTTTCCGCGAAAAGTTGGTCACGATTCACGTAAAAACGGCTCAAGGGATTATTATGAAATTTCATATTTACCGCATCTAGGGCCATGCCGTACTATTATGATACATATATACGCCTACATCAGATGGCACCGTAAGAGAGATGCATAACTTCAGCCAATTCAAAATACAATTTGGGTAATTCATTTAATTAAAAAAATAATTTGTCTTTTATATGAAAAATTAATGGTTAAAAACGTTATGAAATGTCTATATATATAAAATTAAGGTTTTGTCTGTACATTGGTCCAATTCACGCCAAATTTTGGTTGCACACGTTTCAAGCAAAGTTATGGACGAAAACATCCTCAACAAAATTCCTGTCTGTCAGTATAGTTTTGTGGTTTCCGCGAAAAGTTGGTCACGATTCACGTAAAAACGGCTCAAGCGGGATTATTATGAAATTCTCAGCATGGCATCAGTTGTCTTCTAACACAAAAAGGGTTTGGGGGGGGGGGGACGCATGAATGCAAATTATCAAATAACTCCTAAACTATTAACCCTACGGCAAATTTTATTATAAACAAAGTTGTATGGTCCGGGGCGGGTGGGGTGCGGGGGTGGTGGTGCAGGATTGGTGGAGTGGGGCGTTCTGGTGAGGGTCCAGATGCGTAGTGATTCGGGGGTGGGGGTCCGAGGTGGGTAGGGTGCGGGGTGGAGTGTTGGGGTGGTAGTGTGGGGCCGGATATTGGGCACGAGTGAATGGTGCGAGAGTGGGGGTACTGGGTGGGTTTCGGGGGTGGGTGGGTGTGAGTGGGATGTGAGGTTGGGGTTCGTGGGGAGGAGGTCCAGGGAGTGTGCCTTAATGAAGTGATACAAAGGTGTTCGCAGCCTGCAAACATATATATAGAAGCTTCTTAAGAAACTTGGAGTATAATTATTTCAAGATTCTTAAGGTAGGTTTTTGTTATTTTATTTTTTTATCCAAGTATTAATAATATTTTTCATATAGATGAGTATAGTATGTTCTTTGTTTCTAGTAAAACACTTTAACTACTTATAAGGCAGTTAAAGTTTCTTATAAAAGATGGGGATGTATTGTTTAAATACTTTTTGGTTCCAAGTATTTCTGATAGATGGCGATGTATTTTAATTACTTTTTATTTTATTTTATTTAAGTTCCGAGTATTTTTAATAGATGGCGTTGAATATTTTGTAATATTAAGAAACAGCCTGTAAACATGTAGAAGCTTACATTTATAAGAAAATACTTCATCACTTTAATTTTTTTTTTTCAATTTATTCAAGTTTCTTTATAGCATTATTCAATTGTGATCAAATATTTTTACTAGTACCATACTATATAGATTATTATTTATATAATAATATCTGGAGCTGTTTTCTTTATGTTAATAGATATATAGATTGATTAAATTCATTTGACTTTCCCGGAACGCCACGAGCGGAGTCTCAAAATTAAATAAAAATAATAATACTGACTGAACTAAAATAATAAAAAAAAAAAAATGAATTTCACTGAGAATCCATGAATGATATTGTGCGCTTTTCAATCATCTTGAATAATAGGTTCAAATGCAAGTATCAATTTTTTTTTTATTGTTTTTTACTGTATGAATTTTTAATCAAGAAATAATTTTAGACCCCTTCTAAGATGTCTTATGGAAATTGGCTAGTTACATCCTTGTTGATTTATCTCCCTCGATTTCCTTTCTTAATCCCAGTGCAATTAGAGTTTGCTCAAAGATCAAACAAACCAGCTAATGAAATATTCCGTGTACCCTTACAACATTAAGAGGGCAAAACTGGGGTGCATTTAAATTCTTTCTAATCGTCATGACCCCCTTCCCCCCTCCTTTCCCGGTGGGTTATGGGTATATTTGGTTTCCATTAAGGGCCCATTTGATCCCCTTGACCGCGCAGTGTCTCTCAGGAGGATCTCTGGATCCGGAGCTAATACTCGTAATGGAGAGCCGCCCTCACGTAATGCACCTGCTCTTCTGGCCATGTGTTGAATTAACAATTACCAGCTAGCGCCTCACCCCCAGTGGGCTTCCCTTGACGTTTGCTAATGCATTCGTAACGTGTTACCGTAACACTTGGATCTTGTTACACCGCACGCGAAAATTTCCATGCATTCTAGAAACGGGAGGGAGAGAAAAAAAAGAATGGTGTAAATATAATTCATAATATTGAAGGAAAGGAAATGAATTTTTTTAATGCAGACATGTGTGGGGACACAGAGAACTACGTTGCATGAATATATAAAATAGTTTAATCTATGAATTATTTACTTTGGAGATGTTGTTGGGGGGTTAATATTTAAATTTGTTATTTTTCTCTCTATGTATTATATTTTTAATTAATATAGTGGAGAAAACAAAGGGAACTGTTGACCCGTTATGTAAACTCCCATTTTTAATTACAATATTTTTTAGCATATTATATCGAAATCAATCTCAATCTCATCGATAGCAGCGACTTTGGTTTAGTTATCGAACCAAAGTAAATTCGGAAATACTGGTTGCCTATCAATACCTAAGGGTTTTAAAGCATATCTCAAAAAACGAAATTTGAAAACAAATAAATAAATAATACTCCTTAAAGCAATATGAATCGCGAAAGTTTAATAATATGATCAATAATCTCTTATGTTAATTCTACATATAGAAAATTATTTTATTATTTTTTGAAAAGGAAAAATAAATTGAGCATCCGACGGGATTCGAACCCATGTCTCTCTCCTTTACGCGAAGAGCGGCTTTCCAACTAGTCTACGGATCCTCCCGCCAGATAAACTCTTTAGATTGATTGCCATTTTTCCTTTTCGCGGCTTTCGTAGGCTAGTTGGAAAGGCGTTCTTGGCGTAAAGGAGAGAGACATGGGTTCGAATCCCGTCGGATGCTCAATTTATTTTTCCTTTTCAAAAAATAATAAAATAATCTTCTATATGTAGAATTAACATAAGAAATTATTGATCATATTATTTAACTTGTTGCGGTTCAGATTGCTTTAAGAAAAAAAAAAATTAAAACTAAAAGTTTAAAAAGTTAATTTGTCTAAAAAGATAATACTCCTATTATTATTTTATTTAAGTTAAACGAAATCCTACTAAAAGCTAAGAAATTATTTATTTATTAATTTAATTGAATTTATAGGGCCGTTAGGCCCCTTTATCGTACAACATATACATCGAAATATCTATGTATACTCATAAAAAAAAATATTACTTATATTTTAATATGAGAATAAATAATTATTTAATCATAAATTATAATATTAAATAGAAATGTTTTTTTGTTAATGCAGACACATTTGTGAGGGGAAGGTGGGGGTGACAGTACTACGTTGCTTAAATGTATAAAATAATTTAATTTATAAATCATCTACTTTTTGTCTGTTTTATTTGCACTAAATATTTATACCGCATTTTTTTTTTTTGAATTAACACATTTACATTAGTGCAGAAAATAAAGTGAAATGTACCTACAGCAAATGAATTCGAAAGAGGTATCAATTAAAAAAAAAAATCAAATCCGTAAAAAATTAGAATATTTACACATTTGTAAATCATCATAATATCGTATCAAAGCTACTTTTGACGACAGCAGCGATACTAGCGAAGAATCAGGGAAACTGAAATTCTGATATTCTGGTTGCCTATTAACAGGGGCTTTGTAGATTATATTTGAAAAAGAGAAAGGTAAAAACTTTCTAATTAAATACATATATTCTAATATATAGTATTTATAAATCTATTTACTTCCGAAATACAAATCGTTATAATACAATCTTGGAACGTTTATTTTGAAGAATTTCTCCTGAAAGGTCTAGTTTCAAAATAGGTAAAAGTTCCAAGATTGTTTTATAAAGATTTGTATTTTTTATTCTAAAAGCTATATTTATAAACTTATACTTATAGCTATAAAATGAAACTTTAAAACAATATATACTATACCTACTATATTAGAAATATATGAAAATAAAAATAATAAACTAACTAGGAACTATACTTTTTTTTAATTTTTTGTAAAAAAATCTAAATCTAAAAACATAATAAAAACGAAAAGAATTATAGTATATTTAAATAGAATAAAGGCGTGGTTTTGGAAAACAAAAGTTATTTAGTTGCCTTTAGTTTAAAATAGCTTGGAGGCGAACGTGGAAGGTGGTTGGTTAGGAAGGTGGGTGGGTGACCGAGGTCGAAGTTCAAAGCGATTGGAAACAACATATAGTACAACAAAGGATGCCATAAAAATATAATGGGAGTAATTTAAAGTAAGAGCACAAACGAAATAGACAAAGAAAAATTATGATGAAATGGAATAAATTTCGTAGCTAAATTTCAAAAATATACTTTAGAAAAAAAAAATGAAATAAAATTGCTTAAGACCACATGACAGAAGTGATAACTTATACGGCATTTATAATTCTACGTAATATATTTATAATAATTAATTGGAGATATTTTTATTAAAGAATAAATTATTAAAAATAGTATTAATATTTCACTTTTAACTAAAGCAAAAAATTACCGAGTATCGCTCGGTATTCCACTGTTTATTAAATTAGGGGTAAGAAAAGAACAAAAAATTTAAATTAAATTGAAAGTTTTTTTGCCGAGAGTAGCAGAATTTTTATATATTGAAGGAGACAATAAAAGAGTCCATATAAATAAATAAAATGTATAATTCCAGCAGAAGACTCACTCTTTTATTGTCTCCTTCAAAAATTTTAAAATCATTTTTAATTTTTTTCGATTTATTATTTGTTCTTCGCCTAAAGGTAAGCCTATAATTTATTTAATTTTATTTGTTAATCTATATCATCATCATCATTGAGTAAACAGTCCTAAGACTGGTTTGACACAACCCCTGTCTACATTCGGCTCTGTCCCATGTCTCGCATCCCATAATCTATATAAATGAGCCCAAATATTTATTTTAATAAACAAGAAACGTTTGTTAGAAATTCAGAGGAAACCTTTTAATAAAGGTATAAAAAATTTTATACTTTACATATATAGTACCTGGAAGCACCGAGCGATGCTCGGTAACTTCTTCCTTCAGTTAAAACCTTTATTTTAATATTATTTTTAATTTAAAATTCTGATAAAAAGGTCGATTTTTATTTGAGAGCCGCTTTCAAATTATAAAAATACAAAAATATATAATAGTTGCCCAATGTAGCCCCCCCCACCTCCACCCCGCTCGACCCCACCCCGAAACCTCTCCCTACCCCCGGATTCCCCACCACTGCGCGCCACCTTATGCACCTGTTTTGATTCAACCATATGATTCATTTTTATTTATCCAATTAATAAATAAAACCTATCAAAATGTGTTGTTTTTTCAGAAAATTGATACCTGCTTATGCGAAATATATTTTTAAATAAATTCTTGATTATTTTTTATTCATTAAATAAATAAAGTTCTTTATAAAAACAATTATAAAACGTTTATTAATATTTCTAACGTTTAGGGATAACAAAATATGTTAAAATCCACAATCACAATACTTCTTCGAGGCCTTTTAGAACAATGAAACAAACAAACCAGTGTCTGCCTGGGTATAAAAGGAAAAGGGAAACCTTTTTTAAAACCCTAAGAATGGGATTTGTCTATCTGGGAATAATTAATTTGATTACGAAAAACCCCATCAAAAACAATTTTGTCGAAGATGAGACCGTGACAGATCAAATTCTCACCCCAAAAACCCCCTAACCCGTGAATTTCATCAAAATCGGTAAAACCGTTTTCAAAATAGAACTAAGATACAAATATATAAACAAATATATATACAAACAAATAAATATACAATTTTTGCTCGTTTAATAAGAGTAGATATATTTCAGAAGTAATTTCTTCGCACGGAAAGCAGACTTGGAGCTTGGGTTTGACTCCCAAGAAGGCGAACCCTTCTGACATAATAAGAAAAACATAGATATCAACCAAGATCTAAGATATAAAATGGTCTTTTTTCTTTTAATATTTATTAAAATTAAAATATTGTTTTTTGTTAAGGGAGAATGGTGTTGATTCTTAATGAAACATTTTAAATAAAGTGAAGAAAATTTTAAAATTTTTTTTTAAAGTTTTCAGAATTAAAAATATAAAATACTAGGAAGGTTTCACAAAAATAAAAGATATGATGTTTCCGCTGTGAACTCCTGAAGATGGGCTCATGCCCCGAAATATATATAGAGTCAGGCTAAACAAGCATCTTTTCTTTTATTTTTGTGAAACCTACCTAGTACTTTATATTTCAAATTCTGAAAAGTTTTAAAAAATTTTCAAATTTTTTTTTATTTTATTTAAAATATTTTCCGGTATGGAGCGCATCCGTTAATTTAAAAAAAAAAAAAAAAAAAAAAAAAAAAAAAACTGATTTTTATAAAATAAAAATTATAAAACACTCATATTTTTGAAGTAAAAATATAATTTTCAATTACCCTGTGCACTGACACTGCATTGAAGCAGATTTTAAATATAGTATTCTAGTGGGAAAGTAATAATGGACATCGATGGTTCGACTCAGTATACTGTGGCTTAAAAGAATAAAAGCTTGTTCACTAGGATTTTTTAATATTAAACACATGTTTATGGTCAAATTGGATACACATTGAACAAAAACATTCGTTAACTTGCTTATCGCTATAACTTCTAGGGAATGGAAATCATTTCTCTCGTATAATATTTTTTTTCACTACATACAAAACCTATATTCATATCTAACTTTTACTCAGCTCAAAACATTGAAATTTTTTCGTATACTTTCCATGATGTGGGAATCAATCGTCTCATATGGGCGTAGCAAATTATTATTATGAAATTCTAGCTTATGACCAAACCGCATTGGATACTGTTTTTGGAATTTCAATTCACTTAAGTCGCAAACAAAAGCCCCATGACTTCACACTAATGGACTGTATTTAATGAAACCTACCTAAATAATTTCGAAAGGATTATATTAGGATTGGATGTAAGCTAGGGCTGTGTGTATTTATCTTTGAACTTTTCTCTCTCTAAAAAAAAAAATTAATTCTCCATCCCTCGGTTTACTGGTAATCGCTTGAGGAATATGTTTGTACCTGCTAATTACTTGTTCTATTCTTTCATAACAAAAGTTAAATAAAGTATAAAAGTTCAATACAATTAATCTTTGCTAAAAAGTTAGCCCTTGTCTCAAAACTTTAATTTTGTTTGTTTCCTATATATATGTATATTAGGAATTTAAAATATAAAGTGATGGTGTGTTATCAGTGAGATTAAAATCCGTGGTTGTATCGATCATTTATGAACGTGGATACATTTTTAATGCAATACTTGAAGGCTTAGCAATTTTTTGGTTGCCCTTGCCCGGTAATGACACTCATGTCCCATTTTGATGACCATCCAACCCATCGGCTGTCAAGTGTCACATTTCCTCCCTTTTCCTCCCCTGGCCATCCATCGCTGACATAAATTACCCTATCAAGCGCAATAAAAATAGCAGGATTAATTATTATTCTGTAATAGAACAATTAGGAAAAGCACAAAAACCAAACACAAACGTTGTTTACAATGTCAGCAAGTGATAATCAACAGTTAAGGTTAATTAATTTTAACAATGTTCACAAGAGGGCGTACACAAGGAATGTTCACTAGATTCACTAGAGGGCGTTCACAAATTGCCTATTTGAAAATACTTAATTTCATTAGCCCCAAAATTTTCAGGTGGTTTTATATCATGACGTTTCCCATACTATTTGTTTTCCACGTAAAAGGAAAACTTCATATTCAATTTCAAGAGATTTCAGTTTCATAAATCTTTTTCATGGGAAATTCTAGTTTTAGAAATTAAACTTGTTTATATAAGATTCTTGGAAAATTTTTATAATAATCTAGAGTCATGACACTTTTTTACATACCTACAATTTTATTTTCGTTTTGACATTTGTCATGATATGTTAGTTTTTTAAAAGATTTTATTTCATTGTAGATTTTTCTATGAGATTTTAGTTTGATTAATACTATATATGGTATATTCATGAGACTTTGATTTAAAATTTTCAGTAAATATAGGTTTACCCGAAGGGGGAACCGCGACCTAATATCGTGTACACCTACTTCCACTTTCACTTTCATTTCCAAGTAGAAGACAATAGATGAAGGGACATTATCTAATGAATTCCAAAATAATTCCACATAATTCCAAAGACGTGTACACCTAATTCCAATCGCGATTCTGCCCCTCAGGTTTACTCAACATTAGGAATTAATATCACAAATATACATCTGTTATCCCAACTTTTATGTTAACTCAGAAAATAATCAGTAAATGCATCAAAATTTATCAATCATATTTTTTTAATTCGTTTAATTTTATTACTTGAAATTTCAAAATAGGGACCACAGATGTGTTCATCCCAAACTAGGAATTGAAAAAACTTATAATTAATTAATCAGAGCTAATTAATTTATTTACAATTATGCAGAGAGTATTTATTAGTAACCACGTCCAATATTTTATAATATATACATTTCGATATCGAAGTCGCATATTTACTTATTCAATCCAGTGATTTTACCTTGAATTTACCAATTATTGATTTAATAATTAATTAATAGCAGACTTTGTAACATCCACTTATGTTTCAATAGAGATGTATAATCGTAATAGATTTGTTTGCTGACTAGTATAACGGATGTCCTTCTCTACATTTTATAAAGTTTCTCTCTTAAACATTTGCATTGTTAAACGATTATTCGATGTGTAAACTTTCAGGTCGATTTGTGTAAATTTCCGTTCACTATATATGTAGCAATAGATGTACCATATATGCCCTGAGAGATAAAAGGAGATCGTTTCCAACTCATTGGCAAGTTGTCTTGTGGATTTCGTAGTATCTCACTTTCCGGCTGTATATTTACGAAAAGTAGTGAATGATTTGATTAAGTTGAAGTTTACTAAAAGTAGGTTTGATTTATTCTAAATATAAGTGATATACTATTTTATTTATTTGTATTTAAATAAACTTTATAACTAATAAAACTACCATTGAAAGACGCCAGTATAACGAAAGATAGGGCCATTGGCTCAATTACTAAATCATGGTCCTACGAAGCTGTTTTAAAGATAGGTACCTATTTTTTACAAGAATAAGTTGGACTAGGTATACAAACAACCTCTATTGTTCGGGGTGAATCCTTGAATCGAGAAAAGAAAATATTTCAGAGTTTTGGTCGTAGTTGAAGTTGCCTATGATTGCGTGTATTGAAAGACTGGAGAATATATTTATGTTGCTGGAAAACCAGTTCCAGTATCTATAAGTCAAAGAATTTGAACTCATGATATCCTCTTCTTCTTTATATATGGTATAAAGAAAAAAGTATGTAGATATGATCCACTGGAGGTCCCTGATCGGCCAGAATGGTTGTGCTTAATCAATACGTTAAATTAGTACTTGACTGGTCAAAGGGTGGTCTTATGTAGGCAATGTGTTAAATAAGTACTTGGTTTAATCGTTTTCCTTTCTTCACTGTCACGGTCAAAATATCTCAAAACATTCAAAACAAAGAACGCTGAAATTAGGTACACAGGTAGCTGATAACTCAAAGGAGTGCACGAATATATTTTATCCCGGAAATTTCAGGATCAAATGTTAAAATTATTTAAATGTCAATCCATTATTCTTTGTCAAGGCGTTATAATGCTATAGTTACTAATAAAAAAATATTTTACAAATTGATTTGGAAACATTTGCTGATGTTTCATTGATCATTAATCATTTAATTTTCATTATTCAAACGAATATTTTTTTTACAACAGGTAATCAATTTTGGACACCTAATAATCTTATACGGTGAACGCCAGGGCCATCAGCCCGGAGGACCTAGATAAGAAGAGCGTGCCATAGGCTATTATTTATAAAACAGGGAAAGAGTGGAAACAGTTCTAGTGATGAGCAGAATTGGTCTTGGTTTTGCAGTCTTGGTCTGAAGCAAGACCAAGACCGCATTTGAAACAGCAAGACCAAGACCAAGAACAGAGGGTCAGTTAATGTTGGATCGCCTATTAATCTGGTAGCTTGCCTCAGAATTGCATCCAAGATGACAAGAGAATATTTAGAGGCTCCTTTCCACATATTCGAGTCTTATTCACGATATGGACGAATTGGAACCAAGTATAGAGTAATAAGTTAAATTGACATTAAAAAGGGTCTGGACCGGAATATGCTTCAATAATAATTATAAATGTATATCAATAAACTCTATTGAAATAATCTGAAAAACTCCGATTTAACAAATTCATTCAAATTTAATACATAATTAAATGTAAAATTCTAATCTGATCATGCTTAATCAAAATGCTACACTCTCGACCACCTACGCCTCGTGAATTAATTAAATCTTTTTTGATTAATTTCAAACCAATCGTCCTCGCTTACAGTTGGCACCTAATTAGAGGGCGGATCGCTCTTTCATAATTAATTTTTATTCGTTTTCCATTTCATATATTCGAACAACAACACAGTTCAATAGTAGGTAATAGGCAATAGTAGGTAACTATGATAAATAAATAAATCACCTAAATAAAAAATTAATTGTTTCTTAAATCAATATTTAAAAAATAAATTTAATTATAAAATAATTATTTTAAAGCCATTTACAAATCTAAATACTTTTACTCAATGGTCTGAAAGTTGTTTTTCTAATTAAAATAATAATAGATTGAAGGTGACAATAAAAGAGTGTGACTTCTGCTGGAATTATAAAAAATGTATAATTCAAGCAGAAGACACACTCTTTTATTTTCACATTCAATTTATAAAAATTCTGCTACTCTCGGCAAAAAGAAACTTTCAATTTAATAGTAATAGATATAATGATATATTAAGATATTTGATAAGTTTATTTCTGAAGCTAGTATATTTATAGTTAGGATATCAATAAAAAGTATCAAATCATAAAATCAACAAACTTTGAAAAAACAACAACCTAAAATCAATATTGTTTAAAATAATGTGTGCCGTTTTGAATGGAAACAATTTTTCTGTTATTGTTTGAGCCCACAGTACGTTTACATACGATGTTCAAATTGTGGTTAGTTGAGAGAATCTCAATTAAGTGGAATGTTTATATTTCGCTTTGTACTTTATACTGATAGGTTTGGCTGCGTTGATAGACTGAGTCATCTGACGGTTGATTGGACTGGTTGTGGCTTCCAAAACAGCCATTGGTAACATCATCCTAGTCTCCATTCACACATCTAAACTGTGTCGCTTTGAACTAAATTCTTCCCCCACCAACCTAGAAACTCTCGCTCTAAATTACTGCATGGATGGCCATTTAGACTATTTGACATAGGAATAACTTGCCTTATATAACTACGTCTTTGAATAACAAATATTAGTTATTAAACAAGTTAATTAAATCATTATTTAAAAAAGTTTAGTACTACTCAATATAATTAAAATTTAAACTCACTATTGGTATCTGTCCGTTGGTAAACAGCGCAGACTGGTGGTCAAAATAAAAACTAACACAATCGGGTCATATTTATTTTTATTGTATAAAGAAGATATATTCTTAGTTTGTTATTTACTATCTTATGCAATATTAAGTGCTTTATTCAAATATTCTTCCGCATCTCAATTTTGAAAAATTATCCTCTGCATGATTGATAACTGTGCAGCTTAACCATTTGTTTTAGCTATATTTTTGACTACGAGATTGCGTAGTGGCAAGAACCATATACCAATTACTTTTGTTTATTTGTGTAGCATCAAAAGACCAATTTAATAACAAGAAGTTTTTGATAGGTTAGGGATTCAAATAGAAAACAAAATAGAGTACATATTTGAGGTTAGAAACAAGACATTTGAAGATGCAACTTGAAATAGATTGTCTAATTATATTTTAATTTTAAAAATCTGAAAAATGAAACCTACCATAAATATAAAACTAAAATTTGTTTAAAGTTTTAGGTTGATATAAAGAAATTTCTTTTAATTATGTAAGCACCTCTATTCTGAAAAGTTTATATTTATATAAATCAAAGGTGGATTGAAGTTATAAACGAATGAGTAATATTCATATAGATTATATGAGATTAATTTCTACTTTCATTTAGAGAAGATACCTATCAGGTCTACCAAATGACTATATGTTTTTAGAATATTTTTCGTTCAAAGAAGTGAAATTCCGGAAAGTTTGAAAATAAAAACGTACATCTGTTGTTGGGAAATGCAAAGATTAATTACACAAAGGGTTAAAAACATTCTATAACTTAATCTTTTAATGGTTCACTAAGAGTGTAAGCGAAAGGAGAAAAGAATTTCCAACTCACTGATTCTAAAACAAATAATACATTATTTATAGAAATTTATTTATTTAGAAAATGGAGAGGAGATACTCTTACATTTTACAAACAGAAAGTTTACTAATATTTACAACATCATCGTTTTTTTCAAAATTTATTTTTCTCATCTTAAAACTTTAAAAGAATAATAAATTTGAAATCATTTATAATTTTCCGACTTCAAAGTGCGATAAATTAATTTCAAAGGTTTGAAAAATGTAAATTAAACATAACCTCTAAATAAAATTGTTTATTGTCAAAGGAGGCGAAAAACAGAAGCAGACCACTAAAAAGATAGGAAGAAAGCTAGTTATTTGACGAAACAAAAATGAAGTGTTTGCGAATTTCATATAGAATAAACCGAGGGGTGAACCGCGACCTAATATTGTGACACCTACTTGCACTTCCGCTTTAATTTCCAAGTAGAAAACAGTAGATGAAGGGGCATTATCTAATGAATTCCAAAATAATTCCACATAATTCCAAAGATGTGTACCTACACCTAATTCCAATCGCTGTTCACCCCTCTGAATAACCTTCTCAAGATATTAGATTAATAAACCTATGTACCAAAATTGAATGGAAAAACTTAAAAATCCAAGAAGATGGAGCACTTTTAAATATTTCAAAAATTTACCCCAAAACGACTATATTTCCCTTTCAAGGACAAATAGAGCAAAATACTCAAATATATTTTTTTGTATTTTAATGCTTCACCTTTCTAAACTAAAAATATATCTACATATATCTATCTTTTCTGGATTAAGAAATCTTGAAAAACTCTGAAAACACATTTTGGGACCCCTTTTAGGGTTCAAATTCCAAAAAATCCCTTAGCACATTCATAAATCGTAGAAAGAAAATACACTCCAAATTTCATCTTTCTGGGTCCATCAGTTTGGGCTGTATATGAATGAATGAATGAATGAAACGTCACCTTCTTCGTATATTTTTATACAAATACAAAGGTAATCACGGTAGTAACTAATCCTAGAAGTTCTCTGTACTAGGTTTTAAATTAGTTACACTGAAGTGTTGCTTTTTAAACCTTAGAGAAAACAACTTTTTTTTCTATTTTAATTACAAATTTTCAATTGATACACAGAGAAATTCTCCCGAAACGTTTGGATTTGATTAAAGGTTTTTAGTAAGAACGGTTTCTTGCTAGTTAAAACGCGTTTCACTGAATACCTTTGTGGCAACTAGAATTTACCGATCTTAGTTGAGTTTGAACAAAGGTCTAGAATATTCATTTTTGACCTTCCGCCTCATTTTGGGTGTTAATTTTCAAATAAATTTTAACGAAAATGTCAAAAATAGTAATTTTGTTTGAAAAAATAGTAATTTTTGATATTTTCCCTTAAACATTTTTGTAAATAAACACCCAAAATGAAGCGGAAGATCAAAAATGAAGATTCTAGACCTTTGGACCAAACTCAACTAACATGACTCGTTTTAACTAGTAAGAACCCGTTCTTACTAAAAAACGTCTTTTTCCTGCAACATATATATAGTTTTTGAGGTAGATTTAGATATAAGTGGAAGTAGAAACTATAGTATTTGGTTATTTAATTGAAAATAAAAAAAAAAGAAACCCAAAAGTTTTAACGAAATTGCTATAGCTCTCTTTTTTTAAGGGAATTTCATCTGTTTTTATTACCCGACATGTCCGTGAATCTTGTGAATTTATGAATCGTATGAAACGTCATCCGCACAACTCGCCATAATTCATCGACCAAATGCATTTCCAGACGAAAGCAATGCCCCCGTATACATATCTCCACCAGCCATTTCAGCCCTGATGCATTTCTGCATTTCCTTTTCGTTCATGATAGATCGAACAACAATATGCACTAGAGCTAGCTTCTTACGGACAATTGCACTTGGTGGCAACCCGGAACAAGTGCAAATTGAATTCCAACAGAAATTATGACTTGGCAGTGAAATGAGATATTTCTCGCAAAACGAGACAAACTTCATCTATCTTTTCCACTTTCATGCGCCCTACTACTACTACTACTATTACTACTACTACACACGCATTCATCGTCTCTCTTTATTATTATTATTCCAACAATAAAAGTTTTATGCGAAAACTTTGAAGTTATTTGCTGACAACGTAGTAATTAATATTTATTTTTAATTAAAATTTTTGTAAGATGTTATTAACAGAGATTATATACCAAACATATATAGTATATACTTATCTATTTTAAAAGAAAAAGAATTTAATCAATCTTTTTCGGACAAATTCTAAGATTTTAGTAGAATATTATTAAATTGAGCTAACTCCCCGGATAGCGTGTTAGTTCTCAGGTTCGACTCCTGGGGGGATGAATCCCCTCTGATATCGCAATTTAATAATATTCTACTAAAATCTTAGAATTTGTCCGAAAAAGAGTGATTAAATTCTTTCTCTTTTAAAATACATCTTGGTTAATCTGAACCCAAGCTGATTTTTTGAAAAAATTTCCAACTAAAAAAAAAAAAGATGCTCAAAACTTTAATTAAATACTTATCTATTATAAGAGAAATTATTTTATTATCACCAACAACTCTTTTATTGATACTTTTGTTGATTTTTGACAATTTCTCATACTGAAATCTGAAACCCTTTAAAAAAAGCCAGCCAAGTCCGAGATTTCATACTGATAGTTCTGTACCATAATATATAGTATTTTCGAAAATATTTTAATCAAGTTCGTTGATAAAAACAGAATGAGTAAATTTCTGATGTTTTTTCATAATTTCAATTTAAGTCCCACCCGAAAACCGACAGGTATAAAAATCATCTAAAAATTGCAGCTTTTGGGCTCTAACACATCATCATTTCAAAATAAACTAAGTAAATTGAAAAAAAAGTCAGCATAATTCTTTTTAAAAAAATCTCTCCCAGGGATAATACATTACATCCTATGATAAAACCTGACTCCACCAAAAATTTGACCCCTTCCAAAAATAATAATTCAAAAATGTTAATACAATTTTTAAGTTAGATCATAATTATTACATATAGCTTATAAATTTCATGTTTGCCTCTTATTATTTATTTATGAACTGCAATGTTCTTTTTTAGTGACCATTGATGGTAGGTAGGTACATATAGTTTCTTCCTTTAAGTGGCACTGATAGATTGCACTGTGAAGAAAGTATCATTGGGACTTGTTTTAAAACCACTGTACGGGACTTATAATTATTGATTTTAGAACAAGAACTTTGATTCACAATAGAGAAATTGATAGAATTGCACCGGTAGATAAGCAAACTTTATTCAGGGTCGAAGGATGATGCTTTAATATAAATACCTAAGACGAGAGTTTATTCAACATCTCAGTCATCGGTATTTATTTAATAAAACAGCTTTTAGTTTATTTGCCCTTCTGCGGAGGGTATATTCAGTACTCACAGTTTATTCTATCACAAAATTTTATTGGGACAAGACTACTATAATCATAATTATTGTTTTCTGGCAAATAATTGTGATTCGGAATAGAGTTGGTGTTCTCGTTTATGTTGATAGAGATTTTTAAATAAACAATATTTACCTAAGTAACTTAATAATTTTCCAAATCACGTTGAAGGCAAATGCCAAGATGATCCGACGTTTATTTGATAGAACATATAATTTGGGCAAAGTATGCCAGTATACCAGTAAATATCTCTTTGATAGACAAACAAACTTTGTCCCATGATCTGGCATAAGATGATAAGATAATAAATAAGACTTGAATTAATGAACCTATTAGTCCTAAGTAAGTAAGAACATAATTTTACAAATGTATTTATAAGTAAAGTTAAGATGCTTCGTAATTTATTTAATAAAAGATTTTAACTCATGGTTTATTTGTTTTTCTGTAGTAGATATAGCACATAGATAGTACACAGTAGGGTGGTCCTTATTTTGGATATTTTCAAATTTTTACGCAAACAAGGGCTCATATGCTGTGAAATAAATAACAATAATATCCCCCAAGTTTCAAGTCTCTATCTCAATTATAACCTGTGCCCCCAGCGATATAAGTTTCTCATCTAAATAACATGGGGTTTTTTGCATTAAAATATCAATTTTTTTATTCCGGAAAAAGTAATGGTTCAAAAAATTTGAACCTCTGTAGACGTTATCCATATAATACTAGCTATCTATTAGAATTATTAGAGATTTTTAGCTATTATAATTTTGGAGTTACAGCTAGATAAAATACTGCTATATCTTAGTGTTACTAAGTTATAGACTCCAAAATTATAATAGTTTAGCTATTATCTGTAAAAATTCTGAAGGATAGCTATTATTATAAGGATAAAGTCTACAGAGTTTCAAATTTTTTGAACAATTACTTTGGCCGGAATAAAAAATTGATCTTTCTATGCCAAAAACCCCATGTTATTTAGATGAGAAACTTTCATTGCTGTGCGGCACAGGTTAAAATTGAGATAGAGACTTGCAAACTAGGGGATATTTTTTTTATATTTCGAGCTATATGAGCCCTTATCCCCGTAATAATTCGAAAATACCCAAAATAAGGACCACCCTAGTACACAGAGTACAGTATTTCTCTTTAATTAGTTGTGTAATAGAATACTTTAATGCAACTCGGAATAGTGTAATCATAAAAAGAAGATTGATTAGAATATAGATATTGATAGAGTTTGAAGTGGAGATTTCGTAAATGTCTCTTTGATAGACAAGAAAACTTCACCCCATCATCTGCCAGAGGACGGTGAGTAATAAATAAGACTCTAGTTTGATGAACCTACTAGTGCTAAGTAACTGCATAATTTTCCAAATGGACTTAGTGGGAAAAGTTAAGATGATCCCTCATTTATATAATAGAACATTTCTGCAGAAATATGATTAAAATTTAAGAGGATTTTCATGTACTCAACGCGACTCTCATTTAATTAATGGGATACATTTTGGATTTCTTTCTCTCTCCTTGTTTTATGAAAAAAAAAAAAAAAATATAATTACATTGAAGGATTGAAAAATGATTCTTTAATTAATAGTCTAATCGATAGTTGTAGATGTTAAAAAGTTAATTATGAGAAGGGAATTTGGACGATCACGGTGTGTACTGTGTGGTTTGATAACGGACATGCTAACTATTAATTAAGTGTGTTTATATTTGGAAAAAAAAATTGTTAGGTAATCTGATTCATTTAAACGGGATATAAATTTCAATCCAATATTAGAATCAGATTTAGCAATGGCATTCTCAGGCTTAGAATATTTTAGAGAATCTTTAGTTTTAAGCAATTTCAAAAATTTATCATATTTAAATTAAATTTATTTAAGTATTTGAATTTTGTTCAAATAATAGATTATAAAATTGAATTGTCAGGATTGGAAACCATCCCTTTTAGAGAAATAGATTTGCAATTCTACACTAGTGCTTTTGTTATATTCTGTTGGCTGCAAATAACTTTTTACTTTTACATTTATGAAAAACTAATTAATTAGACTGTCAAATCTATTGAAAAATGTATCATTCGATTCATAAAAGTTGAATTATTGATTTGTATAAATTTGTTGAAAATGGTATAATTTGTATAGAAGTTATAGCTCTGTTAAAAGCTTGGTCCATTTACTTCCATAATGTTAAAATGACAATTTTCAATAATTTATTTCTCGGTAATGGGACAGACGATCAACTTCAAATTTCGGGAATAAATATTTAATGCATCAATGATTCGATGGTAAAAATTTGAGAATTTTCTTATAAAAATGATAAACAGTCCCGAACCCCCTTAATTAAAGTAAAATCTTGAACTAATATGTTTCCTTTTTATGATTAGATCCAAGCAACAAGTCAAGGGAAATATTTTACTAAATTTTGTAATTTCTTACAAGTAACACTGGGAGAATAAAAAATAAGTACAAGCATATGTTTAGTTTAATGTACTTAATTCTTCCCATTAATACTTCAAACGCATGAAAATATATTTCTTTGAAATATGTCAAGCCATGATCATTGATCATTTATTTTATTTTATTTTATTTTTTTATTGAATGTGAATGAATGAATGACCCATCAATTTATTAGATTCTAATTTATGCATTACTTTTTCCCCAATATACTGAGAAAATAATTATTTTACCATTAGACAATAATTTGATCGTTTCAATGATCGACGCATCATTGATTATTAATGCATATTTAAATTTAATTATTTAACGGTTTACTTTATTTAATGTAGTTGCTTCAAACTACTTACAGAATGAATTTATAAATTAATTCAATATTTAACTCTGAAACTTGTATGTACGAGCTGTTTGTAAATGATGTATTTAGATTAAAATTCGATTAAAAAAATATATGTATATACAGATCCTATCCTGCCCTAAATATCGAGATACTGTGGCTACAAATTTACATATTTTATTATTCTAATTTTTGTTACTCAATCCTGAATAATTCTGCTAATGACCAGAATTCAAAATAAGACCAAAATTACTATACTTTTGAAGAAAAAAAAATATTTTTTCCCTGACTTATGTTTTAAAAAATTTTCATTAGCTAACTTTAATCTTTAATGTAAAAAAAGTCTAATAAACAAGCATCTTAATTGAACTAATCTTTGGCTATTAATAGCATTATTATTAGCTATTATAGTATTAATGTCTATAATAGCCAAATATTAGATGCGACATAATTGATTAACATATTAAATAAAAAAACACTATCAAAATATGATATTAAATTGGCTAATTTGCCAAAAAAATATCAATATTTTTTTTCTAAAGAAGTAAATACAAAGTGAAAACAAAATTTTTTAAATAACTTTCCATGCTTGTTTACTAGACTTTTTTTACACTAAAGATTAATCAAAGTTTGTTGATAAAAATTTTTTAAAACATAAATCGGGCAAAAATATTTTTTTCTCCAAAAGTACCTATTGTACCTACCTACTTATTTTTTTTTTTTTGGCTTTTCGGCCTTTCCAACCATAAGCCAATTTACGATACTATATATTTTTAAAATTTTGTCTACTCCGGGGGTCCTACCTACTTATGGTTTTATTTTGAATTCTGGACAATAGCAGGATTATTCAGGATTGCCTAACAAAAATTAGAATAATAAAATATGTAAATTTGTAGCCCTAGCATCTCGATAGGTCAGGGTAGCGATGTTCACCATATTCCAAAAAATGTCTATAATTCGAAAACTATGAGTTTTATTAAAAAAAAATTATTTTCAGTACCGTCGTAAATTTCCCTATCCCCTGTTCACGGTTTATTGTTGTGATACGGGACACCCTGTATATTTATATTCGGTAAATATATGTTTATGTTTATTTACATCAAGCAAAGAACAACATCAATGATTTCTTTTTATGAATTAACAGCTCTGCTCCTCTCGGCAAAACAAAATCTTTTCAATGAAAATTAATTATTTCTCAGTAAATTAATCAAAACTTTAATGAATGAGTTTAATTTGACTTGAGCATTAATTGAAATGTTAGATGGTGATTTTAATTTGAACGGAGAATAGATCCCTATAAATGAATTGTATCGATTTCGAAGTTATTTCAATAATTTTTTTTGGCTATTCGGCCTTTCTAGCCATAAGCCAATTTTAAGATACTACTTATTATTTTAAAATTTTTCTCTACACCGGGGTCAGGTTTTAGCCAGATGCCTCGAGTCGGATTCGAACCCGGGTCCAATTGGTTAACAGGCTGGCACGCTAACCCCTAGCCTGCCCGATCCCCCAATCAATGTTATTTCAGAATTTCTGTTGATCAGAGAAATGCAAGAGCAGCGCTCTAAGCAAAAGCGTAGTTTTTCTTTTTTTGAGTAGTAGTTACAGCGCAGCACCTCTCCTTAAAAGAGCAATGAAAAATTAAATTAAGCTGAGTTTTTTTTTCTATTTTTTAAGTAGGTATTCTAAAAAAGATTAACTTTTTATTGATAAAGATTTTTTTAAGTAGAAATTAATGATTGTTTAAAAAAAATAATCAAAACGATGATTTTAATTTGACTTGAGAATTGATCCCTGCAAATGAATTGAACCGATTTCAAAGTATCCAATTAATCTTATTTGAATATCTAATTTATGTAATACTACCAAAGAAAAAAAATATATATATATATAAAAAAAAATCCAAAATCCAATTACCTTCTAGTCTTTAATGATAAGGAATTAAAAACATTTCAAATGTAATTAAAAATTAAATGGAAAATAATTTTAAGCGCGAAAGCAAAAAATAAAAATACATAAATAAAACAGGAAGCTTTTATATATTTTCAAGTCAAACAAATTGAAAGGGTGGTATTATAAAAAATAAAAATAATAAAATTGAAGATGGAAAAGTTAAAAATAATCTCTCTCAGCCTTTCTGAAGTCTTGGGAACCTGAGCACAGTTAAAGACAGAAGGGGATTTTGATCTTAATTTCACCCTATTGGCAAAAATCAGCAAAATATAAGTAAAGGCGAACAGGATCATTTATTCTAATAATAAGTTTGTGTTTATTTGTTTGTTCACCGGTAACAAGAGCCTAATGCAGTTCCCAATAGAGGTGAATTAGGATTGAAATATTAATTAAATACCTGTAGCTTGAATAGATGTCACCTGTATCAGGATTTTCGCCATCATGGCATTTTTTCAAAGAAACTAGAATTTTACCATCATAACAAATTTCTAGGGTGATTGGAATTACTCTAGACTTTAAATGAGTGAGTTAGTGACGAAATAACTGATAGGTATATGGCTTGTTGAAACTTGCACAGTATGAGCAATAGATATCTGATAATTGTTGTTATTTCGTCAATGATAAACGATTCATAAAGAAACATCAATGAGGTTGTACTCTGCTTGATAATGTTCAGTGGCCTGCTTACTACAACAAAAAGAATTTATATAAGTTCAATCTGGTATTTGATACCATGAGAAATAACAGATCAAATATTTCTAATTAAAAAGACTGATGATCAAGTTCAAACCTTTGAAACTATAGTCTCAAACAAATAAATTATAAATATATACATATTTATAAGAATTTTGCTGGCTTGGTGTGTACTGGATATATTAATTGTTTTATTGTTAAGGATAAATAAATTGAATTTGCTTCTTTCCAGTAATTTATTTTGTTATTAAAATGGTTAATCCAAATATTTCGAGAGCGTTCTCAGCATCTCTTCCTCAGTGGAAACTGTGGGACCACACAATAGGCAAGTCAGTGAGTTATTATAATTACAGGTGTCAAAAAGTACTCACCCACTCCCCTGAGGTTCATAATTTTGATTTTGAAAATTTTAATATAATTGACTATGAAAAAATAAAACAAAACGTTTTTTCAAGGAATCGTGTTTCATCCAACAAAGCCTGAAAAACACAGTAAATTACAAGGTAGACACGGGTTTTTTAATGAGGGAATACAAAATTTTAATAGAAATGACAAGTAAATAAACATTTATGCTTTTTTATTAATAAATTGCGCGTGCCAAAAAACGTAGAGAATTTTGTGTTTGACCTTCCCTTGAATGGTTATTAACATTAATTAGTTCATGTTAAATTTGAACGAAAATATTATTTTTTGAATTTTTAAATTTCATTGGACTTCATTATAAAGAGATGTAAATAATTGTATATGTTCGTATGTTGTCTCATTTTGAATTTGTATGTATATATATATATGTGTGTTGTGTGATCAAGCTTTTATCAATATTCTGTACAAACTAGTGGGGTCGGCACATTGGTGGGGGAGTGGGTGAGTACTTTTTGACACCTGTAATTATAATAACTCACTGACTTGCCTATTGTGTGGTCCCACTGTTTCCACTGAGGAAGAGATGCTGAGAACGCTCTCGAAATATTTGGATTAACCATTTTAATAACAAAATAAAATACTGGAAAGAAGCAAATTCAATTTATTTATGGGGGGTCGGGTAGGCTAGGCGGTAGCATGTCAGCCAGCTAACCAAGAGGACCCGAGTTCGAATCCGACTCGAGGCATCCGGCTAAAATCTGACCCCCGAGGTAGAGACAAATTTAAATAAAATAATTAGTATCGTAAATGGCTTATGGCTAGAAAGGCCGAAAAGTCAAAAAAAAAATGTATTTATCCTTAAAAATAAAAAAATATATACATATTATTATTTATATTTGATTTTATAATTTTTAAAGTAGTGTACTTTAGATTTTTTGAATGACCTGTAAATATAAATATATACTAAAATGTTTTTTATTTTTTTCTTGTTGTTGACATCTTAACGAATAGATATAAAGCACGAGACACAAAGCAAAATCTTAAAAACAATTATTATTACTTAATAATTTAATATTTATATTTACAGGTCACTAGAAAACGTCTAAAGTACCTACACGTTTACAATAGCTTAAAGATTAAAACATCTTGAGCGACCTCTAAAAATTGATATATCGACTTGAATATTTATCATTTTAAACTTAGGCAATAATAAATATGACGAGAAAAAAATTCACTTTTCTACAATATTGGAAATTTTTAAAAATCTTGAGCGACATCTTAAAATCCTTTAATAGCGCTGATTTTTGGTGAACATTTTAAAAACATTCTAAAATAAAATATTTTCATGCGAGATCAAAAATAAAAAAATATTCGTTTTTTTTGGGCGGGGGGCACCATAAAGTATTATGTTTATTTGCATCAAGAAGAAGACAACCTCATTGGTTTCCGTTTATGAATCAACAGCTCTGCTAATAATTAGTAGAAATTGTGGTGTTGGTGCAAGGTGAAACATCTTTAATAAAGATAAGAGTAAATAAATATTATATTTAATATTGATTTACTATGAGTTAAGGATACTAGGTCACTTATTTCACATTAAATTTAATGTGAAATAAGTGACCTAGTATCCTTAACTCATAGTAAATCAATATTAAATATAATATTTATTTACTCTTAGCTCTGCTAATCTCGGCAAAACAAATTCTTTTCAAATATAAACTATTATTTGGCAGCTAATTTCCAGCAATGTAAGCGTTTCCAGTGCGAAATTATACGGTGCTGTTAAAATCGCGAGAAAATTAATCCGTCCGTCCTACTTGAAATCGAATCGAATTTAACTTGAGCATTGCCGTGCCCTCAAATTAATCGGATTAAATTTGAATTGCAATGAAATTCAGACTAATTGAATATATGAATGGTTTTCTTATTACTATTGATAGAATAGACGAGTTGACCCTTTTTCAATTAATCTAGATTTGGACATTCTTTTGGGTATCTTTGCAAGATTCCATATAAAGACAAGTTTAGACAGGCACAGCGCAAATTATAAAGGACAGGCCTATTTAGAATGCATATTTTATAAGCTTTCTGTAGGCTATATGCATATAGAAATAAATATTCATGACATTTTTCAAAGATTATTTATTTATTTATTATGATTGATGATTAATGAATTATTTATAAAAAATTATTAGAAAAAAAAAATATTTTTCTGAAACTTTCCAGAGAGAGATAACCAATTAGGGGTTGGTCTCTCAACTGATTAAAAGTGCTTAACTTTTTTTATTGATCTAGAAGTGGCCTAATGCAATTATCCAAGGAAGGGACGCCGGGTGCGGCCAAAAATTAGGCTATATGAATCACATATCCCAGGGCCCTGCCCTGCTATGATAGAAAGGGGCGCTGCTGCATCAGGCGGCGTAAAAAATAAACAGAAAATACAAGTCTAGACAGGCACGGTATAGGCTAATAATAAAGCATAGGCCAATTTGAAATGCATATGAATAGATTTAGTATTAAGAAATGTAAATAATTAATTCAAATTTCAAATACGAATTAATAAAATAGTATTCTATAGCACATTTAAGCATTCTAGAGAAAAATAATTAACAAAATTATGTATAATTATTATATCAATTAGAGGACATCTTTAAACGAATAAAATAAAAAATTATTTTCTCTGCTATTTGGTCATCAAATTAAATTTGATTTTATCTAAAATATGCATAAAATTCTAGTGAGTTATTCTATTTAGTGAATTTTGATCTAATTCTTGTATAAATGTTTATGACCAAACGAAAGTTTTCTTAACTGATGGGGATTGCAAAATTTGAATGACTTGTATATATATATATATAGAAGTTCTCTTTTTCTATAGTTAAGACGAAAGTCTAGGGAGTGGCTCTCTCAGCAAGAAAGCAAGGCGTTTTGCTACACCCAGATTGAGCGTAACGTGAATATATGTTTGCAGGCTGCAAGGTGATCCATCCGAATGTCTAGCGGGCTATACGTGAAAATGACGTTGGATTGTAGCTAAGTGGATCACATCTTTTTTTCTCTCCTGGTCCAGATTTAAGACTCCACAGACTTTAATAAAAATCCGCAATAGTCTTGTGATAAAATATCTTTTTCAAATAAAGCGCGGCCAAAACACTTCTCATTGATAGGTCAATTATTCTTTGTCATATCAGTTAGAAAAAATAGAAATTTTATATATATATATATAACTTATGAAACATGGAGTATAATTATTTAAAGATTCTAAAGGTACTTTTTTTTATTTTTTGTTTATTCAAGTGTTATTAATATTTTTCATATAGATGAGTATGTTTGTTTGTAGTACAACACTTTAACTACTTATAGGGTAGTTCGAGTTTCTTATAAAAGATGGCGTTGTATTGTTTAAATACATTTTGGTTCCAAGTATTTCTAATAGATGGCGATTTTTAATAAATGGCTTTTTATTTTTATTCAAGTTCCGTGTAGTTTTAAATAGATGGCGTTCTAGTTTTATTTATGTTCCGAGAATTTCTAATAGATGGAGTTGTATATTTTGTAATACTAAGAAACAACTTCTAAACATATATAGAAGTTTACATTTATAAGAAAATATTTCATCCCTTTAATTGTATATACAAGTTTTATTTTTCTACCCTTAAGGCGAAAGCCTAGGGCGTCAGGTAGAGTCTCTCTCAAAACAAGGCGTTTTGCTACACTCTAATTGAGCGTAGCGTGTATATCGTGGGCTTATTGCAAAAAGTCATTAAGTAACATTTTCATGCATTTGAGATAACCCAATTTCAAACTTACGATTAGTTTTAAAAATACTTAAGTAGCAATTTAATTGTTTAGCTTTTTTTGTTTTTTGTAATTATAATATAAATGTTTCATACCTCACACAATTGAATAAAATACTTTACATATATATACTACTGTGCAAATAAATTGACCCACTAATAAAAACTTTTTGAAATAGCAAATTATTTTTAAAATTTTTACAAATATTCATATAATTTATTTCATTAACTTTTAAACTAACATATTCATATTGATGATAATTTTTGAATTTTATAAAAAAAATAAGTGAAATTAAATTAAAAAATCATTACAAATTATCATACTTTTTCAATATCATTTTAATTTAAATATAATTTTAAAAAAAGATCAAATTCCATTTAAAATATCAATAAAATGAATAATTTTGAAATAAGCATTATTGATAGAAAGATAAAATATACAAAATGGATATTTCTGAAGTTCAAGCAGTTCAAATTGTGTGCCTAATTAATCAAGGGCTAAGTCAACAACAAGTGGAAATTACACTTGCAATAAGCAATAATTTCAATAATTCCTTGTAAAAAAATTAAAAATGATTTACTATTTAATAAAGTTTTTATTGGTGGCTCGATTTTTTTGCACTTCAGTGTATATTTTTTTTCGATCTGTAAAATCAGAACATTATGCACTTAGTCAAATGGTTTTTACTTTTAATAGCGTTTGGGTTATTTTGATTCCTTGAAAGTATTTTTATATCAATACATATGATCGAAACTCACAACTATGTACTATTAGATGTAAATCCACCAAAAGTGTACTTAGTGACTTTTCACAAGAAGCCTACGATATATGTTTCTAGGATGCGAATTCTTAACCATAGCAATTATTGATATATTGCCAATAAAAAGAAATCTAATTCTACCCTTTTCAATAAATCAATAATTAAAATTACTAAATCATTATAAAACCAACAATATACTAGTAATTAAAATCCATGAGGTAAGCATAAAACGTTTTGTTTTCTAGTATTTCGATATCCATAGATTATTGTTACTCAGGTATTTTTATTGTACTAACACACCCCTACAACCTCTCCGCTACACTCAGTGTAATTAATTGCGAGTTCGTTATTAAAAAACACAAATATTGTGGGTTTTTAATCTTCGATAAAATTAAAAAAAAAATATTTCATTGGATTCCACTATGCTAGGGTGGAGATATGTACTTGGAATTATTTTCTCAGTAATTTGTGGATAAAGAGTAAATAGATTGCGCTCTCTGAATACTTGATGATGAAACCTCCATAACATACATCATCCAAAATCCCGCTCATTTCTCCCCTCACATATTCATTTTCAGTATTCTCTTGGTTTCAAAAAAATTAATGGAAATGAACAAAAAAGAACTAGAGAGAGCGTATTAAGTGAAAAGAAAAAATCTCCACCCGAAATGCGGATTAAAGTTTATCCGATTAAATTATATGAATGAGAGATTTTTTTTGTGTCGGAAGGTCTTTTCATGAAAATATAATTGAATTTTATATTTATTTATTTATTTGTATATTTTTTTAAATAGGTGTGTAATCAAAAGGAAGTAATTTCTATGACTATGAAAAGGACGCAAGCATTTTTTTATCATAATCATTAGTAATCAAATTAGATTTTTTGAATTTTGATTTAAAATTTTCCAAAATTATAAATTTAATTACCATACTCGAGTTAGACTGTCTGGCAGAAAGGTGTAGTATTGAATTCGCTGATTTTTTTCTAATTATGTTTAAAATGACTGTAATATGAAAAAAAATATTTTTGTTCTGTCTGCTTGGATTTCATTGCCCACGATAACTCAAGTATGAAAAGTCATAGTAAGTTCGTTTTTATGCCAAAATTTTTCCATTTACAGTGAGGAGAACTGATTAAATTTTAATCTCTAATGCTTTAGAACTTCCGATTCCAAAATTCAGAAAACTCCATTTTATCATTGGTTTTGTTGAAACTTTAATTCTATATCATATAATATGAGTATAAAAGAACGTATTGGGTTTTGATAAAATTTTCACTTTTTCCTCTTATTTTCGATTTAATATAAGTTTATGTACGTATTTCTAAGTTTGAGCTCATCGATCTTCAATGGGATAAAATTTACTTTCCCTACGTCTAAGCCAGGGGTTTCCTAACTACGGCCCGCGGGCCAAATCCAGCACTTGAAACTTTTCGATCCGGCCCGCGGCTACAGAATTAATTCACAAATATCCACTATATTAAATATTAATTCCAATAAATAGCGTATATTGTTAATAAAATGTCCGTATAATATGTTATATACGGGCCGCCCATAATTTTCAATGTTCACATGTGGCCCTATCTCTAAAAAGTTTGGAGATCCCTGGTCTAAGTGAATCTATTCAAGAACCTCAGAAAATTTAAATCAACTGTTTTTCGCTCCACACGATTTTCATCTCCTCTTCTTTAAAATTGTTATCTCAAACGAATACCTATGAAATTTTGGTTAATTTTTCGGTTTTGGAGATATCAAAAGCAGCTTTTTTGTTCTAAATGCTACTTCCATCATTTAAAAATTATCTTTCATCATCGAGCAACAAATTGAGAGTAGGTAACTTTTATAATATTAGACATAGAAGCCCTCAAGATGTGAAGATCTCTGGAGAGAAACACAATATACTGCTACATACATATTTTACGGTATATCTAATAATATTTAATGGTATAAATATAAATTAATGAAAGGAAAACAAAAACAACAACTGTTTTTTTGGTCACCAAAGCCCAAATTGCCCCCAAAAATTCATTAGTCTCTGAGTGTGGTGTCGGTGTTTTACCTCCTTAATCTCAGCAACACTTAAATCGTTTAAAATTTCATATTATAATAAAATATAGAAGAGCATCAAAATCCACAATTTTATCTAAGTAGTCTGCTAAGTCAAAGTAATTCTCTTTTATAAACATTTTGTTTATTTGTAATTTTTTCTCAAAATCAAAGTGTTAAGTATTACACATCCCTTTATTTGTAAAACTTTTCCTGATTAAAACAAAAGGAATGGAGTCTATTAATCTTTCCACAAAAACATCTGAAACTAATTTTTTGTAACTTAATGTTTCTATTGCGTATTCTTTTTTTACGTGCTATTTAGATATCAAGTTTTTACTATGCATTTCACTGGACTTTGTAGGTATATTCTTCTTGAGAATATTTCATAAATAATGTTTTGTTTAGATCGTTTTGGCAGAAAAATTACAACGATTTAAATACAAAAGATTTATTATATAAATCACTGGGTTAAGTATTTGAGTTTCAGAAATCCCTACTTTGGTTAAATTTGGCAATTAGACATTTTTCTATGTAATGATAATTAAATTCACTAAAGGCGCTGTTGTTGTTTTTTGGCGCGATTTTTGGATTTGTTAGGAAGAGTATTAGAAGTGTGTTCGATTTGCCTATAATGTTTTTGTTTGTTTAATGTGTTGTTTGCAGTAATTTTTTGTTCAAAAGTCTTAAATTACTGCATTTAGGAGTTTTGTTTTTGTTCCCAAAAGTTTCTAATGTAGATTCCACTCAGATAATTTTAGAAAATCCTTTAGAGTTTTTCGTCGAGTGGGGGGTTTTAATTCATCAGCACGTTTATTCATGTGCTATTAATTAATCCTCTAAGGAAATTATTCTAATGTAGTTGTTGATCTTATAAAACATAAAAGCAAACAGATACAGCTAGAAGACATAAACCCCTCATTAAGGGTAAAAATTAAAATCCAAAAATTTTATGAATTCTTGTGCACAATGATCTCTCTGTCTCTGTTTCTCATATTCATTAAATGTTTCCCTTCCACTTTGTTTTCTTGTTCTTAATTAGAAAATATGACTCTGGCATTGTTTCCCTCCCTTACACTTTTAATAAGATCTGGAAGCTTTTTATTGTTCAACTTCTAATTTACCCTCACTCACCCTCTACTGTATTTTATTTATAGGAAATTTGTATATATTATCTCGCTTGCTTTTTAATTCTTATCCTTCAAGAACTTTCTTTCCCGCTGTTACTTTCTTTTTAATCAAATTTGTTCAAGTTTAATGACTCATTTATATTTCCCTGGTGAATATGGTTTTGTGGTTTCTTCTAAACGAAAGGTCTATCGTGGATATAATAAGCGAATAGAGGGGGGATTAGAAGGGTATGAGATCGAAGATGAATTTAGTTTGAAATCCAGCCCCCTCCCCCAATCGCAGAACCCCCCCAATCCACGCGATCTCTCGCAGCCCCCGTATTGTCGTTCACCGCTTGTTTTGGAATACATCAATTTACAATTTGGTAAGTTAGCAAGACTGATGGTTACCAAGTCAAGTGGTGTAAGTCAGAGAAGTGCGTAGGCGCAGGAAGAAGGATGGAAGGAGGATTTCTATCTGAACGATAGGCTGACTGACGAAGGGCGAGTGGGTGGAAAGACAAGGGGGATATGCGGAAAGGGCAAGTGGAGGATGTGGCTTTGCTCGCAATTCAATCATCTTAAGTAAGTTGAATCAGATGTGCGCATCCTTTGCAAAGTTAATAACGATGTTTTGATAAAAAAATAAAAAAATACTACATTAGAGCAGTGGTTCTTAACCTTTTTAAGAAGGTTCTAGACAGCTTATCTATCTGGTTGATCTTCAAAAAAATATTTTGTATTTCTGCAAACTGACAACTTCTGCCTACTAAATTTTTTAATAAAACAATTGTTAATAATGAGGTTAATTTCGAATAAAAATCTTTGTTTTGATAATATTAATAAAAAGAATATTGAGATAAATTTATTCTCATTATAAAACCATTTATTTAACACAAAAACGATTTCAAGAAATAGAGTTGGAATTCTAGACTAGTGTTTTTGTTATATTCTGTTGGCTGCAAATACCTTTTTATTTTTACATTTATGAATAACTAATTAACAAGACTGTCAAATCTAATGAAAAATGTATCATTCGATTCATAAAAGTTGAATTATTGATCTGTATAAATTTGTTGAAAATGGTATAATTTGTATAGAAGTTATAGCCCTTTTAAAAGCTCGGTCCATTTACTTCCATGTTAAAAGAACAACTTTTAATAATTTATTTCTCGATAATGGGTTAGACGATCAACTTCAAATTTCGGGCGTAAATATTTAATACATCAATGATTCGATGGTAAAAATTTGAGAATTTTCTAATAAAAATGATAAACACTCACGAACCCCGCTACCCACATTTGGGAAGTATGTTCATGTCACGACCCAAAAAATGCCAAATTTTTACATTTATACTTGAGAAATTTTCCTCAATTTTACAATGATGACTTTTGTTTTTTATTCACATATAAATTTTTTTAAAAAAGGTACTTTTCGATCCAAGGAAAATTTAATAAAAAAGTACGTATTTGAAAAAAGTATTAGAAAATTAAGATATATTTTTAAACTTATTGAAAATAAATGTAGTAAAATATTTAAATATTTTTTAACGACTCTGCGCGACCCAAAGAATATGCTTCGCGACCTAAATTTGGGTCGCGACCCATAGGTTATGAACCACTGCATTAGAGCATCGATTATCCGATACTATTCAGAAATAGGGCGTTAGGATAACTGGTTTTTCGGACAACCGATCATTTTACGATATATTTACATAAAAAAGTACAGGTAGTCCTCTTGCAGCACGACATCTTATAACACAATTTCGCACATACACAATAAACATTTGAGGAAAGCTTTGTAAAACACTGTACTTTTACAGCCCTAAAAGAAATTTGATTTATTTTAAATTATTTATTCTGACTTTAAATAATATCGTTTTAGTCCAGGGGGCCCATCCCCCCACCTTTATAAAATAAGTGAACAACAGTAGGTCTACTCTAAATCTTCTTCCGGGGAAAATAATATTTTTTGTTTCTTTTCGTTTTGTGTTATAGATAGATTTATATTTTAATTTGAAAGTCCTGAAGAAGTCGGCAAATTCGACGAAACGTTGATAAAATACATCCCACAAAAAACTTGTCCTTATTTCCCACTATAAGCTTTCAAATTAATACATATTATGCATCATAATAATAATAGATTTATATATTTAATAAAAATTAAGTTGCTTATAACGGAAATAAAAAAAATGTTTTTAAGTTTTTGGAACGTAACCCCACTTTTTGTACTAGCTCTGGGTCTCACGGTTTCACACAACACGGCATTTTCTAGCAACCTATAGGAGGGTTACCTGTACAATAAAGTAGGTCTACACTCTACAGGTTGCCTAATACGAAATATGGAAAAGTAGATATTCTAATCATGCATAAAAAATAGTTGTTTTGCTTGGTTTTTGGTAAATTTATCAAAAGGTGCACATTGAATTAAATTTATTAAAGCTTTATATAATAAAAAAGAACATTTATATGTTACACATTGATCGGCATTCGGATAATCGATGCCCTATTGCAGGGGTCCCGAAACGTTTTAGAAATAGGGCCACATGTGAACATTGGAAACTATGGGTGGGCCGGATATAACATATTATACGGAAATAATTTTAATAATACGCTATTATATGGCATTAATATTTAATATAGTAAATATATGTATAATTCTGTAGTAGCCGTGGAAGGGAAAACTTTCAAGAGTCAGATTTTTGGCCCACGGGCAGTAGTTTGGGGATCCCTGCTCCACTGTATGTCATTTCTAAATTTCTTCATATACCTATTTGTCTATTTTGGTAATAACGCAATCCCACCAAAATATTTCTCTACAAAAATGCCAATTTCGAAAAATGAAATGAGAACTAATGTGCTGCCAAGTTAATTTTTTCAATTCTAAATGAGTCGAGAAAAAAGTATTTTCAATTAAAACTCATCCATTTTATTTTAATATGTCAATCTAGATTCATGGATTCTTTATAGGTTTAATTGAAATTATTTTCTTCATAAACTTGACGGTTACGCATTCTAAGATAAGTCACGAATTTAATTAATTTAACCTATTTACATAAATGCGTAACAGCTAAGTTTTTAAGAAAATAATTTCAATATAAAATATAGCGTACATAAATCTAGAATGACATCTAGAACAATAGAAAGCATGCTTTTTAATTGTAAGTATTATTTTATCTATTCATTTATTATTGGAAAAGTTGAATTGTTAATTTGGCACTACTTTAAATCTCACCACTTTATTAGGCAAATGGTTTATTTGACCGAATTTTCCAGAAATGTTTTAGTCAAATTTCACTGCTTTTTTGGACCGGCGTTTAAGGAGGGAAAAATTGGATCTTAACTGAACTGATAGCCTTGATTAAACTTTATTAACTAAGTATTTAATTTTGATATACAATTTGTTTTTACCAGATGTGAATTTAGGTAAACTATACAAACTTTATCCGTTCATTTTAGGGGTTGAAAGACGGAAATCTATGTTGTTGTTTTTTTATTTTTATTTTTATAAGCGTTCCAAACATTACTAGCATACCATTTTTAAGTATTCTTGGGTTATTTATTTATGGGTTGGAATACAAAATTACTCAATTTACTCAATTACTCAATAATAGCATAAATTCAAAGGTAATTTTCAGAGATCTGTTTAATTTTTGTTATAAAAATATAATGAACCTTATTTTATTCTTCGCTTATTCTTCGATTATAAAATATCTTTAAGTTTATGGATAATCTTTGAAGGAACAGATTGGTTAGCAAAATTGGAAGAGCAATGCACTAACAATTTAATATAGGTAATATCGAGGGGTGATCCGCGATTGGAAGTAGGTGTACATCTCTTTGGAAGTATTTTGGAAGTACTTGGAAATATTTGGAAGTACTTGGAGAAATTTGGAAGTACTTGGAAATATTTGGAAGTACTTGGAAATATTTGGAAGCACTTGGAAATATTTGGAATTACTTGAAAATATTTGGAATTACTTGGAGATATTTGGAAGTACTTGGAAATATTTGGAAGTACTTGGAAATATTTGGAAGTACTTGGAAATATTTGGAAGTACTTGGAAATATTTGGAATTACTTGAAAATATTTGGAATTACTTGGAAATATTTGGAAGTACAAGTGGAAGTAAGTATACAGCATATTAGGTCGCGGTTCACCCCTCGTGTAATATTATACATCTCGAATTTTTCTAATTTTAATTTTGTGATATTGTTTTGGGAAAAAAAATTCAACTAGCGTGTAATCAATAGAGAAAAGGACCGCTTAGCTTAATCAGTATACCTATAACATTGTATTAGAATTATTGTGAAATTCGAATTCTATATTGGTCTCATCCGATTTATTTATTTTACTCTAATTTTATAAATATGGATAAAAACAATAGAATATAGTGTACTTAATTACTTACACTTGGAATGGAGACCTCTCTTTGAGCGAACACGTGTACATCCGGAATCCCGAAACATAAGAAGCATGTCACTACAAAAAAAAGAAAACCCTATGTTAGATGGCTTATTAACTTATTATCAACTTAAGTTTAAGTCCCTGTTTCAGGGAATTGTTTAAATTTAGTTCTTTCAATCAAAATTAATCATGTTTTGTTTTCTTTTTGTTTCAGGTGAGTTCTCATTGATTCCAAATTGAAAAGTTAAATGCATTAATAAGTAAGTACTCAAAAATCATTTGAAATAATAAATTAACAAAAAATTCTTTAAAATTTTAATTACTGCATTAATGACTTTAAGAAACCAAAAATAAGCTGACGTGTTCTTATGTCGCCATCCACTTGACTTTACCATACGACCTGGCCCCTCTCTTATATTTAATATTTAATAAAATTATTTATAATCATGTAGGGGAGGGGGGCTAGTTTTTGCATTTTTTGCATTTTTAGACTTCTTGGGTCCCACTGATTATGTATTCAAAATTTGGTTGAGTTTGCTCAAATGTCTTAGATTTTTATTTTTGACCCTACACCACCCCCCCATTTCTGGCGGTTAGTTTTTCCATTTTTAGACTACTGGGGTCCCACTGATTATGTATACAAAATTTGGTTGAGTTTGGTCAAATGGCCTAGATTTTTAATTTTTAACCTCCCTCCACCCCCCTTAATTTTGGGTCGATATGCACTAAAATCTAATCAGCTCTTAATCTCAATGGTCCAAAACTACGTGTGAAATTTGGTTTTGATATTCACACTAGTTTTTGAGCTAGCTCGTCCACAAAATTTGGTAAGGCACAGACTAACAGACAGACTAACAGACATTTTGACAAAAAATATTATCTCGAAAAATATAATTTTTTTAAAGTTCACTTATTAGGGATTTTTTGTAGAGCCAAATGCCCTGGTTTCGTTCAATTTTTTTAATCGAAATAGTTTAGGCCGTTTTTGAGATATTTCGAAAAAAAGAAGGAAAAAAAACACTTTTTTCATGCACGATTGCAATACTTGGCCATACCCTGTATGGTAAAGTAAAAATATTTGTGGGCTGTATTCTGACTTAAAAATTGCCCTCAGATACCTATGGAATGACCAACTGTTTTGATTGACTGTACCTTCTTAATTACACCAATGAATTTTTACCATAACAAAATTTTAATTTCCGATGCCTATGTATCAGGTATCATAAGATAAACTACTCCGGTTCACTGGTTACCAAGTATAAAGATTGGCAAAAACCTTTTTAATTACTAAAGAAACTCAAGAGATTGTCAACTATTGATTTTTATTATATGCCAGAAGGGTGATTCCACCCCTCGAAAATTAAACATGAGTGCCAAAATGCTATCGGGGACATTGAAATCACTCCCTCTGACATAATATGATAAAAATTATCCCCAAAAACTCGAGTTTACTATTTAACTATCTTCTGTGTTTTTAGAAATCTTAATTCTGATACTATTGGTATAACTGCTTCTTGTCACTACGCAGTCTCGTGGCCAAAAATATAATCAAACTAATCGGGTTAGTTACATAATCAATCATGCCGAGGATAATTTTTCAAAATTGAGATGCCGAAGAATATTTAAATAAAGCACTCAATATTGCATAAGAAGTAAACAACAAACTAATAATCTGTCTTGTTTTATTTTTACTTTTACTTTACTATTCAGGGTATGGTCAAGTATTGTAATCGTGCATGAAAAAAGTGATTTTTTTCCTTCTTTTTTTCGAAATATCTCAAAAACGGCTGAAACTAATTTGATTAAAAAAATGGAGCGAAACCATGGCATTTTGCTCTGCTAAAAAGCTCTTATAAGTGAACATCGAAAAAATTATATTTTTCGAGATAATAACTGTTTTGTCAAAATGTTTGTTAGTATGTTAGTCTGTGCGTTACCAAATTTTTGTGGGCGAGCTAGCTTAAAAACAGTCTGAATATCAAAACCAAATTTCACATAGTTTTGGTGCATTGTGATTAAGAGCTGATTAGATTTTAGTGCATATCCACCCAAAATTAAAGGGGAGGAATAAAAATTAAAATTTTTTAATATTTTCAAATTAAAATACAAGAAAAATTAAATATACTATAAGATGAACCTATAATAACGAAAATATTTTTTTTCTGGGGTTCAAAATTAGGACTGGGGGGGGGGGGTATTCAAAAAATAAAAATCTAGGCCCTTGTACCAAACTCAACCAAATTTTGTATACATATTAAGTGAGACCCCAGAAGACTAAAATGCAAAAACAAACCGACCAAAATGGGGGAAGTGGTGGTGAAAATCTATAGGCTCTACACCAAACTCAACCAAATTTCGTATACATAATCAGTGAGCCTCCAGTAGTCTAAAAACGCAAAAACTAACCCTTCTACATGATTATAAATAATTTTATTAAATATTAAATATAAGAGAGGGGCCATGGTGCATGGTAAATAGTCAAGTGGAAGGCCACATCCGAACGTGCCAATTCATTTTTTAATAATTTTCTTTATACAATCAAAATAAATATGACCCAAATGTGTTAGTTTTTATTTTGACCAACAGTCAGCGCTGTTTCCCAACGGACAGATACCAATATTTTATACCAGTTTAATTGAACTGTTGATTTTGTTATTATAAATTTTCAATCAAAATCATCTACGTCGTAATTTAACTTTCAACCTACTATAGTATAATTCAATGCTGTTGACTCTTCGGCTCATAGTCTTCGTCGAAAATCCCTCTTAATTAGCCTATTGACTTTTAACCATAGCAACATTTCTCTATTAATAGTATCAACCTTCGAACGAGGATTGTTACTAAACAATCGGATTATTATTATCTCCACCTGGATTAGAAGTCTTGCCAAGAGGGGGTTAATTATTTGCTGATGAAAATGGTTTTTGTAAATGAAGTGGCTACGATGTTGATGACGTTCTTTTCCATTCATTCGATTCTCCTATTAGTCTGGTGAGTGTTTGTTTCAACAGCCCCTCCTTGAGAATAATCTCATTAGAATTACTTTTAAAGAAACAAACTCGTCTACTTGAGACACGAAATGATGAAAACGAACTGCCACCGCCATTATGAATATTTTATAAGTGTAGAACGAGAGTGAGATCGATCGGATAATTTAATTTCTCTTGGAATATTTTCTAACGAGTACAAATTTCTTTTGATTATTTATTTATTTATTTTTTGAATTTTTTAAGTATTCCCTAAATCAATAATAAAGTAGAGTCAAATATGAATTATACTATTCATGTTTCATACCAAAAATCAATCAAGTCGATTTTTTCCCATAAAGATATTCCTATGATACTACCATCGGCTTAAGGAGGGTCGGGACAGCTTATCTATCTGGTTCATCTTCGAAAAAATCTTTTCTATATCTGCAGATTGACAGCTTCTGCCTACTAAATTTTTTAATAAAAAAATTGTTAATAATGAAGTTTTTTTTTTGGCTTTTCGGCCATGGTAGCCATAAGCCATTTACGATACTATTTATTTTTTATTTTTAAATTTGTCTCTACCTCGGGGGTCAGATTTTAGCCGGATGCCTCGAGCCGGATTCGAACTCGGGTCCTCTTGGTTAGCTGGCTGACATGCTACCGCCTAGCCTACCCGACCCCCTAATAATGAAGTTAATTTCGAATAAACATCTTTGTTTTGATAATATTAATAATAAGAATATTGAGATAAATTTTTTCTCATTAAAAAAAACATTTATTTAACATAAAAATGATTTCAAGAAATAAAGTGGGAATTCTACACTAATGCTTTTGTTATATTCTGTTGGCTTCAAATAATTTATTATTTTTACATTTATGAATAACTAATTAACTAGACTGTCAAATCAATTGAAAAATGTATCATTCGATTCATAAAAGTTGAATTATTGATGTAAAAATTTGGTGAAAATGGTATAATTTGTATAGAAGTTATAGCCCTTTTAAAAGCTCGGACCATTTACTTCCATGTTAAAAGGACAATTTTCAATCATTTATTTCTCGGTAATGGAACAGACGATCAACTTCAAATTTCGAGAATAAATATTTAAATCATCAATGATTCGATTATAAAAATTTGAGAATTTTCTTATAAAAATGATAAACAGTCACGAACCCCCTTAAAAGATCTCTTATTGCATTTATGATGTCTAGAAGATAACTCGCTGTTCAGAAGACATCTTTTAAAACAACAAGGTCAAAGTGAAGTTTTATTTCTAAAAGATTTTCTTGCCGAAAGTAACAGAGTTGTTAATTTTTAAGAGAAAATCAATGAGCGTGTCCTCTGCTTGATGAGAATAAATATATTCCTATATATAAATGAATACATTTACTCGTTTATCAGGTGCATCTGCACAGGACCCCAACCTGTAAGAGGTACTAAAAAAGCCTCCAAAATAATATATACAGCATAGGTTATAGGTATATATATATTCATTTAAAATATATATATATATTATATATATATATATATATATATATATATTTAACAAGCAGAAAACACAATTCGATTCGAATACCCTAAAAATGTGTGACAGCCTATCCATGCTGGGCGTCTCTGTTGGCATCTGACCTGTCTTGGAATGAACACATCTCCTCTGTGGCGAAATCTGCAGCAAGGAAGATTGGCTTCTTATTCAGGTCCAAGCGATTTTACAAACCCCCACAACTTCTCACCATCTACAAGGCCCAAATCCGCCCCTGTCTCGAATACGGCTCTCATCTGTGGAGAGGAGCCTCAAAATACTCTCTTGCTACCCTGGATGCAATTCAGAAACGAGCCGTCAGGCTAATTGACGATTCTACCCTCACCGACTCCCTCGACTCGCTGGCTCATCGAAGAGATGTCTCTGCCCTTTCCCTTTTCTATAGATACTATCACGGCAGGTGCTCTGATGAGATAAAATCAATAATTCCCCCCAAAGCATGCTTTGCACGTAGCACGCGTTTTGCCGACTCCCAACACTCTTTCGCGGTTAAATTAGAAAAGTGCCGGACCACTTCATTCGCCAATACATATATCCCCATGACTTCAAGGAACTGGAACTCTCTTCCAGCCTCTATCTTTCCCAGCACCTATAATCTTCAAACCTTTCAAAACCGGAGTGCATAGACACCTACGTCTACACCCTCTCACTTAATCAACTTTCTTCTTCTCTTCGGTAATGCAAGGGTCTTTCGAGATCCATAGGGGCTGCATCTTTTACTGGCACCCCTTCTTGCATTCGATTGCATTAAAAAAAAAAAAACACCTTTAGTTTAATCCTCTTAAAGTTTTTATGGTAGTCCTGTTGCAAATTTAGAAAAAGATAATTATATTAAAAAATTATTTTCAAGAAAAATTGATCTAAGAGAAAATTGCATAACAAATAATGTTATGTATAATAAATAAATTTAATTACTTGAGCTAAGGATAGTGACCAGTAAGCTCAACGGGAGAGCAAAGTTTTCCTCAATTAGATTTAAGATTATATTTATCTTTAAAAATATTTTATTTCAAAATTAATTTTTATAAGATCTTATTAAATAAGTTCGTCTGTATGTCAGAAGGGCTTATTTATACTGTTCAGGAATTAAACCTAAGGGACAAAATACTACCCAGGTAATTGCATATTCTTTGAGACCTACTACTTCTGACATTTAGTTGATTTAGGTTTTTTTTAAATTTTTTTAGATAATTTTAAAAAAAAATTCCTTCTTTTTATGTGCTTTATATTAGTTTCTCTTGTATCTATCTAACAATGTGACTTTTATTCTGTTAAATTCCGAAAACATTTCACATTGTGGGGCACTTTGTCGAAATTAATTAAAACTACATGCTTCTGCGCCCCACGCTTTTTGATTAAGTATTATATTATTTTTACTTTTTAGAAGCATATTTTTTAGTTTTTTTTAAATTTATTTTTTAATTTTGATTAGATATTTTAAATAGTAAAATTATCTCATCTCTTTTCATGCTAAATTTCGTGATTTTTAATCTAAACAATCTCTGTTTAAAACTTTTTACTCGAAATCCAAATTTTTATTTATCAAAAATTTGATCATTTTTTTCAAAATATAACTTGACAAATTAAGTATTATAATTTATTCTAAATGAATTTTAAATATTTATTATTTATTAGTAATAATATATTTTGATTTATAATCACAAAAGTATAAGTCAAATCCAGTTCTTTAAAAGTTATTTCTGAGCTTTTTATTTTTCGAATACCAAATTACTAAAAAAATATAAAAAAAAAAAACTGACTTATGATAGAAATACACCTTAATTAGTTGAATGAAACACCAAACTTTCCCTCTGATTTCAAGCACAGTGCATAGAGTTAATGTGGTTTAGAGAAAAGGCGAATTCAAAATTGTTTAATTGGAAGAAAAGAGTTCGTGTACGTTACTCACCTCTTCTTTGACATACAATGGGCTTATATTTAAATTTAATACATTAATTTTATTCAAAATTTAATTTATAATTGGTGACATTAAAAAAAGCTTTATCTGGATAATCGACATACAAGAACAATAACTTTTACTTTTACTAGAAACACGAAATGATATTATAAAAACCAACTGCCATTATGAATATCTTACATTCATCGATCTTATAATTTATCTGGCAGTATTTTTTACGAGAAACGATTTCTTTTATTTATTTATTTATTTATTTTTGTTTCTCGATTTCCACTGCTACTGATATATTATTGAGAACATTTGTGGGGGAAGTTTTTGGCAAAAGGAATTGCCCACCATCCCTCCCTCAGGAGGGGGAGTATGGAACTCCTTGAAACGCCGTTACCAATTTCAAACCCGGGAACAAATGAGTTATTGTTGGGATGTCTAGAAAGGGGGGTAAGGGGGTCGACCACCCTTGCTGGCTGGTTTCGCCCCTAACTAACCCTTCACAAGCCAAAATGCGATCGGGCAACCATAGTACGAGTGTGCCACGGGCCATAGACTCCAAAAAGAGGGCCAGCCCCTCCCGTATAGATTGCTGACAGTTACTGTCAACCCTCGGTCGTTTGGATTCCTTTAAATAATCGTTTTATTGTTTTTATATTAGCCAATTAGTATAACTTTCTTTAACTACTCTTAAAAAAGCGATAACAGGGGTAAAAGACAAATAAACTAGAAAAAATACCCTAAGCTAATCAATAAATAAAAAAATTGTCTATGGGGGGGGGGGGGGAAGCAAAAGCAAAATAATAAATAATATTTTGGTCACATTTTTTGAACTTTTATCAGGGAAAACAATGAATCCTTTGAAATTTCTAAACAAACAGTGTTATCTATATTATTTTTATCATGTCAAATAAGTATAATAAAATGTTACATATCTACCTTTATTTTATCTGAGATTTTTATATCATGAAAAATAGCTATTAATGTAACATTCGCGAAACAAAAATATTTAATAATAAACATGAGATTTAAAAATATATATTTTGAATGATATATCTTATGAAACGTTAGTCTCACTAATATTAATCAATAAGCTTTTATGTTACTATAATAATAAAACTAAGATACGAGGTAGGTTTCACAAAAAAGAAATAAAACAAAATTGAGTTTTGAGTTCGATATATTTCGGGGGTTAGCCCATCATCAGGAGTCTAAGAAAACTGATTACATATTGGAAAAATAGTTTTACAAGTAAGAATTTTTTAAAATTTTTTTTAAAAATGTATATGGTGGGGGGAATGTAGGGGAAGAGGGGGGGTAGTTGTTGTTCTAAGGATTAATATTTTCTATTGAGATTTGAGCTGGGTGAAAGGGATCTATCTATACCTGATATTATAATAGCGAATGGACAGGTACCTGAGAAGCTACAACTTAAAGGTATATAAGAGAGTGCAATTACCCTAATATAATGTGCAAACAATGAAAGGAATGTTTATTTAATTTATTATAACATATAATCAATAATTGTATTTTTATACACTACCTTTTTGTGAAACCTACCTCGTATCTTAGTTTTATTATTATATTAAAATGTTTCACCTAGAACCAACACCGAACTCCTTAAAAGTTATTTTTTAATGTTACTGTACAAACGAAAAAATCTACCTGATACTTTTGTATCACCCAAAGTATTTATATAAATGAGAAAAAAATCTCAAATTAAATACATTTATAATCATATAATTAAAGCCTACAGCAGACACAAGTTTCAAGTGAACTTGATCATTAATTTATTAAGTTTATACTTTGAAAGATTAAAATTCAAATTATTGGGTAAATCTATAAAAAAGATATTTTGATAGATATCTTATGAGATTTTTGAATTTCGGCTTATTAATTTTAATCAATAAACTTTTATGTTACTCTAAAAACACGTTTTACAAAAAACTCTAACTGAATACTTCTTCAGGTAAAGTATAGTTAAGAGATCGGAAAATCTCTCATGAGGGAGAAACCATATTCTATTGGGGATACAAGTCTCAAGTTATTAGTTTATTAAGATTTTATTAAAAAAAATGAATAGGTAAGGTACCTACTTAAGAATTTTGACTTTTTATGTCATTCGAAATAAACCGTGATAAACATGATATTTAGAATTTATAATCTGTAATAAATAAATAAATAAATTTGAACCATGAATTTTAGCTAGCCAAAAATGTTAACGTATATGATTTGTTGAGATTCATGTATCAAACAAACATAACAAAATAGGTATCTATAATTTAAATCAATAAATTTATTTCTTAATTAAATTTCTTAACAGTAGAATTATCTTTCTTCTTTTGTGCCTTAATAAATTATCTCGTGTGTTTGCGATTTTCAAAACTTTATCATTCATTGCAAACAATTCCGTACACTTTCCGATACACCCCTTAAAGATAGTGTAAACGCGATATAAATAATAGTCACAGAGATAAAAATTTCAAAAACTCATAATATTTTTTTATTAATTTAAATGCTTTGAGTGTACCTATATTTAAATTTAGAGTCACTGAATGACCAATATTTTAACAATGAATATTAATAAAGATAAAAGTAAATAAATATTTTATGAGATTTTAATTTACTATGAGTTAGGTTTTCTAGGTCACTTGTATTACGTTAAAAATTAAAAAAATAAAAGAGATAATTTTTTTCAATATATATATTTCGTGCTATCAACCCATCTTTAGGAATTACAAAAAATAACTATTCAACTTTTTAATGCTAAAGTATACGGTGTCTGTTCAGTCGAGCTGAAATCAATTATCCCCCCTAAAGCCCTCTTTACGAGAAACACGCGGTTTTCGAACGCTCAGCACCCCTTCGCTGTCAAATTGGATAAAAGTCGAACAAGCGCTTTCGCCAACTCTTTTATCCCTATGACCTCCAGAGACTGGAACTCGCTCCCCGCCATCATCTTTCCCGCGACTTATAACCTTCAGCTATTTAAGACCCATATCCACAGATACCTTCGACCCCTGCCCAGCCCATAAAATTCTTTCTTCTTCTTTTCACGATGGAGGGGCCAACCCAGGCCTTTAGGGGTTGCACCTTTTTGGTGTAACTCCTTCTCTCATCATTTTCATAAAAAAAAATATATATGTTTAGTGAAGACAGGAAAAAAAATTAAATCTTTGAGAAAACAAAATCTTTAGGCTTGTTTGGTTCTACCTCGAAGGTCAAGTCAAGTACCACGATTGAATTTCCAGTATTCGGCTTCAAACAACCTTCTTGTCGTAAAAATTATGCACAACACCTCAGATTTAGTAAATGACCACTTCCTAGTGATTTTCTTTAGAAATCTTTACTACCATCCGCAATTCGTGATTTTATATATTTATGATATTTTTGCCCAATGATTTAGGTTAACCGTAAGATTAACAGAATTGATTAGATAGTTAATTATTTATTAATGACCAACAAAGTATTTGTTAATTTAAATCCAACGCTATTTTGATAAATTAATGCGTAATATAATTATATAAACTAGAAAGATCACATTGAAAATCGCAATTATATGCATGTGATATAATAACATATAATTAGTCAAATTCCCAAACAGAATGATTATTTTGTTATCAATGGTATTCAATTTAGAGTTTAAATCCGGTCTTTAGTTAGATTTCATTAAATCACCACTTTATAGTAATAAAACAATTATTTATTATAAAATTCTAGGATACAATCAACTAGAATTAGAGAGAAATATTAATCACACGATTAACCACAAGGCCGGCAACCTTAATTATAGCTAATTAATCAAATTAACCATATTTTGATTTTTCTTAAGTTTTTTCAAATAAGTTATTAATATATTATAGTGGTATTATCTTAGATATATGTAGTAGGGATATCAAAATATCGAAACCAAATATTTAGTTTTAATTATTAATATGGGTTTCTGATAATTGATTCTAAGTATAGGTTGTTTACCCAGTAGAGCGTGATAGTCATTTTAATTAGGAGAAATCAATAAGCCTCTACTCTGCTTGGTGTAAATAAACATAATATAAAGTAATTTATAATTAAAAGTAATGAAAGACAGGCCAGGTGTAGTGAGGAAAGAAAAAAAATTAACATATATCCAAATAAGCTGAAGTGTTCTGATGTGGCCATCCACTTGACTTTAACATACAACCTGACACCTCACTTGTAAATATTAAATATTTAATAAAATTACTTATAATCATGTAGGGGAGGGGGTTAGTTTTTGCATTTTTAGACTTCTGGGGGTCCACTGATTATGTATACAAAAATTGGTTGAGTTTCCCCCCGCCCCAATTTTGGGATGTTAGTTTTTCTATTTTTAGTCTTCTGGGGTTCCACTGATTATGTATACAAAATTTGGTTGAGTTTGGTCAAATGGCTTAGATATTAATTTTTTGACCCAGCACCTCCCCTCCATTTTGGGGAGTTAGTTTTTGCATTTTTAGACTTCTGGGGTCTCACTGATTATGTATACAAAATTTGGTTTAGTTTGGTCAAATGGCCTAGATTTTTAATTTTTAACCCCCTTCCACCCCCCTTAATTTTGGGTCGATATCCACCAAAATCTAATCAGCTCTTAATCTCAATGGACCAAAACTATCTGTGAAATTCGGTTTCGATATTCAGACTAGTTTTTGAGCTAGCTCGTCCACAAAATTTGGTAACGCACAGACTAACAGACTAACAGACATTTTGACAAAAAAATTATTATCTTGAAAAATATAATTTTTTCGATGTTCACTTATTTGGGCTTTTTTGTAGAGCGAAATACTATGGTTTTGCTCAATTTTTTTAATCAAAATGGTTTCAGCCGTTTTTTAGATATTTCGAAAAAAAGAAGGAAAAAAACCACTTTTTTCATGCACGATTACAATACTTAGCCATACCCTGTTTGGTAAAGTAAAAATATGTGATTTTTTGGAATCCTTCCTCCTTTCCTTCAAACCGACCTTTCGGAGGATTATTTCCTCCTTCTTCAGGGTTTCAAGGGGTCAATGAAGGAAACAAATAAAATCCTACCTTCCTCTCTCCACAGTAGTGTTTAAAACTTTTTTCCTCCTTAGCAGAGATATAGAAAAGCAATTTTTTTCCCTCCTTTTCTTAATTACTACTAATTTATTAAGAATAAATATGGGTATATTATTTCTAATTCGTTTGTTAAGTGAGCAGCTTACTAGTGCAACAAAAATAATTTAACTACATCCAATCGGGTACTTGAACCCATGTGAAATAACATATAAAACGTTTCTAATTAAAAAGATGAAGGTGAAACCTTCAAAACTATATATAGGCGCTAACAAATAACTTTAAATCAATTTATATAATAAATATATAATTATATACTAATACATATATGAGGTGTTATGATTAATACTTTTTATTACATGTAAGAAGGGTTGTATTCACCCCTTCGGGAATTGAACCCGAATGGTGAAAATTCAATTCTTGCACTTGGTCGAGGTCGAACCAAACAAGCGTAAAATTTTTTTCAAATATTTAATCTTCATCCTTAAAATATTGCTCGGTGAAATGATTTTAAATTTAAACATAACATACAGTGAAACGATTTATAGTATTTAAAAAATATCACGAGCTTTTGAAATTTTTTTTATCCATGTTAATATTATTTGTATAGTACATAATATAGGGTGACCTATTTTCACAGATTATTTTTCTTTTTTGTGTCGCGAATGAATATTTTATAGTATTTCATGTATTAAGAATGCATTCCGAATTTTATCATGATAAAACATTTTTTAGAGGTTGCTCAAAAATTTTAAAAATATCAAAAATTTAAAAAAAATAAATTTTTCTTTTTCAATAATTTATATTTTCTATACAGAAATTCTTTCTATGAATATTAAAAAATAGCCGCCTGAAAATTTCAGTCAAGTTTTTAAAGGTGGCCTAAGAATTTTGAAGATTCTTTAGTGATTCATGTTTGACGTTTTCGATTGAGCTTTAAATATTAATTAATATTTAAGCTTGATTTTTTTTACTATCAATTTACAACGTAAATAAATAAAAATAGAGGACGGGACTTTAAAAAAATCTTTGGTAAAATATATTTATTGTCAAAATCTGACTATTCGCAGACAGAACACAGTGTATTATATGAAAGAAGTACATTTTTGGTCAATAGATGAAAGTCTCTCGCACGAAAATAAAATAACGTACGAAAGAAAGACACCCTACATTGAGAATGTTGTAGGTTCTAGGTCAGGGGTGTCCAACCGGACCAAAATAAATTTATAAACTTCCTTGAAAAATTAAGATTTTTATATTCTTACTGAAAAAATAAAGAGAAACAAAGAAGTTGTCCTCTGCTTGATGCAATGTGTATGTTTATTTGCATCAAGCAGAGGACTAACTTCTTTGTTTCTCTTTGTGAATCAACAACTCTGCTACTCTCGGCAAAACAAAAACTTTTCGATTTTTCAATTAAACTGAAAAACATATTTAATACAATCTGATTTATTTTTTCTAAAATAAGAAGAAATTTGAAAATCATTCTAAAAATTTTCAATGAATAAAAGGGTAGATTTTCAATTTTTTGTGTGAAAAAATCTATCAAGATTTCTGAAAAAATAATCGCTATTGTGGCATATTTTGACTCTATTTTTATTAGATATATAAATATTTCAACTCCAAACTTTTTGAACGAACTGAAAGAAAAATTTAATAATGTCTCTTTATTAAAATTTTATAAAAATTATCTAACCAGAAACAAATATTCCTGGCTTCACAATACTTTTATTCACTTTTTGGAAATATGAATTCATATATAAGGTACGTAAAGATATTTCCAAGAATAAAATTCACCAAACCAAAGTTATAAGCTTAGCTTTCAAGTAAAAAAATAATGAAGTTTCGAATATTTAAAAACCATTCTTAATCTCATATTTAATAGATTTATTATTTCAGTAATTAAAACCTTTTAAGTGCTAAATGATTTAAAAACAATTTTCTGAAGGAAAATAACTTTTTTTTATTGAGAAATATCAATAGAATTAGTATATTTTAAATGCGACCCGAGACATTTTTTTTTCTTCAAATGAGGCCCGTGTAAGCCAAAAGGTTGTACATCCCCGTTCTAGGTGAAACATTTTAATGAAATACTAAACATAAAAATTTTAAAATCAAAGCGCACAGCTTGCGCAAGAAAACCTATAGGGTACTTCCAATCATTCGAGCATGAAATTTCGCCTGCAGGCTAGTAGAATGCTAGTAGAATTTGAGACACAAAGGAAAAATTCCAAAAATCTAAACTTTCTATCTTTCAACCCCTTCAAAATGGGGGGAGTATCAAAAATGAAAATTCTAGCCAGTAGGACCAAACTCAACCAAATTTTGTATAGACATACTGTGGGGCCCCTGAAGGCTAGAAATGGAAAAACTAAACACTCAAAATGGGCCCCCCCATTTTGGGGGAGGTCAAAAATGAAAATTCCAGACCGTTTGACAAAACTCAACCAAATTTTGTATACATATTCTGTGGGCCCCCCAGAAGGCTAGAAATGCAAAACCTAACCATCTAAAATGGAGGGGGGGAATGTAAATTCTAGCACTTTGGACCAAGGGGCTTCCTCATAGCTTACAAAAAGAAGAGAAATCTCAACCTGTGAGTAGTGAAATCTAGTGTAGATAATCAAATTTGCCAAGAATAATTATGTTGAGAGATCTTCTAATTTCTCAACTTAATTATTCTTGGCGAATTTAACTTGGTTATACACTAGATTTCACTACTTTTTCGAACTTGGCCCGTTTTTTCACAGAATGTTTTGGTTGAGATATAAATTACTAGATAGGAGTTACAAATAAAAGACAAAATGCTTATTAGAAAGACTCTATATATAATATATAATATACCAGTATTAATTAGTAGAGATTGTGGTGTTGGTGCAAGGTGAAACATCTTTAATAAAGATAAGAGCAAATAAATATTATATTTAATATTGATTTACTACGAGTTAAGGATTCTAGGTCACTTATTTCACATTAAAATTAAAAGATGTAAATTTTTTTCTTTTTCAATATATATATTTCGGGCTATCAACCCATCTTCAGGAAGTACAGAAGGTACCAGTATTTCCGGATTCGAACCCATTTTCAGGAGTTTTCTATGTGAACTCCTGAAGATGGGCCCGTAGTACTCCGAAATATATATAGAGATGGATTTTGTCTTTTATTTTATTTATTTAATTATTAAAAACATTGTATCTATAGGGCCATCTAGCCCCTTTAATGTACAATTTTCGGCCAATTCAATTACATAAATATTAATATAATACAAAACAAAAACGGAAAAACAAATATAAAAGCAAGAAAAATTCAAAAAGTAAAACATATGGTACATAATAATTAAATGAAACATAAATATTAAAAATACAATATATATAGAAGGAGAGTAAAAAAATAATAATGCCAACATATAGGATACAAAAACAGAAAATAGAAATAAAATATTAAGCTAGGTGCTTGCGAAGTTCTTCCTCGAATGCTTCAGGACGCCCAATCTTCCTTACGTTGAGTGGCAGTGAGTTCCAGACCTTGGTCGCCGTAACCTCAAATGAGTCCGCCATCATTCTGCTTCTATGTGGTGGACAGACCAGCGCGCGCGCACGTATTGACGGACCACAGGCCAGCGTCCGACTGAGATAGTCAGGCGCACGACCCAAGAGAACCCCGTGCACAAACTTAGCATATCTGTACTTTCGGAAGGCACCGAAGTTCATCCCCAGGATCTTGGATGAATACTCAGATACGCTTGATCTGGGCTCAAGTTGGTAAATGTAAATGTGAATCCTATCTAGTAATTTATATTTTTAAATTTTTATATTTATTTCATCCTGCATGAATTGATTTCTTTGATTGAGAGTTTAAAATCACTAGTCATAAATTGGATTTATGATAATAATTATATCTAGGTAGTCGAAACTTAAAATAATTTATTGAGAGAGAGCAAAGCAAAGTAGTAGAATTAAATCCAAGAAATGAGTCTAGAATGATAATCCCAATTTTAAATAATCCTGCTTTCCTTAAGAATTGGCGTGTAAGGGTTGTTTGGTGTCTAGGCAGGAGGAGGGAGATCAGCTCTCTCGCTGAGAAGCAACTTAAAGAAGCGAGAATGAATGGCACTCGCATAAATTTCCTTCTTAAGATCTGACAGGCTAAGAGGGCGATCTGTCGATGATTCAACAGGGAGGCACACCACTTCATCATTCGCCCGTGGAGAAAAAAAATCGAGATCAATAGCCAGACCAGCCCAGAGGGAATTAAGACACTTCAATTGAAAAATTCCATACGTCTCTAACCAGGCGACTATCCTTTCCTTTCAAAGGTCCCAACTTTTTCTATTATTTTGCATAGTATTATCAAATCAAATTTATTCTTTATTTATGTAATTATTTTTAACATTATTTATTATAATATATACCAGTTATTTAATTAATTAAATTCCCTAATTTTAATATACAGGGTGGGCATAAAGATCTATCACATTTTGAAGAGCTATAAAAAATGAAAAAATTTAACTAGAAAAAAATCTGAATATATTTTTGAAAAGAACATAAAATATATATATATTTTTTTAATGTGTTTTAAACATTATCAGAAAAAAGGGGGGGAGGGCAAAAATAAAAATTTTAGCCCTTTTGACTAAAAACTCAAACAAATTTTGTATAACATATTCTGTGGGCTCCAAAAAGGCTAGAAATGCAAAAACTAACCAAATTTTGTATACATATTCTGTGGGAAAAAGGCTAGAAATGCAAAAACCGAGGGGTGATCAGCGATTGGAAGTAGGTGTACACCTCTTTGGAAGTATTTTGGAAGTACTTGGAAATATTTGGAAGTACTTGGAAATATTTGGAAGCACTTGGAAATATTTGAAAGTACTTTGGAATATTTGGAAGCACTTGGAAATATTTTGAAGTATTTGGAAATATTTGGAATTACTTGTAAATATTTGGAATTATTTGGAAATATTTGGAAGTACAAGTGGAAGTAGGTGTACAGCATATTAGATCGCGGTTCACCCCTCGGCAAAAACTAACCAAATTTTATATACATAGCTTTGTCGAAAAGGGTAAAATTTTCATTTTTGACCCTCCCTCCCGTCCCTTTTTTCGTTTGATATAATGTTTAAAACATTAAAAAAAAATTATTTTATGTTATTTTCAAAAATATATTCAATTTTTTCCTATTTAAATTTTTTCATTTTTTACACCTCTTCAAAATGTGGTAGATCTTTATGCCCCACCCTGTATAATAATATTTGTAATGAACTACAATGAATAAGTGAATTTACTGAAAATGTTTTTATTTTTATTTTTTTTTTTTTATTGTAGGTAATATCTGAAAATTGAAAAAATCATTTTCAATCATGATTTATTTTTCTGGCCATTTGTCTAAGATGCCCACGACAATTTAGGTACGCAAGGTCGTAGAAACTTCTTTCTTAAATGTATTTAACAAATTTTTTAAAAGAAAAATTCATTAGATTTTGGCCTTTCTCTTTATGAATCAACAACTTTGCTAATCTCGGCAAAAAAAAACTTTTAAATTAATTTCTAGTTTCAGAGTTTTCCTTTCAAAAATGTAGAAAATAGAAATAAATCGATGGACAATTGCGGATTATGAGCTGAAATTTGGGATACAAGTTTGTAATAAATAGCATCTTTATGTTAAATTTTAGCTTTCTAGCTCTAAGGTCTCATTAAAAATCAAAAAAACAATTATTAAAATGAAATTGAGAAAAATTTAATTATAATATAAATTTTTTCCAAGGACCTAGATTAGATTTTTATTGTTGAGCCCCCCCCCCCCCCCCCCACACACACACAACAGTTATTGTACGACGATGATACTATGTCAGAAACCTTCTTCCATATGTTAAAAACAAATGTACAAAGTTTCAACTCAATCATATGTACGGTGCATAAAAAACGAACACACAGACTTACAGACACAGCTAAATTTATATATATATATGATATTTATAGTGATTTTCTTATTATTATATTCAATCTATATATATTTTTAAAAAATCAATTTGGTTGTCCTCTATTTGATGCAAATAAACATTTATGTATCGTATATAACGAATATTAATATGTAATATAAATAATTTATAAATATTGTATTAATTATTAAGCTTAGATGTTTTTTCCGTGTGCGAGTTTAACCAAAGTGTGAGTTAATTTTTTAAAAATTATATAGCGGACATTTTTGACGTGACAACGTCTTATAATTCGATGAAGCCGGCTGCACTCTCGAAAAAACATGACTCATCTGAGGCGTTCCATTTAAGGCTTGAAGTGCAAGCGAGAGCGCGGAACGAGCAAGGAGCTAAGGAGGAACAGCTAGGCTAGAAAAGCAGGAGTGGGGGTGTCTCCAGTCAAGAGAGGCATTTCCCCTCCAGCCGCCATCGTGTGAAGGGCACAAAACCTTCTCTTCCCATCTGAACGTATGTTAATAATATCCATCTTTAAGACAGTTCTTTTTATTATTAACAGTGATAAAAAACAAGTTTGATTTTCTTTATATATTTTTTGTTTTTTATTAAAAGTGTGTGTAGGAAAGCCGAATCAATTATTAGAGAGGCGTTAAATGACAGTGGAGGAAAATTTATGAAAAAAATACAATGAAATATATTTGACTAATTCTTTAATGATGGACTTTAATGAATCACACTCGAATATTTTCTCTTCATTAAATAACCATATTTTAAATAATCTCCCAATGGAAAACCATATAGTATTACTAATTAAAAGTATTTCAAAATATTATTTTAAAATAAGATTACACTATATAACAAAAAGAGTTATGTAGACAAAAGTAAATCGAAAAGAATATTTTTTAACAAGTTAACCCATTTTCAAGGATATTAAATATAATTAATCGTTTCAACTTTTTCTTACAATCGTACCTGATTTAAAAACTATATTTTTGGTATTTCTATAATATATATTTAAATTTTTTTATTTGTTTTATAACTTAATTAATTCTTAATCTTTGAATTGTGTAAAAAACATTGGTTTAATAAATAAATAAAAAATCGGTTGTCTGTAAAGTCGGTTTACTGACGATAGTTGAACGTGACAATGTTCAACTATCGTCAGTTAATCGACTTTACAGACAACCGATTTTTTTTAACTGAATATAGGCTAAATCAGGGTTTCCCAAGGTGGGCGGTAGTGAGTTCAGTTGCGATTGGGAGTCGTTGAAGAAAAATTGGAGAAAATTTTAAATTTGTAAAATAAATTAAATTAAAATAAAATTTTAATTTTATTTACTTAGTTCAATTTATCTATGTGGATAGGGGACGCTCTAAAACTGAAAAAAGTTTACTGACCGAATATTTCTTAAAATTAACCAAAAAAAAATTAACCAAAAAATGATTTGTCCATCTATACTAGATCCATGATTAGACAATAATAATAAAAATAAACTTACAATACGATTTAATTAAACATGATTTAAATACATTTTTATATAATATAAATATATTGATTTTAGAATATTTCTCAATGCTATATATAAATGATTCTTTGTTTTTTTAATTAATATTTTAATTAATTTCTTTATCCTATAGGTTATGATTAAATGAGTGGGAATTTATTTTTCAGTAATGCACCGTGGTTTTTATTAGCGAGATCTTTTCCCTTTTTTATTTTATTTTTTTATTTTTTAAAAGCCTAAACTTTTATTCTTGGTTACATAAACTTTTCGTTAAAAAAAAAAGAAAATTTTTTACTAGTCTATTAAAGTAAAAAAAAATGGCTAACTTTTTTTAAATTTTATATATTCTTCATTTGCATTTTAATTTGACGATCGTTTTAAAAATGAATTACTTAATTTTTCCAAGACGAAAAAATACATCTATGTCTTCTCCTTTCTTTTTTTCCACCCTCTATAAATATTCACTTTAATAATAAAACATCAATATTTCGCCATAACTATTATATTTATTTTATAAAGTAAAAGATTAAATAAAGTACTGATAGTTTAACTTGACTATCTAAACTTTTTAAATTGTTATCGCCGAAAGATCAAAATAACATTCAATGGAATAAATGACCATCGTAAAACAATGAATAAAGAAAAAAACGATAGCAAATTGGTCAATTCTACGGGGGACTTAAGACATAACTTGGGTAGCGACTGCTGGTAGTGGTTGACCGACAACACTTTGCACCGAGGGGCTAGGAAATTAGAAAAGTTGGACCATCTGCGAGACGTTATGAAAAAGTATTATATATTATATTTAGACCCAGATGTCTCCTTTATAGTATACCAAAAGACCGAACAAAATTCGTTCAAGATTCAATCGATTGGGGAAAAACTATTTATAATTTGACAATATCAGATAAAAAGAATAAAAAGAGTAGTTAACCACGAAGTTTGGACTTGAGAGAAAAATCCAATCTCATCATAGTGTAGATGATGAATAACATCATATTCTAAGCTAACAGACATACAAAGTAACAAGTATTTTCATTAAAACTTTGATCATTATAACATTTTTGATGAGAAGATATTACTCACTCGAAGTTATTCATCTCAATATTTTTCGACATAGTTAATATCATAACTCAGTTAAATAATCTAATAAACATATTCTATAATTGTCAAAATAAATAAGTAACCTAAGTTAATAGTAAAGTAATTCAAATGAAGAAAAATATCATTTCATTAAAGTTCTGCATATTTAAACATTATTCTTAAATTTTTGAAGATAGTTAAAAGTTTTCACATCATTACAATACAGCTGGTCCTCAACACACAAAGAGTGTTTAGTAGGTATGAACTTTCTGAACTTTGGCTTTTAAAATTTGGCTGATTTAATTTCAAGAACTTAGTAAGAAATGTTTATAATTTAATAAGTATATTTTGTTATTCCTTAATTAAATTTTTGAAGTACTTCTGAAAACATTTCTGAGGAAATAAACTTAAAATAAGTCCTAAGTCAGTTCGATGTTAGCTAGTTACTTCTTTTATCTTCATGTAGTCGGTTGATAACCCGAAATATCTATCGAGATAAAACCGTAAAATATATTTATTTTATTTATGTGAAACCTACCTAGTAATTTAATCAAATCTTATTTGAAATATTTCACATAGAACCGACACCAAGTTCCTTAAAAATTATTTTGCTATTTCAAATACTTGGAACTGGTATAATAATACAACTTGAGCAAGATGCGAGAGTAGGTTTCACAAAAAATAAATAAAACAAAATTGAGTTTTGAATTCGATATATTTCGGGGGTGAGCCCATCACCAGGGTCAAAAAAAGAGTTTTCTTTGACTCCTGATGATGGGCTCATCACAGCAATATATCGAATTCAAAACTCAATTTTGTTTTATTTCTTTTTTGTGAAACATACCTCGCATCTTGCTCAAGTTTTATTATTATATTAAAATGTTTCACCTAGAACCAACACTCTAACTCCTTAAAAGTTACTTGAACTGGTGTATTTTGCCCAACTCTAATAAATGTAAGTAAACTTTACATTTCTCGCGATTAATGTTTCGTGTTTATAAAAATAAAAATATCTAACAATAACAATCCCATAAAGAATGATAAAATTCAATGAAAAATTCAAGACCCCAGAAAGAAGCTTGGAATACAATCTCGTAGAGCAAGAAACAGTAGCACTAGCAGCAGCAGCCTTTAGTTAAATGGATGAAATGTTTTATTGTTATATTCGAGCGGTTGATTTATCGTCTAATAGATATTTTTTCATCTTTTTTGTAATATATCAAATGCATGGTTTTAGAGAAATGGAATAGATGTGTCGGGAATACAATTTATTTGTTTTACCTATTAGATAATAGATGTGCTTTTAAGGGACTTAGACGAATACGTTGCGTTACGCAAAAACATTACTCTTCGGTTAGAAGATGATTACGTAAAAGAGATTGGTTTAAGAAATGATAACAGGATACTTTATCATGGTTTGAAATAGTATACTAAATCTTCTGAATTAAAGCTTTTGTGGTTTAATATTGGTAAATAAAACCATTTTTTTAGTCTAACAATAAATATTGTCTTGTTTCGAAAGAATTATAATCATGTAAAAGAATAATTTTTTATATGAAAATATGTTCTTGTCGACAGTGGATTTTGATTTTTAAGAGTGAATCAAAGAGAGGATTTTTCGTTTGATGAAAATAAACATATATAGCTAAAAAATGTATTTTTATGATACTGTATTTTCAAATACTTGCCCTTTATCTTGTTTCATTAATATTGTATTTGATTTTATTCTTGAGTATGAAGACTAAATAGAATTCATTTGGAAGATACTTGTTTTTAATGAAAGACTTTTATTCAATTGAGTATTTATACTCACGTGAAAAAACTAATAGAATATTTATTAAAAAATTATAAGAAAATGAAGAAGGCAAGCTTTCGAAACTTTAGCCTCTACCAAATAAAATTATTATTAATGACATTAATTTAAGTCGAATCAAATAGAATGTTTATATTGTATGTATAGGAGGGTCCTGTCCCCTTAGGAGTTGAGTTGCATGTTTGGAGGTGATTGTCTCAGGGGTCTGACTATTTGCCCGGAAAGCAAACTAGTGCTTGGGTTCAACTCCTGTGGGGCAGGATCCTCCTACATGCAATGTAAACAATCTTGGATACAAACTAAATTCATTTTCATTAATAATTGATTATGTATCGCAAGTTGATTTTGAGAAAAAATTCTATCTTTCTTTCTCAAATAGATACTCATTTTTTCACAAATAAAATTATATTATACGAGTATATACGCCTCACTAAGCCGGTCCCAAGCCCGTGCTGAAAAAAAGAGGAGGTTCCCGAGTGCGGCTGGCCTCCTGCTGGATGAAAACCCATTTGCTCACAGAATTAACGATAAGCCTCTGAATTGGATGGATGACACGGGAAACGACCACTGCTTGGACAAGGACAACGAATAAATTAAGAAAAGAAGAGAATTTGGAGAAAGAAAGATGTCTTGAGAATAAGGAGCATGGAATACTACTAGATCATGGAACAATAAAGCACAGGAAGTGTTACTAGAACTCACTAGAAATAAAATTGACATTTGCACGATAGTCTGAGTCAAAAAGAAAGGGGCTAGACTCCATATCAGGATTACCTCCTGTTTTTTAGTAGTGTACCCAAAGAATCACAAGAGCTAGAAGAAGTTGTGCCACTGGCTATCCATAGGAACTAGAAGAATTAATTGACCATCATGAATATATTTCTAGAGGATTCTTATGGTATCAATGAAAGTCGATAACTCCATCTGTATGTTTTTAGTGTGTATGCGCCTGAGGATTGTAAGCCACAGTTGAGAAGGAACAATTTTATGACTCCTCCAAGAAAATCTATCTAAAATACCTCCAAATAATCCTGTACTACTTCTAGGAGATCTAAATGCCAGAGTAGGAGACGATGTTGTGCACGGAATTAAACATCGCTTCAATGGAGAGAGTATAATGACAATGGAACTATCTTGTTCAATTTTGCGCAGATAATGAGCTGAGGATCAATAACACCTTTTTCGACCATAAGATCCAACATAAATACACATGGCAAAATACGGGGCCAAAAATCTACTTTAGATTATGTTAGCATTTCAAATCGTAACTTACATCCATCGCAGATACTAGACGTAAGATCATTGAACTCTAGCTGACGTTGGGAACGATCATAGTCTTGTTCTCTGCAAACTACGGCTGCAAGTACAACGAATTAAGAAGAAAGAACTATCAAGAACAAGATTAAATATAGAACTATTAGAAGACGAAAGTATTAGGCACCTCTATCAGGCGAGACTGACAAATCCGATCCACGAAAATCAGACAAATATTTCAAATGAGATCAATGATTACTGGAGGAACATAAAATATAATATCCTAACCGCTGCCAAAGAAGCAATTGGAGTGAGAAAGTAAAGATCCCATCAGCAAATCTTAAGCAAACATCCTAGTTCTGTGAGAGATTAAAGACTCTGGCAGATCGAGAAAAGAAAAGCTTTTCTGCAATTTAAAGCATTAGGAACATCTCAGGCATATAACGTCTATAAGTTGATAGAAATCAAGTTAACTGTAAAATCAGACAAATAAAAAGAGATTACTGGAAGCTTATACTAAGAACCTTGAAGATTTTTACACCAGACGAAAATATGGAGAATGTTACGTAATCAAAAAAAGAACTTCAAGAATACTGCCCGTGAACAGAATAGAGAAAGATACATGTGATTAAATACTTCGAGAAGCTCTATGCCGGCACAAATGAAGAACTTCGAGGATTGGTGATTCAAGGGATGTGGTGAGTGTTGATGAGGAGGAGGTTTATGAGGTCATAAAAAGTTTGAAAAATAGAAAATCTCCTGGCAAAGATAACATCACTAACGGAGTTGATAAAATATGTGAGCCATACCCCTGTGGGAAGAGATTTCAAAGCTAGATTCTGCTTGATATTTGAAAGAGCCAAGATCCCTGAAGAATGGAGAACAAATGTCGTTATACCATTTTTAAGAAAGGCGAAAGACGGAGTGCCTGATAATTACCGCGGTGAATAAACCTGCTTAGCACTCATCTAAACCTAACTACAAAAATAATATCAAATAAACTACAGGAAATAATTAATATCCATGATGAACAACAAGGGATTTCGAAGAAATCGATCATGTATTGATGCCATTTTTGCCATCAGACAACTCTCCGAAAAAGCCTATGAATTCAATAAGCCAGCTTTCTTCTGGCTCATTGATATTGAAAAGGCGTTTGATAAAAGTCAAGCTTGCACATATCATCAACATCCTGATTAAGCATAAAATGCCAAATAGCCTCATTAACCTGATCAAAGATATCTACACAGAACAACTCTGCAAAATTAAAAATAGAAGGAAGACATCGACACAGGCCATCCCAGTAAACCAAGGGATAGGCAAGGTGATTCCTCTTAGCCCATTACTATTCAATTACAGTAATGAACGGGATAATAGAGGTCAGGACCTTGGATACACCATCGGATAATGATAAATATATCATGTGTGTGTTACGCCTGACGACGCAGCCTGGTTGCCGAAGATGAAGATTCTCTTCAAGGACTCTATACCGATTCAGTCTACCAGCCACCAAATTCGATCTTGCTCCTATCAACAAAAACGAAGCTCTAATACTATATCCAAAGAGCCGCTTCGATTCAAATTACGAGCTATATGATGAGATATTAGAACAGGTCATGACATTTACGTACCTTGGTATTCAGATAACCTCTCATCAAGATCTAGAGACAGAAGTAAAAACACAATCTATTAAAGCCTTACGGATATCAGGTTGTCTTAATAGCACAATTAGGTCGAATAAGTTTTAAGAACAGAAGCAAGGTGCGAATATATAAAACTATGATAAGGCCAATATTGACGTACGCAGCCGAAACAAGGCCAGATACAGCTAAAACTAGGCAGATGTTGGAGACGGCTGAGATGAAGACCCTAAGAAGAATCCTTGGCGTATCGTTGTTTGATAAACAAAGAAGTGAAGACATCAGGGAAAAATGTGAAATACAAAAGATCGATGACTGGGTCAAATGTAGAAGAGCGAATTGGTATGCACACGTGGAAAGAATGAGCGAAGACCGAATTCTCAAGAAAATTTTAACGAACAAGCCAGCAGGGAAAAGAAGTAGAGGTCGACCTAAAAAACGCTGGCAGGACGAGTTAGGATAAACAGACCACAGGTCTATCAATAAGAAGAAGAAGAAGAAGAAGAGTATATAATAGCCTAGAAAGATTTGTAACAACGTCAGTGTCACACTGGACTCCCCCCCCTAAGAGTGATGTTAAAACTCCATAAAAAGGAAAAAAATTGAAGAAAAACAACCCTAAATTAAATTTTCAAGTGAATTTTTTCATTAATTATTTTTTACAAAATTCAATTTTTTTCTATAAACATTAAAATTGTTCGATTTCTGCATAAATAAAACCGTACTAAAAATTGATAAATTTTTATTTCTTTATTTTATGAGTAAATTATTACAAATAGTATAAAGAATAAATATTATTTATTATTTTAATAATTATTTATTAGTTTTATAGTATTTCAATATACCTATATATTATTTCTCTTTAATATTAATATAATAAAATGACTGTTAATGAATGAAATGATGTTAGAATTAAATAACTAAATTCCATATTTTTTAACCCCGAAAAAGATGAAAATTTTCGCGAAATATAATACGGTAGGGGGCGGGGAGCAGAGAGGGTCAAATATTCGATGCCCGAGCGATGCTCGCCAGGGCCACTAGCCCGAAGACAAGCACAAAAAACTCGTATTTATATGTTTATTTGCGTCAAGGAGAAGACAGCCTTGATTCGCTCTTAAAAATGTGGCATTTCTTGGTTTTAAAATCATTAGCACGTAAAAATTGACAAATACTTTAGTATTTGAGGATTATCTATTACACCATTTGAAATGATAACTAATATTTAGAAATTCTTTAGAATCTGATCTCTCTTCAAAAAATACTACTTGTCAACGATTTTCTATATTTTTCCTAACTATAAATTAAAATATTTTAAATAACAATTTTAATTCGAAATATGCGCCCAAAATATAATAAATTAAATAAAAAAATAAATAAGCAAGAAAATACCTACTCATTATGTAAAAATAAAAGCATAAGCGCTCTTTTACAATTTTTTATTTCGAGTTATACACTTGAGTTAAAGGACACCTACTTCGTCAATTAATTAATGCATCTTTGATCTAGCACATCGTATTTGCAAGGTGGTAATCATTTCTGCCTTGCGTGGTCTTTCATCTAATTTGTCATAATTATAGATAATAGCATAGAAGATAACATTGAAGGAAATTTAATTAGCAGAAGAGGAATCAAGGGCGACTGAAGATATATCAATCAATCAACCTCACAAAAAACTAAAAATAATTTTATTTTGATTTTTAACATATTTCAATTTTAATAATATCCATTGTTTCAATTAAAAATTTGAAATAATTTTTTTTTTAATTAAAAAAAAATATAATTGAAAAGTTTTAGTTTGCCAAGAGTAGCAGATTCATAAGGAGAAATCAATGAGGTTGTTCTCTGCTTGATGAAAATGAGTTATCTAGTCAGCTACTATCGGCAAACTAAATTTTTATTTTACCATACAGGATATGGTCAAGTATTGTAATCGTGCATGAAAAAAGTGTTTTTTTTTTGTTCTTTTTATCAAAATATCTAAAAAAAAGCTGAAAGTATTTCGATTAAAAAAATTGAGCGAAACCATGGCATTTCTGTCTAAAAAAAAGCTCTAATAAGTGAACATCGAAAAAATTATTTTTTCGAGATAATAATTGTTTTGTCAAAATGTCTGTTAGTTAGTTAGTTAGTTAGTCTGTGCCTTACCAAATTTGTGGACGAGCTAGCTCAAAAACTAGTGTGAATATCGAAACCAAATTTCACACGTAGTTTTGGTCTATTGAGATTAAGAGCTGATTAGATTTTTGGTTGCATATCGACCCAAAATTAAGAGGGGTCGAGGGGGGTTAAATATTAAAAATTTGAGTCCTTTGAGCAAACTCAACCAAATTTTGTATACATAATCAGTGGACCCCCAGAAGTCTAAACATGCAAAATATAACCGCCCGAAATGGGGGGGGGCGGAGGGTCAAAAAATGAAAATCTTGGCCATTTACCAAACTCAACCAAATTTTGTATACATAATCATTGGGTCCCAGGAGTCTAAAAATGCAAAAACTAACCCCCCTACATGATTATAAATACTTTTATTAAATATTAAATACGAGCTTTTCGTGCGTGCCTTCGGCATGCCCTCGAAGCTCGGCCCTCCGAGCTGGTGCCCTGGCGGGCAGCGTCTCGGTCCAAAATTGTATTCCTCTTAAAAAACCACACTCTAAATGTATACCCGTAAACTACCGAAAATACATCGTCTCTTAAAAGTTAATTAAATAATAGTGCAAATTATTAAAAAATAAACAAATAATATATAAAATATAATATATAAAATATAAATCAAATAAGATGTGAATAATTTCTTCTGTGCGCAAAGAAAAGCGAATTGAATATTAAATTTTTGAGTGGCGGGGCGGGTGGGGGGGGGTGAGGAATAATTATCGATATATTTAATGTTTCTTAATTTAAAGTCTTTTAGAGTCTTTCATTTCAAAATTCGAGTGCAAATTAAAATTATATTTCAAATTTGCCTGGTTAATGAAAATCAATTGGAGCTGTCAGTTTAAAATCCGAACTGACAATTATATTTCAAATTTGCCTCGTTAATTAATATATATCCAATGTTTTTTAATTTAAAATCAATTGGTGTTTTTTCATGTTCATTCGAGTTCAAATGAATACAATATTATCTCGACACAAAGTCTAAATCAAAAATTTATAGTTTTAGTAATAGAAATCATGGTATAAATATTAATCTTACATTGGTCTAGTGGTTAAAGCAGATGACCTTAGTTCAAGAGTTCGTATGTTCGATTCTAGTCAAGAGGGAAATTTTTTAGAGAAATTTCTCTTAGCGTTGTTACAAATTAATCTAGAACAATATCTAAAGTATAAGTGATGTTGTATGCCAGGTTGTATGGTAAAGTCAAGTGGATGGCCACATCAGAACACGTCAGCTTATTCCAAGTATTTTTTATTAAATGTCAGAGGAGTGGATTCTGGGAAGTGAGTACAACCCTTCTGATATGCAATTAAATTATACCTAACAGTAGAAGACAATATCTAAGGTTTTTGTTCCGAGTATTGGGTAAAAATTTAAAACTTTATATGTATAAGTAATTATTAACTTCAAAATTTATAACCATTTTAAAATAATATCTCGAAAAGATTTTGACCAGAAGGCAAGGTAATCAGAAACACTGTGCGTTGCGAGAAATCCTTATAAGCTATTTTTTGAAGTGTGTCAATGTACAAAAGTCCTAAATACGATTAGTGAAGAACAATTCTCAATTATTAAATTTTGTAAAAAATAAAAATAAAATACATATAGGTATCTATAATTTTTTTAATTATAAAATTGCTAAATAGTTTCATTAAAATTTTAATATCATATTTTGTTATTAGAACCATGAGACTGACTTCTATTTAATCCGAAATCTTATGGATACATTTTAATAAATAAATAAAAGACTTTTTTGTATTCACCTATAATATCTTGGATTTAGTAGAAAACTCTTTAGCGATTTTTTAAATAAATTATAATTCTATTACTGTCGGCAAATGAATTTTATTTCATATTGTATAATAAAAAATTATAAGTGATTAAAAGTTTAAAATCAAAGAGGTTCTTATCACAAGATGAGTTCAATCAAAGCAATTGGGGATGTTAAGTATCCGTGTTGACTATTTTACGATTAAGTTTCTAGTGAATAAAATAATTTAAATGATTAATTATTCCTCAATGTTACCATTTATAAATTTTTTAAATTTAATCGACCATCATTTTTTTTTTCAAAATTAAAAAACATAGACTAGAAATCAGAGACGAGTACAATACTAACCAAAAATAGCACTTGATTTCACCCTGATGGCTTTATGTTCTAAGCTACGTACACATAAAATCCATTCTAAATGGCACAGGCGGCCAACTATCTCTTGAATTCTTCTTTCTTCAAGAGGCTGGTCTTCTGATTTGAGACGATCGCGAACGCAGACTCGTAATAACGTCACACGCTAGGCACAGTTTGGCCTAGAAATCCTAATCGAGACAATTCGCGAAATTAATGTCGTCGCGTAACGAACTGGAATTATTAAACAACGAGTAAACGCCCACCCCGAAAGAAATTAGTAAGAAGAAAATGGAAAAAAGAAGCATCACTCATACAAATTACCTATCTATCTATATATATAAAATCCTTTGTGTGTATGTACGCGATCGACCCACGCCTAAACCACTGAACGTATCGAAACCGCATATTCACACCATATGTTTGCTGTAGTGCTGGGGATGGTTTATCTAAATTTTGAGCCAAATCGGTTTGATTTTATTTTTTATTTTTATATTTAATTGATTGACGAGATAAGATCTATAGAAATAGAGCCTCTAAAAGGGGCCAAGCAAACAATACATTATCCTACCCCTGAAAGGTCAGGTCTTAAACAATGAAACCCCTCTTAACAAAGAGAAGGGGTATACAGGTAGTCAGATCAAAATTTCAGAAACTTTTTTTTTAAGATAATAAAATCTATTTTGAATACAGACATAATTTGTAAATTTAATTTTATATATATATAATCCTTAGTATGTATGTGCGTGATCGACCCATGCCTAAGCCCACTGAACGTATCGAAACCATATTCACACCATATAATTGTTTAGTGCTCAGATGGTTTATCTAAATTTTGGGCCAAATCGGTTTGATTTGATTTCACACGATTTTTACATAATTAAATTAATTATTCTCAGGTAGAATGCCAATTGGGGTTTTAAAAAAGGTTTATCTTTTCTTTTTGTACCCAGGCAGACAATGGGTGTGGGTTAATTCATTGTTCTCAAAGGCCTTGAAGAAGTATTATGATTATATTATAGATATATTTTGTTTTCCCTAAACTTTAGAATTAAACTGTTTCACAGAAATACACCATTCTCTCTTAAGTAAAAGAAAAATTTATATTATTAAATGTGATTATTTTATTGTTATTAGTTGGCTAACCTGAGCCTGTCGGAAAGAAACATTCCAAATCTTAATCAATGTTTCTTATTATAAATACATTTCCCAGTATCTCCAGTGCATTACGCACAACGAATCATGGTGCATGCCTAGCATTACGATTGTTAAAGAAGATTCGCATTGGGATACAACTCTTGCCCATGCTGCTCTCGGTTCATCGCCACATCAAATACGATGTTTGTTTGCCATTTTTATTGACAACGTGTTTTCCAACTAACCTGCGCTAAATTATGGGGAAAATATAAGGCTTCAATGAGTGAAGATGTATTACATGCTCTACGTAGAATTCGAGGATGATCCAGATATATAAATTTCTCGCCAGAAATATATAATGAATCTTTGATTAAGTTGGAAGATTTATGCGCGATCATTTCGAGATCAAGCCACTAATTAAATTAGGGATGCCATCAGTTAATCGGCCAGTAAGTGATTTATTTAATCGCGATATGCAACGTGAACAATCGTACAATGTTGATGGTTTAAATGCATATGTTCAAGCAAATGAACCAAAATTGTTACCAGAACAAAAATTATGCGCATGCAGTCGCTGCTCAAGAAGATGGTTTCTTTTTTTGGATGCACCAGGTGGAACAGGGAAACATTTTTAATTTCGCTCATATTAGCACAAATGACATCATCTGGAATTGCTGCCACTTTATTAGACGGAGGAAAACAGCACATTCAACACTAAAATTATTATTGAACATTCAAACAAATGAAAATGCTGTATGTAACATTAAAAAGAATTTTTGGAACTGTACATAAATCAAAATTCATTCATGTATAAGAAAAATATTAGAAAGATGTAAATCTATGCTTCGTCGTTGAATTATTTAACCTATAATCTTCAAACTAACATGAGAGAGAAAAAAAGAGAGAATGAAATTAAAAGAGAGAGGAATACTAGAAGTTTTCACTTCCGTCGTGCGTAAGCTTGACACACTCAGAATTTTTATTTTGCTTTCGCAATGTGTTAGATTATTTCTTGAAGCTGATTTTTAATTAATAAAATACGAGTATATTTAATTAAAATAGAGTTGAACAAAATTATATTGCAAACAAACTTTTGGCCGTCTCGAGACGCTGCCCGCCAGGGCCGCCCGCCCGGAGGGCCAAGGTGCAGATGGCGTGCCGGAGGCACGCCTGACGCAGCTTGTAATAGATAAGACTTTAATTTTCTTATTAAAACCTAATTCAATTCTCTCCTCCCACCTACAAGACACCATCTGATTTCGAAACGAGCTAAGAAGAGGAGAGTCTCGAATTGGTTAAATTACGATGGGAAACCGATCATAGTCTACTGATCTTTGAACTACAACGTAAGATTAATGAATTAATGTGCCCCTGCTGACAAAAAGAAACCCTATCGATCAAACATAGCTAGTCCTAGGGCACACCTCTTCTAGATTCTCACCGGTATCAAGCGGATCAGGGCATATGTCCGGTTTCCAGATGAAAAACTTTATGTAACTGTCTTTCGAAAAATTATTGAAAACACATGCAGTCATTCAGATAGAGGATATGACTTAACTTTTGTGAATCTGATGCAGGTAGTTGAGCCTTCTTGATAGCTGGAGAAATGCCTGCCTAAGCCCGGGCATCCCAAAATCCGGCATATTCGCGTACCTAGGGGTTCTACTAGTACGACTACGCCAGATCTGAGTAGTCCACTTGCCGTGCATCATATTCACAAGAGAGTCGGTAATATCCTTTTAGAGGGCATAAACACCCCACACAGAAACACATTAAGATGGCGCAGCTATATTTTCTTAAAAATCGCCCCTACCTTATTTCCTCGCCTGGGAGAAGGTAATCGCGAATAATCAGTTTTTAAAACTGAACCTAACTAATAAGGTATTTTGTGATTGGTTGTAATTAGAGATAATACTCATGTGTATGTGCCTATAAATACTTAAAAATAAAGCACACGACATACCAAAAAGAAGGAAAGAAAGAAAACCCAGGCCTATTAGACACATACAATGGTATAACTCAGTGCAGATTACCATCAATTACGCACATACCTTTCTCTATTCTATTCATTCCTAATTTCTAAACAGAAAAACCTTTTGAAGATCATCATACATTATCAATTGGATAATAATGATGACAATGTCCCACGATGGTCGAGTAAGGTTAGATGACGGAAGAGTGGTACCTAGAGATGGAAGAAAATAGATATGGGACATAGACTCCGACAAAATATGGAATGAATGACTTACTCAACTTAAGATTATTACCACCCTTCAACGCCATCTAACACTCGAAGAGTCGATTCTTCCATCCTTCCTTCCTTCCTTAAAGATAAGCATGCACGCCAACATGGGCATGCAATTGGTTTTTATAATTTCAGGCAAGGGCCTGGAAATCCTATATTTCTAAAATTTGACCAATTTATTTTAATAATAATAATAAATAATAACTTTTAATACTTTTTTACTAACTAGTTTTACAAAAGAAATAATAATTTGTTATTTTGAAATGATAGTGTAAAGTTAATGAATGAGTTCTATCTTAATAGGCTAATAAATTAATTTTGTTATAATTTCAAACTAGTTATTGAAAAGTTAAAGTATAATTTATAAATTCAAAATAAAAACTAAAAACTTAATATTATTTTTAATGAAATGAAATTATTTATTTTATTTTAATAAAAGATTTTCCATAATATTATTTTTATTGCCTATTATATTTAATTTAAGATACAGGGTTGGATGTAAGAATATTTGAAATAAAGAAGAGAACACATCCTACAAGAAGCAAGCGGCGTTCTAAAATGTCATTTTATAAGCTAACTAGCTAATTAAATATGTACGGATATTTCGATTCTTTTTTTGTATTAAAAATAGTTTATAAATCGATCGAACTAAAAACTAATTAATGGAATCTGCGCCCCGCATTGATAAATCTACTTACTGTTTGTTGACTATGCTGAATTCCATGGGCTCGATAGAAAATCTGCAAAAGAAAATTAATGTTACATATACAATAAATCAGCATCATAGAAAATACAGTCATAAGATTGATTTGACCCAATCTCTTTCCTCCATATAAACTCCTTCACTTTTCTACAAGTCCAACATCTCATATCTTTCTTTTATTATCTTCTAAATAGCGATATAAATAATAAATTAAATGAATTATTGGGAAACAGGAGACTTAAAAGCTTTATTTTTATTGTTTAAGCATCGTTTCGATTTTAAGTTTTTGAGCTTAGAAGAACACAGAAGAAATTAAAGTTAGTTAGCATTGACCCAATGGAGACGCCTGTAAATAGGCAACAAGGTGATCTAGAAGGGAAATGAGGGGAGGTTGCACGCAAGAGGGAGGGAAGCCTTGGAGAGCTGACTGAAGGACTTATACGAAATGACAGCTTGCAAAAAAAAATAAGCTGACGTGTTCTGATGTGACCATCCACTTGACTTTACCATACAACCTGGCCCCTAAAATTATTTATAATCATGTAGGGGGAGGGGGGTTAGTTTTTCTATTTTTATACTTCTGGGGTCCCACTGATTATGTATACAAAATTTGGTTGAGTTTGGTAAATGGTCAAGATTTTCATTTTTTGACCCGCCCCCCCCCATTTTGGGCGGTTAGTTTTTGCATTTTTAGACTTCTGGGGGTCCACTGATATGTATTTAAAATTTGGTTGAGTTTGATCAAACGGCCTAGATTTTTAATTTTTAATCCCCCCTCCACCCCCCTTAATTTTGGGTCGATATGCACCAAAATCTAATCAGCTCTTAATACCATATACCAGGTATCTATTAATTTTAGAATAAATTTATTAATTAATACCAAAGAAGCCAATAATAAAAAATTAATTGATATGTTAATGTAGTTTGAATTAGAACATATTTTGTATTAAAAATTTTGTTGTAAAATTAATTGTAATTAATCTATCGCCAAATGAATATGCTATCAAATTTCCTATACCTACATAGTCTTGTAATAAAATCAAAAAACACTCTCCTTTGGCATATTAAGAAGTAAGAGATTCTTACGTAAAATTACAACTCTAAACAAATAATGAATAAATACAATTTCCTCTATTAAAAAGAAATCCAATTGAAATATTTAATAAATTTTTAAAAGATTACGATTTTTTTTTAACTAATGAATATTTTAATACTCAAACATTTTTAAAATTAATTAAAGCGCGGCTAAATGGCCAAAGCCAGAAATCATTAATAAATAATTAGAGGTAGAATTAGAATTTTAATATGTCCTAGGTTAAACCGTAAGCACGACTAAATAATTAAAAAAATAAAAAATAGAAAACGTTTTAGAATTTATTAAATATTTCAATAATATAGCTATTCACAAAGAGAAACAAAGAGGTTGTCCTCTGCTTGATGCAAATAAACATACACAAATATATATCGAGATGATATATCTGTATATATATCATCTCGATATATATGTGTGTGTATGTTTATTTGCATCAAGCGAAGGACAACCTCTTTGTTTCTCTTTGTGAATCAACAACTCTGCTACTCTCGGCAAAACAAAAACTTTTCAATTAAATATAGCTATTAATGAATAAAATATTATTCAGTAAAATTATAAGAAAAAGTGGAACATTTTTCAATCCTCCACTTTTAGGAAATTTGAGTAAATTGCAATTTTCTGATTTCAGCTAGAAAACTTAAACACGACATAGTATTGTGTTTGATAATAAATAATAGTATGCGGAATTTCTTTTCTTTAGCTACATATGTCCTTAGCTAGATAAAATGTTAATGTTCTAAATTTTCAACTAGGAATTCTGACTCTAGAAAGCTTGTAAATCTGTTCATATCTTCATTTTAGAAACACTAAAATCTTACTAACTTTCAAATGGAAATTTTAAAGCTTGAAAATCTTTATTTTCGAAATATGTATATTTTTCTAACATTCAACTGAACGTTTTAAAGCTAGTAAGCCTAATCAATATTAGATCTTCCTTCTAAAAATATAAACATATCGGTTTCAGACAAAATTTTTGATAACTTTTAATGGAATTTCAGAAATAAAGACATTTCGGTATCAGAACGAACTTTTTTGACCGATTGATGTTGAGCCATTTAAATTTTTCATTTTTGAGATTAATTTGACTTAAAATTTGAATTTTTAGTAAAATCACATATAATTAATAATGATTATTTATTGAACAAGAACAAATAATACAATACAACTAAGACGATTCGATCGACTTATTCTGCAATCGTTCTCATGTATGAGCACCCACTCCGATTTTAGGTTGTGGGTGCTCATTAGGGTGGACCTTAGCTATACCTGGTTAAGTTTTTTTTTCCAAAATGTTTTCGGGACGCCCCCTCGAATTGTGAGGTTGGGTAAGAAAATAATCTGTACAAAATTTGAGATCGATCGGACAACCCTTTGATGTGGCACATCTCATTTGAAAATATCAAATTTTAGGAATTTGCTTTATTCTGTTACTATATTTTGTTATAGGTCGTTAAATTGAAACAAAGAATAAAAATATCGATGGCAATGTAATTAATAAAGATTATTTTGTGAAATCCCGCCCCTACCTTCGTTATTCAGTCATTATTAAAACAAATACAGCAAATGAAAGAAAAAATTAAGTGAATTGAATATTATGGCGCGTTGCCTACCTCCTAGGTGTACATCGAGAAAATATGAAAATGTTGCGATTCTACGCTATAATATCATTAATTATATATTTAAATATATTAATATTATTAATAAGTCAATTTATATTAATAATACTATATATTAATGTTTTCTTCTCAAAACACGTCTTTTTTACTTTATCCAATGCGAAGCATGGGAGAAAGTATTGGAATCGCTCTCGCGGCAATCGCGACTTCAAAGGGTCCTCAGGTAAAGACTACGGAACCCATGGACTCAATTAAGGTCACAAATTGAAGTATTCAATGAGATTGAATTTTAGCACGTGACGGTTTTGCCAAAAATTACCTGGGATCTCGCCGAGAGGCCAAAAAGTGCCATTTTTTTACCTTATCCAATGCGAAGCATGGGTAAAGTATTGTAATCGCTCTCGCGCCAAGCGGGACTTCAAAGAGTCCTCAGGTAAAGACTACGGAACCCATGGACTCAATTAAGGTCACAAATTGTAGTATTCAATTAGGTTGAATTTTAGCACGTGGCGGTTTTGCCAAAAATTACCAGGGATCTCGTCGAGAGGCCAAAAAGTGCCATTTTTTTTGGAAGTGCGTGGTGATGGATGGATGGATGGATGGATGGATGGATGTGTGTGTGTGTGTTATCGTTTTTTTCGTCCACGATTTTTTCCACACCTTTGCACCGATTGAAATGAAATTTAAAACCTACCATTCTTTTAACAAAATGAAGCGCTGATTAGTTTTTGGTACATATCGGCCCACAAACATTAGTACTTTATTTGGGTACTTTTTTAGTTTTTTTTAAATATCTTGAAAATGACTTAACGAATTTTGATGAAATTTAATATCCTAATTAAGTATCTTGGGGACAACAAAAAAGGTTAAATAAAGTTTTTAGTTAAAGTATATTTTAAAGTACTTTATTAGTAAAATGGTACTTTTTTTAAATTCCTTATTTTACCAAAAATTTAAAAAAAACTTTAAAATTTATTCATTTGATCGGTAATATAGCTCATTTAAACTTGCTTAAGTAAGAATGGTTAGGCTTCTCGCTGTGAAATGATAAACATTTGGGAGGAAATTTTATAAGCAACCATAGCAACTTTAAAATCAAAAATAGTGATTGATTCTGATTTAGTACTTGAGGCATAACCATTCTATATTGAATTTTGACGTTTCGGTTTTTATTGGTAACCATTGCTGAAGACATGGAGGGATCGAGTTAAAATCAAAAATAACGATTGATTCTCATCTAGTACTTGAGGAATAACCATTCTATATTGGATTTTTGACGTTTCGGTTTTTATTGGTAACCATTGCTGCAGACATGGAGGAATCGACTTAAAATCAAAAATAGCGATTGATTCTCATCTATTACTTGAGGAATAACAATTCTACATTAGATTTTTGACGCTTCGATTATTATTGGCAACCATTGCTGAAGACATGGAGGAATCAGCTTAAAATCAAAAATAACGATCGATTATTATCGAATACTAGAGGAATAACCTTATTGCATTCCATTTTTGATGTTTTGACTATTAATGGCAACCTCTACTGAAAACCGGGAAGAATCGACTTAAAATCAAAAAGACTAAATTCTTTTTTGGTAAACAACTCAAGCTTGCAGTTTATTTGGAAGTGCGTGCGGATGGATAGATGGATGGATGGATTTGCTGGGCGTCTCTGTCATCTGACCTGTCTTGGAATGAACACATCTCCTCTGTGGCGAAATCTGCAGCAAGGAAGATTGGCTTCTTATTCAGGTCCAAGCGATTTTACAAACCCCACAACTTCTCACCATCTACAAGGCCCAAATCCGCCCCTTGTCTCGAATACGGCTCTCATCTATGGAGAGGAGCCTCAAAATACTCTCTTGCTACCCTGGATGCAATTCAGAAACGAGCCGTCAGGCTAATTGACGATTCTACCCTCACCGACTCCCTCGACTCGCTGGCTCATCGAAGAGATGTCTCTGCCCTTTCCCTTTTCTATAGATACTATCACGGCAGGTGCTCTGATGAGATAAAATCAATAATTCCCCCCAAAGCATGCTTTGCACGTAGCACGCGTTTTGCCGACTCCCAACACTCTCTCGCGGTCAAACTAGAAAAGTGCCGGACCACTTCATTCGCCAATACATATATCCCCATGACTTCAAGGAACTGGAACTCTCTTCCAGCCTCTATCTTTCCCAGCACCTATAATCTTCAAACCTTCAAAACCGGAGTGCATAGACACCTACGTCTACACCCTCTCACTTAATCAACTTTCTCTTCTCTTCGGTAATGCAAGGGTCTTTCGAGATCCATAGGGGCTGCATCTTTACTGGTGCACCCCTTCTTGCATTCGATTGCATTAAAAAAAAAAAAAAAAAAAATGGATGGATGGATGGATGTGTGTGTGTTATCGTTTTTTTCGTCCACGAATTTTTCCACACCGTTGCACCAAATGAATTGAAATTTAAAAACTACCAGTATTTTAACAAAATGAAGCGCTAATTAGTTTTTGGTACATATCGGTCCACAAACATTAGTACTTTATTTCAGTACTTTTTTAGTTTTTTCTAAATATCTTGAAAATGACTTAACCAATTTTGATGAAATTTAATATCCTAATTAAGTACCTTGGGACCCACAAAAAAGGTTAAATAAAGTTTTTAGTAAAATTATATTTTAAAGTACTTTACTCTAGAACATATTAATATTTCAAATGAATTTGGATAAAGTTTAGCAACGATCCGTTGCAGTTTATTTCTCTCTTCTGTGAACTCTAAACTATCTCTGAATGGTCATCGAAAGTCTAATGAATAGAGAATAATTTATTTTTAACTGTTTTTATAAATTTTAAAAAGTTTGTATAATGTTTAATTTTAGAAGAAACTGTAGAACTGCAGTCGTCATCAACATCCCCTGAAGAAGAGAGACAGAACCCGGATGAAGAAGGCAGTATTCCATTCGAGGATGAACCTGGCCCAAGTAACCCAAAAAGAAGACGTGCTCAAAAAGAAGTGATTACTTCAAAACTTGTAGCGACTCTCGACAATTGCAAAGTGAGTGACAATGATGCAGTTCGGATTATAGCAACAACTGCTGAAGCTCTTGGGTATGATTTAAACGATTTTGTAATAAATCGAACGTCAATTAGAGGTTATCGAACACTTTTTCGAAAAGAACTGGCTGGAAATTTTTTTCCAGCGTTTAAAGCCCGCGATCTCGGTGTACTGTCTGTTCATTGGGACGGAGAGCTTTTACCAGATTTAATCGAAAAGAAAAAAGTTGACAGGTTACTAGTTGTTGTTAGTTACGATGGAAAAGAAAAAATGTTTGGAATTCCGAAAATCGAATCTGGTAGTGGAACGAACCAAGCCTTTGCGGTGCACAAACTTTGGCAAGATTGGGGACTTTCCGATAAAGTACAAGCTGTTTGTTGTGATACAACTACTTCAAATATGGGACGTTTTCGAGGCGCGTGTGTCTATCTTGAACAAATATTGCAACGAGATATTCTGTATCTACCCTGTCAACACCATATTTATGAAATAATTTTGTGGGGTGCATTCGATGAGAAAATATTGCATTCTTCAGGCCGAACTAAATATTTCTATTTTCAAAAAATTTCAAGAATAATAAAATTATTAATAAAAATATTAATAAAGCTATTTTTTTTAAGCAAACAAGAAGGCTGTCCTCTGCTTGATGCACATCAACCACAACATTCCTGAATAAATGTTTATGAACTGATGAAAAATTGCATTAGAGGAGGGGTTTGCATCTCATGCATGAATGAAATATATATTTCAGTTCCAAATTTTTATTAGTAAGAAATCATAGAACTTAGGGGGAGGCAACTCCCAATAAAAACCAAGCGGTTTTCATACACTCAGATCGAGCGTAAAGGTCAAGCAGCCAAGCAAAAATATAATCCGAGTAGCTTCTCAAAGAAGAAATTTGCTTGTTTTTTTTTCTTTAGATTTTTAATTGATTATTTTAGTTTTATCTAGGTGTCTTAATAATTATTCTTCTCCATAGTTGAATGGAAGCAACGCTTGCTTCTATGACTGGGAGTGTTTTTACGGAGTGAGCTTGTTAGCCTCACGTCCAACCCCTTTTAGTCGCCTTTTACGACAAGCAGAGGATACTATGGACCTATTCTACCCCCGGTCCATAGAGGTCTCAGAGTGCAGTACTTTTTTTACAATTACCAGTTATTGGTAGAAAGTTGGGAAATTTCGTAAATCAACTGGTGTGCTCACCACACGACTTTCACATTCACACTTATTTGAAATCATCGCGACACTCCTAAATTTACACCCCTTTCCTTTATTTCAATAGGATTTAAATTTATACACGACTAATAACTCATGAGGTCATGACACTTGATAAGTACACCTTTTAAAAAAAATCGTTAATGCCGTTTTTGTGTACTTAAAACATAAATATTTCGATGTTCACTATTTAAGGCAGTGTTTGTCAACGCGGTGCCCACACCCCACAAGGGAGCAATTTGATTGTTAAGGGAGGCAAATTAAATCGTCCAGATAATTATAAATATCTACAAAATTACTATTTGAAAAAATGAATGTTAACAAAATTTGATAATAAGTAGCTTCTGCAATATATAAAATACACTTAAATGTATGTAGAACAGAAAATCAAAACCAAAATAAACAAGAATAAAACCAAGGTCCTAGTATGTAAAAAAAAGAACAAATGACACAGGAATGTATCAAAATTAACCAAGAAAATCTAGAAGGAGTTAAGGAATTCCGCTACCTAGAAAGTAAAATAACATTGGATGTGAGGAGCGAAAACGAAATTAAATCAAAAATTGCCCAAGCAAAAATGGGGTTTAATTCAAAACAAAAACTACTATGCTCCTCCTCAATCAGCTTAGAAAACAGGAAGTTGCTATTGAAGACATATGTATGGAGCATAGCCATGTACGGGTGTGAAACCTGGACAATTATGGAGTAGAGGAGGGAAAGAGATTAGAGGCTTTCGAAATGTGGTGCTACAGAAGAATAAGGAATATCAAATGGATGGATAAAATTACAAATGAAGAAGTTCTTGGAAGAATCGGAGAAAGAAGAACCCTGTGGAAGAGTCTGAAGAAGAGAAGAGGTCAGATGATGGGGCACACACTGAGACATGGGGGACTGCTTAGGGATATCTTGGAGGGGGAGGTGTGGAAGAAAAGGGGAAGGAGAAGACCCAGATTAGAATATTTCAAATAATTGGGGATATGGGATGCCAGACATTTAGAGAGGTCAAACAGATGGCGGGGGGCATAGTCGAGTGGAGACGGACCAGTCAAACCAGTCTTAGGACTGTATACTCAATGATGATGATGATGTAGAACAGAAAAATTAATTATTGATTCTTTTTTAATATAATAAAAAAATACAAATCATTATAAAATTATATTGGAACGATTTATTTAGAAATCAGACGTTTCGGGAAAAATTCTCTCCTTTATCAATAGAATTTTTTTTAAATGAGGTTGTTTTCGTTAATGATCTAAGGGTGTATTTAAGAGTTGTTTTCGAAACAATAGCGAAAACAACTTTTTTCTTTTAAAAAATGTCTATCGATAAAGGGGTAATTTCTCCCGAAACGTCTGGTTTCTAAATAAATCGTTCCAAGATTGTTTTATAAAGATTTGCATTTTTTATTGTATGTAGAACCATACAAAATAGTAATAGACATAATTTTGTTTAATTATATTTATATAAATAATAATTCATTTTTAGAATATAAAAATTATGTATATGTTAAATAGGGGGGCTGAGAATTTTAGAATGGCTTAGGTAGGACATGGCACAAAAAAGGTTGGGAAACACTGCTATAAGGTTATATTGTGAACCGAAATACAGTGAATTCGTTCAATTTATTTTATAAAAACAATTTAAACTGTTTTTGAGATGCTCATTTTTTTCAAAATAATTTAAACCGTTTTTTTTTAATATTTTGATAATACAAAGGGCAAAAATAAACCTTTTTTATGTAAGATTATAATTTTAATTTTTTCTTCAAATTTTTTTATTACAAATGAATTATTTGAAATTTTATGTACCTATATACTGAATTATCTTTTACTTGAATACATTATAGAATTCCATCCAATTCCAGATGTAATTAAAATTTTTAGTTATTTTATGACTGCTTAATAAAGATCTCACGGGCTATAATATTAATTGAAGTCGTCTTAATTAAAATGTTTAGAGCACAAGAGAGAATTTATATCTATATAGTTGTGCGAAAATTATGTTGATTAATACATTATTCAATTGGGTTAATTCTCGAGGCCAGGTTCTGAGTTCAAAAGCATCTCAATTCCTCCTTCGAGGATGAATAAGGGTAAGTCGTGCATGCAAATCAGTTTCTGCGTCAGGGACACCTGCACTCGAGGGGTCGATAAAGTAGTCTTCGTCTTGTGGCATGCAGTCGGCATGGGGGGGTCATTCAAGGGCCAAATGACCACAAAACCGGAGCGAGTCGGGATACGAGAAATGTTCTCCGTTTCGATTTCCATGTCTCAGAGACTTTCCGGGGTGGGACAAAGGTAATTATTTATTTCCAACTTGGGACCACGCTGAGTAAGTACCAGTTAAAGGTTCTGGTCAAAATCTAACAAACTCGTTTGTTTTTCCTCCGGAAGTGAAAATATACTTCATTAAAAGGGGCGTTGGAATTGAAAAAAATGAAGCAGTTGCGGGGCTCAATAATTATATGTTAGATGTATAAAAATCAACTGGTGTAGACACCACATGACTTTCAGATTAGTTTTCCCATATTTGAAATCATCATACCATTTTTCTTCATTCAAATCACTTCAATTATGGGTTCCCCAAGCTGTTTTGAAAAAAGCCAAAAGACGAAATTGCAAAATACGAAAAATCTTCAAGTAAACATATACTTCTGTTTCTTCGATTTTATCCAAAATTCTGAGGTACTTTTGTATCCTCTAGATAGTTTAAGTTTAAAATCCCAAAGCTCTGCGACTTACCGTAGACGAGATATGTACGGTTAAAATATTTATTTTTCGAAGGAGACAATAAAAGAGTGTGTCTTCTGCTGGAATTATAAATTTATTTATTTATAAAGAGACTATAGTTTCGAGGGCTTCGCCCTCTTCATCGGTCTATTACAATGGATTCACAGGAATTAATTTATGAATGAAATATTAAAATCTTTCATGTGGTTAGGTAAAAAAATTATACAGGGTGAGCAAGTTAAGAATTGAAATTTATACTTGTTTTAATATTTTGGCTGTAGCTGGCGTTCGTGAAGTTTATATTTTAGCGGCTATTTTTAAAATAAAGCTTTTGGTAATTTCTATTTTCCGATTTAAGAATTTTTTTGGTGAATTATTGTATGATTTTATTTATTTTTCTAATTTATACACGACTAATAACTTTGACACTTGATAAGTACAATAATAAAAAAAAAACTGATTAAAGTTGTTTTATGAGAAAATCACAAAAAAAACCTTCATGTAAATGTCAAATTCCAGTGTTTCGATTTCAACCAAATGCTTTCTGTACTCCTTCTAGGCTATACCGAGCTTAAGTCTTGAATTTCCTAGCTCTGAGACTTATTGTTGAGAACAATAGGAAATGATCTCATGACATGAAAAATATTCAATAACAAGGACCCCTGTAGGGTAGGCTACTACAATCCAGAGGCCTTTGTCGGTTGCAAAAATACAGGCGGACACCATTCCTAGACTATTCTTTACGTAGTATATGGCTTTAGTTTAAAGTAATATATCAATATTATTTTTGACTCTGAATTCAAGTAAAAGGTGGAACGTAGCCCCCGTGGTTCTTTAATTATCTATGTACTATATGATTCGTTCAGGTGCTAATACCGCGAATACTTTTGGAATATTTGTCAATTTTCATTAAATATTATCTGACAAATTAGTTTTGTTATTTTTAGTACAAAAGTTTTTATTCCTTAATACAATTCGCGGAAGGTATTTGAAGATTAAATTAACCTCCCCATAAATTTACGAAAAATTAAAATGTTTATATTTTTAAAAAAACTTTTGTGAATTATTTTTCGTGAGAAATTTATAAACAATTTTAAAATATTTTCAAAGTATGGGAGCGTATTATAGGAAAATAAAATTAGTCAACTTCTAACAATTTCTAGCTTTGTTTTTGCTTGAGAAGGACAATATATAACAAATAAATACTTTACTTACATTCCACAAACTTTTTAATTAAAACAATATGTAGGAATTGTTTCTATTTTATTATACGCTACAACTGCTACGAATATTGTATTTAATGAGAGTACTAAATGTCTTAGTATAATATCCATAGGATCGTAAGAAGAAGTACGAGCCATGAATTTTATTAAGTATGTTGTTCCTTTTAATAGTCCAGGGAACTGACTCATACATCTCATAAGATATATTATTACTCTTAGTATATACCTATGTATATATATTCTCACAGAAAGTAAGAACTTAATATTGTTTCTATAGTTCTACTAATTAATTGAACTTAAATGAAATAAATGAAGCTGAAAAATGATTCATTCTTTTTGTTTGATGAATTTATTTTGATATTTGCCACCCGGAAATTCTAACAATAATCCGAACACAAAACTTCAGCTAACTTCATTTCAATTATTATACGATATATCTTATATATATATAAAATTAAGGTTTTGTCTGTACATTGCTTCAAATCAGGCCAGATTTTGGTTGCACACGTTTCAAGCAAAGTTATGAACGAAAACACCTTCAACAAAATTTCTGTATGTCTGTCTGTATGTTCGCGTGGTTTCCGCGAAAAGTTGCTCATGATTCACGTAAAAACGGCTGAAGGAATTGTTATGAAATTTCATATTTGGATCAGATTTCTTCTAACTTACGCTTTAACGTTTTGATATTTTGACCCCAAAAGGGGGTTTGGGGGGAGGGCGCAGGAATGAAAATTATCAAATAACTCTTAAACTATTAACTCTACGGCAAATTTTATAATGAGCAAAGTTGTAGGGAATGTGATTTCTGACAACTTTTGTTTAAAAAAATTCCACCAAAAAACCACCCAAAAAGGGGGGGAGGGTCAAAATATGAAAATTCTTGCTCTTGGACCAAACTCAACCAAATTTTGTATACATAATCTGTGGGTCACTAGAAGGCTAGAAATGCAAAAACTGGGTGCGGGGGTGGAGTGATGGTGCGCGGTTGGGGTGCGTGGGTGGAATGGAATAGGGGGTGAGTAAGGGTATGTGGTGGGAGGTGTTCCGGGGTGGAGTCCAGGGGCGTAGCTGGGGTGGGGTCCAGGAGCCTAGGCGCGGGGGGAAGGGTGGAGTGGGGTGTTCAGGTGAGGGTCCAGAGGCGTAGTGGGATGGGGCGGTTGTGTGGGGTAGGGGGTTGGGGTGCTGAGTGGGTTTCGGGGGGTATGGTGGGTGGGAGTGCGGTGTGAGGGTAGGGTTCGTGGGTTGGGGGTCCAGGAGGCGTGCCCCCTGGCCAGCAAGTGGGCCACCGAAGGCGGGCCTTGCAGCTAGTAATTAATAAAATATCTTTCTGATTGCTGGATATACCTAAAAAAGTTTTTATGATAGAAGGGGACATAAAAAACAATCATTTTCTTTAGGGTTTGGTAAAAAGTATCATAAAATTTGGAACCCTCCCTCGAATATCCACGCACACGAAGTTAGTATAGATATTATAGATAAGTTCACGCACATAGATACGAGCACACACAATCAGATTTACATATAAATAAAATTGAATCTATTTAAAAACTTTTCAATGTTTTCATAAAAATAGTCGTAAAAAATTTTCATATTAAATTTATTAAACTTTAGATATATATGGAAATAAAAGGGAGAGATTTTATTAACTTCTTCAAGCTAATGTCATCAATAATTTTTCTTTTAAAATAATTAAAAAAAAAATCAAAGATTAAGTAATAGAAATCACTTTATTTAGGCGAAAAGTTTTTCCAACAACTGGATGATTTGAAATTTTTAATCGAATAAAGAAAGAATCTGCAACAAGGGTAAGTTAAGGAAGTTTGAAAATTGACAAAATAGAGTGTAGAATTTGCTGATATTTTTGCTATTAACTTTAATATTATTAGTGTTGAAAGTGTATATTTTCTAAGGACATTTTTTAAATCTTGGAGTAAAAATTACCCGATATATTGTAAAGATTAATAATTACATAATGTAAAGAAGCTTATTATGACAGATGTTCTGAAATATTTGCATTATACAGGGTGGGGCATAAAGATCTCTTTAAAGGGCTGTAAAAAACGAAAAATTTAACTAGAAAAAACTGAATATATTTTTGAAAAGAACATAAAATATTTTTTTTAAATGTGTTTTTAAACATTATATCAGACCAAAAAGAGTGGGGGGGGTCAAAAATGAAAAGCCCTTTCGACCAAACTCAACCAAATTTGTATACATATTCTGTGAATTCCTAGAAGGATAGAAATGCAAAAACTAACCAACCAAAATTGGGGGGGGGTCAAAAATGAAAATTCTAGCATTTTCGACCAAACTATGTATACAAAATTTGGTTGATTTTCGTCAAAAAAAATTTATTTTTGACCCTTCCCCCCGTTTTGAGTGATTATTTTTTGAATTTCTGACCTTTTTGGGGCCTATAGAATATGTATATCTACAAAATATGGTTGAGTTTGGTCGAGATGCCTAGAATTTTATTTTAGAACCCCCTCCCCTATTCCTTTGACTGATTTAATATTAAAAATACATTAAATAAATATATATATTCAGTTTTTTTCTAGTTAAATTTTTTCATTTTTTATACATCTTCAAAATGTGGTAGACCTTTATGGCCCACCAAGTATAATTAAGTATGTGAATATATTTACGAATTTAGGAAAAAATTAAATTTAGAATAATATTAAATGTATAATTAACATGACACATAAGCTTAGATAAATTTTTTTGAAACATTTTTAAAACGTACTTAATATAATAATGAAAAATCACATGAAAAAGTGTAATTAACAATCATATTAATACATTTTGTAGAATGCCCCCCCCCCAAAAAAAAAAAAATTTTGTATTTTAAAATATTTTAAAAAATGATGTTTCATCTAGTAATTTTCGAAAAGACAAGGTAAAAAATTGACTTAGGAAAAAGTGTATTTGTAGTACTATTTTTTCATTATAATTTTCATTAAAAGCGGTCAAGTTCAATTGGGACTAGGATATTGAAACCTATATCATCCGAAATACGTAAAATATAAAATACTTTCTTATTATTAGATTCAATATTATATAATAATAAATCAAGTATATTACCAAGTAGAAATCATTTTCATCGATTTACGCAACGTTTCGCCAATTTTTATTTCAGCTTCTTCATGCGTATAAACAAGAGAAATCACATAATATATAAGTTACATAATGTGAAAGAGATGAAAAATGATGTAACTTATATATTATGTATTTTTTCTTGTTTATACGCATGATGAAGCCTAAATAAAAATTGACAAAACGTTGCGTAAATCGTGGAAATTATTTGATTTTCTACATTCCTCTCCAAGTACCTGCTAATATACTTGATTTATTCTTTCTTATTTTTCGTTAATAAGAAGAGAATGACTAATTTGAAGAATTATTTTATTATCTTAGGATAAGTGGTTTGGAAATCCCACTAGGTACAAAAATTGTAAGCCACCATTTTAAAATGGATTAAATTAAATAAAAAAAATTAAGCCTAATTTATTAAAATAGGTTTTTATAGGGATATCTCACACCTCATGAGTTTTATTTTTGACTGAACAGAAATTAAACCCCTATCCCGAATTAAACTTTCTATTAAAATTATTTGTGATTTTTGATTTTGGAAAACAAAAATATTAATGCTTTAATTTTAGGTTAAAAATAAAATAAAATGAGAGAGTCTTTCTGTTTTTTAAATAAAATAATTTTTAATTATTTCTAGAGACTATAGTTTCGAAGGCATTGCCTAATCTCCCAAGAGGAAACATGAAGAAAAAGACATTATATATTTTTCAAAATTTTCTATGTATAAATCTTAATTTGTAACTAATTTGAAATATTTGTGATAGACTGATGATGAAGGCAATGCCTTCGAAACTATAGTCTCTAGAAATAATTAAAAATTATTTTATTTAAAAAACAGAAGACTCTCTCATTTTATTTTATTTTTAACCTAAAATAAAAACAATTCTGTTACCATCGACAGTGAAATCTTTTATTCAATTAATGCTTTAAATTAGGGAACGAAGAAAAGATTTTTATATTATAGACAAAAGGATCAGCCGGGATTCGAACCCGGGATTAAATATTGGCTTGGGTTCAGGGATCGGTGGCCGAGAGGATAAGAGCTAAGGCTCTTACAAAGGCATCGCAGCGCACATGCGAAAATCCCGGGTTCGAATCCAGGCTGATCCTTTTGTCTATAATATAAAAATCTTTTCTTCGTTCCCTAATTTAATTTAATTTATAATTGTCTATCGACGCGGCCTCATTGTGGTTGCGCCCTGGAGTGAAGAAGAAAATTATTTTCGAGTTTTTGGGTTCGCGATCGAGTGGGAAGCATTTGTATATACTTTAATGCTTTAATTATTTAAATCTTCTTGCCAAATTACCTGCATTTGGCCTTCCCCGAGCCTCTGCAAGTTGCTTGAGAGCTTTCTCTCAAACCGCTCTATTAAAGTCGAGGTTGACGGAATATCATCCTCGTCCTTTAATACTAATGCTGGAGTTCCTCAGGGCTCAGTCATCTCTCCCACACTCTTTATTATCTATATTAATGACCTATTAAATCTGCCCTCCAATCTAATACATTGTTACGCTGACGATAGCACCCTCCACAACGCTCAATCCTTACTAGACAATCGCGCAAACATTGCCTCCTCAATAAATTCAGATTTAAGCATGCTTAAAAAATGGGGATCTCACAATTTGGTAAACTTTAATGCTGGCAAAACACAGTGGTGCCTAATTTCTAGGCGCGCAGATAGGAACCTTCCGGACATTTCCTTTGATTCGAGCTCATTGGAATTCCGTAATAAAATATCAATGTTAGGTGTCACCTTAGGTTCTGACCTCTCTTGGAATGACCATATTATCTCAGTAGCAAAAGCTGCAGCATGTAAGCTTGGCTTTCTTTTCCGAACCAAACGATTTTTCACCCCCACTCAACTCCTTATATTATACAAGGCTCAAATTCGCCCCTGTCTTGAATATTGCTCGCATTTGTGGAGAGGAGCCTCCAAGTATTCTCTTAATACCTTAGATGCAATTCAGAGGCGAGCTATCAGACTGATAGGCGATCCTACATTAACTGACACTCTCGACTCCCTAGCCCATCGTAGATCTGTCTCCGCCCTATCCCTTTTTTATAGATATTACCATGGCTTTTGTTCTGACGAAATAAAATCGATAATCCCACCAAAGGCCTCATTTGCCCGAAATACACGATTTTCTAAAATTCAACACCCCTACGCGCTTAAACTAGATACTAATCGAACAAACGCATTCGCCAATTCATTTATCCCTATGACATCTAGAGACTGGAATTCTCTTCCCCCGACCGTCTTTCCAGCTACTTATAACCTTCAAATTTTCAAGACCAGCATCCACAGATACCTTCGACCTCTACCCAATCCCTAAATCTCCCCTTATCTTCACGTTACAAGGGTCCACCACGGACTTCAGAGGTTGTACCTTCTTGGTGCAACTTCTTCTTGTATCAATATCATTATAAAAAAAAAAAAAAAAAAATATTGCATGTTTGGAGGTGGTGGTCTCAAGGGTCTGATTAGTTGTCCGGAAAGTTTACTAGTGCTTGGGTTCGACTCCCGAGGGGACAAGAGCCTCCTATATGCAATATAAACATACCTATCTATTAAAATCTTTGATACGACCTAATTCATGTTCGTAAAAATATTAATAAATAAACAAATATTCATATTTATATAACTTGTAAATAACATGTTTTTATTTTCTTTAGTTTACGAGTAACGGTGATCTCACGGATAGGCAAACAAACAACGTATGAGTTACAGAGGGTTCCGTTTTATATTTGTAAACAATCCATAAAATCAAAAGTGATTAGTACTTATATTATTATTCATAAGTTGGTAAAACTTGATTGTTATTGTAAAAAATAAGAAAACCCCCAAAATCAATTCTATAATTTAGCAATTTATAAAATTAAAAATAGAAAAACTGTATTATAGACAAAAAAGATCGTCTGAGAATCGAATACGGGATCTTTGCATGAAGGGAACCGAGGGGTGAACCGTGATTGGAATTAAGTGTACACCGTCTTTGGAATTACGTGGATTTATTTTGGAATTCATTAGATAATGCCCCTTCGTCTATTGTCTTCTACTTGGAAATGAAAATGGAACTGGAAGTTGGTGTAGACGATGTTAGGTCACGGTTCACCCCTCGATGGGAACCATTTATTATCTTTAAAGGCAAGTGTTTAATCGGAGGTGTTTAAATATGATAAAAAAGTTTTATAATAAACACACGATGAAAACGAATTAAAAATATATACCTACATTTATATCATTATTTCAAAGAATAAAGATTTCAAAATGACTATATTAATGTCATTTTTTTACTTTAATACTTATTACAGAGTTTATGGAATATAATTATTCATTGAATTTCTCTCCCACAAAAAATCTCTAAATCTCCAATTAATTTTTTTTGAGGATTTTATTTTTTAAAAAATAAAAAAGTAGTTCTCTAGATACCAATTTGTCTGTTTGACTTGTTGTTTAATTAATTTAAAAAGAAGCCGGCAATTGGATCGGCCGTTTATTATTATATTTGTGTATGTGTGGGTGAATATAGGATGTTTGGGTGTGTATCTGTGTGGGTGGTAAACCATCAATACATAAGTTTTATTCAAAATGTCGTATTTGGAGGCAGCGAGCGGTCTTATGGTGCACTTTATTCCATCCTGTCTGCCATTGGGCGGCCCGAGCATTAATTCTGAATGGGGAGGCGCTCTGGGTTGAGGGTTGGGTGGGTCAGAAGGAAGGATGCGAGAGGCTGAGGGGTGGGTGGGTCAGAACATGTGATAAATGTTGCATCGTTGGACGATCTATGTATGTTCCAAGCTCGAGTCCTTCAGGAGCGCTTGCTTGGGCCGAATAAAATAATAAACGCGACACACCGAGAAGAAAACACCAAATCTTTTTAGTCGAGGTCATCGTTAAAGATGGATGAATGCAAACAAAAAATAAATAAAAAAGAAGAAACAAAAATATAAATAAATAACAACAGCGCCAAAAAACAACTTATAACTGAATCGATAAAACAAGATGGAGGAATTTTATACGGTTTTGGGTTAAAAATGTTGGGTAATTATAAGATATCCAAGATTGGAGTATGAAAACTCCTTAAATAAAATTAAACCTGACTAGTGCGAGTCGGGTTCTAATACTGAGGGAAGGTTCTGTGCCTAATATATTATTACGAACATGAGTGTCATTTTACATTAAACATATCATTCGACTCAAACTCACTAAAATTTAGGGATAAAATTTCAATGCTAGGCGTAACTCTAGGGTCTGACCTTTCATGGAATGACCATATCTCAATCACTGCTAAAGCTGCAGCGTGCAAGGTTGGTCTCATATTCAGGTCTAGACGCTATTATACTCCCAGTCAACTTCTTATACTGAATAAGGCTCAAATTCATCCCTGCCCCGAATATGGCTCTCATCTGTGGAGGGGCGCCTCCAAGCATTCTCTTGCTACACTGGATGCGATTCAGAAGCGAGCAATTAAACTAATAGGGGCCCGGCTCTAACCAACTCACTCGACTACCTGGTCACTGGTATATATTGTATATTTATAAAACATGATTTTTCTCTAAATTTTTTTTGAAATATACTAGAAAGTCTGGACTATAAATTCTTTATCATCCTGGATGGGGGAGTATATGACTTAACTGTTTTTGTACCAGTGGATGCAAATTTGAAAGACTGATAGTTTTTAATCTAGGATAACTTTATTGGAATGTTTAGCTAAGAAAAGAAGTTGCATATATTATATTTTCTAGGCAGTTGTGCACGGAAGGCTTAGGGTTCATTAGCTCTATCTGTATCTGTATTTTTTGTTGTTAACTGGAGGACTCAATTTATTCTATCATTTAAATATTGATAAGTAAATAGTAGCTTTTGGTAAAAGAAAAATGATCAAAAAATATGGATAAAAAATAAGAGTAAAATATAGTTGTGACTTATTGATAATGAAAAATTTCTTAAGTAAATAAATAATTTGAATTAGATAATATTAGAGAAAAATAAACACCTAGTTCAAATATTGATCGAGACAAATCAACGACGTTCACAAAAAGTTATTAAGATATTTTATATTTGATAACCTAAAAAACCATTTCATTTCGACTAATAAATACATTAATAAATAATCGAAGTATATTAGATTGAACATAATGTCATATTTATAAGCTTTTTTTCTTTGTTTACTTGTTTGTGATAAATCTCTATTGTTGATTGTTATGCATGTCAACCCCATCTAGTAGCAATAATCGCGATCAACCTAGCATTTCTATCTTTTTTAATACCAATCAAATTCATGATAAAATCTATGTATATAGTTTGTGAATATATATTTTTTAATTTGAATAAGTGGTTAACTTTATTTTTTATTTTAATAGATAATAATTTTACTGAATATTAAATAACCATTTATTGGCATTAGTAAAAAAAATTCGATATAAATATCAGCATCAGTGTTAATATTTACATGAAAAATGATTGAGGCATTATTTGATTGTGCATAATGTCCTATTCGGAACCTATTTCCTTTATTTCGGCTGCTTTTGCCTATCTACTCCATCTAGAAGCAATAAATGTGACAAACATAGTGGCTTTTTTACTTTCACATTTATATTCATAGAATATAATGTCTAAGTATTGCGAAGGTACTGTCTCTGTCTAGGTCCTGACTCTTTGAGAGCTTGTATCTCAGAGATGAAAAAGTTAATTTCATTTTGTAACTTCTAGGTGGAAGGAATCGATCTCCTTAATAGTTGGATTTGGGACATAAAACCGGATATTGTGGTCCCCAGAGGCCAAAGAGGGGCCAAAAATCCATTGGTCAGTGAGTACGTATGTATGTAGGTGTACCCCTTCTGCGTTTCGCAACCATAAGTCTCAGAGCTACGAAATTTAAGCTCTATATAGGCTAGAAGAAGTACAGCAAGCTTTTGGTTGAAATCCAAAAACCCGAAGTGGACATTTACTTGAAAGATTTTCGTTTTTTTTTTTTTATTTTCTGAAAATTGTTAGAGCCGTTTTTGAGAAAATAAAAAAAACGAAATAAAGGAATAGGTGTTAATTAGTAGTGTTGCTATGATTTCAAATAAATGAAAATGTGAAAGTCGTGTGGTGAACACACCAGTTGATTTTATAATTCAATTATTAATCAAATTTTCAGTTTATATTTATTTTCTTGGCTAACTCTTTTTAATTATAATTTCCACTTTATTGTTTTTAATAATAGGTATTTTAACGTAGTATAAAATAATACTAAAATTAGAAAATGTTATGAAATTTAATTTTTTTATATAATATTTTAAAATGGTCCATATGATAGAGGTACATGAGCTTTCTACTTACTTCATTTTTTTTTTTTTAATCACAGATATATTTCATCCCTTTGGCAAAAAAAAATTAGAATAAAAAATTTATCATGGCAGATAAATTAAATGCAGCGTTCGGAGTTGTTAAATCATAAAGAGACGATGAAGCAGGTGGAGCCGTCCTCCATTTTGCTACAAATCAACCCTTATTAAAAATAATCCTTCCCCGTTGGCTGTCCTTATAAACCTTACAGCCAGAGCTCTACCCTGACCAGATATAGCCCACTTTACCCTCCCCTATGCTCACTTCACCCAGTCTTTTGCCCCAGTAGCCCCCAACTGTGTTTCGTCAACCCCCGATCCAGCCCCTATTACTCTTAAACACCACCACCGTTCTTTCTCTTCATTGCATCCCTTTTATTTTTATGTCAGCGTTAATTTCTCCTGGATAACAACAACACAAATAAAAAACAAAAACAAAAATAGTAGTACATGGTTGAAAACGAAAAAACAAAACCAAAAAAATAAAAAATAAAATAAAAAATAAAGTAAAAAAAAAGAATAAATGAAAAGAACGTGTTCGGAATACAAAATCAAGACTTGAAATAGCCTACGGGGGTGGGTTGTAAGGGGTAAAAGAGGGTAGTTTTAGAGGGGGCAGATTCCCCCGGTGCCACTGAGAGTTCCTCCTGTCCCCCTTTTGGGCTTCTTTCTTGTTAAATAAATATTTCGCTACAACTTTTCATAGTAAGATTAAACTTTCCAAAACCTTTTTTTTTCATTTTTAACAAACTTCATAGTTTTATCTCGATATAAATTTCTGTAATCTCTATGAGTTATAAAGTATTTTTTTATATATACAAATGATGACTAATGAATTAAACATTTAAAAAATTTTATTAAGATTTCGTGCAAAGATTTAGTTTGCCGAGAGTAGAAGAGTTGATGATGGAGGTTACCCTCTGTTTGATGCAAATAAACATATACATCTTATCTTATTTTATTAAACGAGCAATTCTTGTATGGTATACCGGGTGAGTTTTTTATCTTGAGACAGTCTTATAACTCAATAAGAGTGCATTATATGGAAAAAAGTTTCAAATAAAAGTTTATTTATATCGAGGGGGAAACTAAAGTGAGCTATTGTTTGTCGACGTAGAACAAGCTTTCAAGGGTATTTCGAGGTCAAGTTTTGTTTTTTAAATAGAAACCTATATATTTCTGTACATATTCTGAATCTAAAAAAAAAACTGAACAACTTTTATTAGAACTATTTTTTTATATCAAATAAAAAAAATATTAAATCAATTAGATCTCAAAAAAAAATCTTAATAATTATTTTTAACAATTATTTAACTTAATTGTCAAATAATAACGATTAAATAATTAATTATTAAATAAATATTTATTAATTAGAAAAGTCACAACAATAAAAATAAATGTTTATAATGATCTTAAAACTTCATTATAAGTAGGTGCACAGATTTAAGAGATTATTTACTACTTAATAGAACTATTTAAAACGAGCTTTTCGTGCGTGCCTTTGGCACGCCCTCGAAGCTCGGCCCTCCGGGCTGGTGCCCTGGCGGGCAGCGTCTCGGTCCAAAAATTGTATTCCTCTTAAAAAACCACACTCCAAATGTATACCGGTAAACTACCGAAAATACATCGTCTCTTAAAAGTTTCGCCTCTTTAACTTTTGAGTGGCGAGGGGGGGGGGGGGGGAGGAATAATGATCAATATATTTAATGTTTTTTAATTTAAAATGAATTGGAGTCTTTCATTTCAAAATTCGAGTCCAAATTAGAAATTAGAATTTCAAATTTGCCTGGTTAATGAAAATCGATTGGAGCCATCAGTTTAAGATCCGCGCTGACAATTATATTTCAAATTTGCCTCGTTAATTAATATATATTTAATGTTTCTTAATTTAAAATCTATTGGTGTTTTTTCATTTTCATTCGAGTTCAAATGAATACAATATTATCTCGACACAAAGTCCAAATCAAAAATATCTAGTTTTAGTAACAGAAATCAATATACAAATATTAATGTTGCAATCGTGTAATCGCTAGAGCTAATGCCCATAGTTCAAGAGTTTGTCGGTTCGATTCTAGGCAAGAGCGTAATTTTTTTAGAGAAATTTCTCTAAGCGTTGTTACAAATTAATCTAGACAAATATATATAGTATTCATGAGTTTAGAAAAGTTTATTTCTCGTTTCAATCCAGTGGATAGTTTTTACCTTATATTGTATTGACATAATAAAAATGGAGCATTTTTTTGTTGAAGAGAGGATTGAAATGACCTTAATAATTTATGGTGAATGTGGAAGAAGTGTTGGCATTGAAATGGTTGCCAAGCGTTTTCCTGATAAGAATACACCCTCCAAAGCTTCATTTTATTGTGTTGTAAATCTGTTATAAAAAAAAACAAGAAATCTAAATGCTACGAAGAAACTGAAATGAATAGGCCAAAATAAGGAAATTTGAACTGGAATTCATCCAGAAGACTTGCAATACACTCTGGAATTTTTTCAGAACAGTGTTGTAAAATTATTAAATTATTGAATTAATAACTAAATATTTGATCATTATTATTTGATAATTAAGTTGAATGATTGTTAAAAATAATTATTATACTTTTTTGAGATCTAATTGATTTAATAATTATTGTTATTTGATGTCGTATAAAAAATAGTTCTAATAAAAGTTGTTCAGTTTTTTTTTTTTGTAGATTCAGAATATGTACAGAAACATATAGCTTTCCATTTAAAAAACAGAACTTGACCTCAAAATGCCCTTGAAAGCTTGTTCTATGTCGATAAACAATAGCGTAGATTAGTTTCCCCTTTAATATAAATAAACTTTTATTTGAAACTTTTTTCATATAATGCACTGTTTTTGAGTTATAAGAGTGTCTCAAGATAAAAAAAACTCACACGGTATATAAATATATATAATCGGTTTCTCGAAAACGGCTTTAACGATTTGGATGAAATTCACGGGTTAGGGGGTTTTGTTTGACAATTCGATCTGTTACGGTGTCATCTTCGGCTAAGTTGTTTTTAATGAGTTTTTTGCTAATTGAAATAATTATTCACATGTGTTTGTTTGAATAAAAATTTATAATTACATTTTTTTCAATTAACTTTTAATAAAATTAATTGTTTTTAACCGACTTCAAAAAAGAGGAGCTATTCGACTGATTTTTTTTTTTGTGCCTATGTTACCTCATATCTCCGCCAATTGTGAACCGATTTTTTGCATTGGGTTCAGTCTTCCTTCCGATTGGTCCCATTTATTTTTCATAGGTATTAGACCTTTTTTGTTAGGTTTGTTCAGGCCTAACTTCTTTGTTTATGGACCTATTTCGATGATTCGTTTTTTATTGAAAAGGGGTTATTTTAGGGATGGTGCCATATTAATTTGGTCAAGTTCTGATGATATGATCACTATTAATAACATCACTAAAAAGAGAGAAATAAAAATAATTTTTAAGAAAAAATAAAACCGACTTCAAAAATTAAATGCCACAAATAAAATACACTAAAAGGTATAAAATAATTATTATCTTATTTAGTTACAACTAAACGACGAAATATTAACATGAAATTACTTTTTGATGTCGGTACCAAACAAACTATACCTATAAGCGAGCATACCCTCCAAACATACTAAGTAAGATCCGTCGAGTGCGATTCATAAAAGGTTTATGTTTGGCACCGACTTCAAAAGTAACTTCATGTTAATATTTGGTCGTTTAGTTGTAACTAAATAAGATAATAATTATTTTATACCTTTTAGTGTATTTTATTTGTTGCATTTAATTTTTTGAAGTCGGTTTTATTTTTTTCTTAAAAATTATTTTTTTTATTTTAAATTCAACTAATAGATTAGTATAAATATTATTATATATAAGAATTTGCCAATTTAATTAAAGGTATTTTTCTATAAATTAATTTATTAGAATATATCAATTTCATTCTCTTAAAAAATCTGACAATTCGAAGGATCGGTATGGTACCTCCTTCTTCAGGATTTAAAAGGGTCAACGAAAGAACCTCCGTCTATATTAATATTAAGTTTAATTGCAATTTTTATTTCAATTTTATTTTATTTTGACTGCGATTAAAAATCGACATTTTTACTTGAATTTAAAATTAAAAATAATATTAATATTTCGCTTTTAACAGAATCAAAAAATTACCGAGCATCGCTCGGTGTTCCAGGTACTATAATATAATGAACATATTGTATATATATACCAATATATTTAAATTTGGTATTATATAATTATATGTTTATTTGAATAAAGCAAAGTACAACCTCATTGATTTCTTTTTATGAATAAACAATCTGCTACTCTCTTCAAAACAAAATTTTTTCAATTAAAAATTAAAATAGTCCATAACACCTCAGATTTTGTATTATAGTTGAACATTGCTTATGATTTGATTTTCTATAGATGTTATCGAAGGGCGAATCGCGACCTAATATGCTGTACACCTACTTCCACCTGTACTTCCAAATATTTCCAAGTATTTCTAAAAATACTTCCAAAGACGTGTACACCTACTTCCAATCGCGAATCACCCCTCGGATGTTATAGATTTTTATTTTAGCTTATTAATATATAAATTATTATAATGATGTTTTTTGAAATCCTCGTTTTTTTGTTTTTTTTCAAAAGGTAACAATTCGTTTTTTATAAATTTTTCCATTAAATATCTTGTCCTCTCCGTGATTGATTACTTTTTTTCTACTTTACTTTATTTCTTCTCTGTTACTTTTTCTTCTTTATCTCTAATCAAATTTTTATTTTCATTCGCTTAGTGGCTCTCAAGAAAAGTTAGACAGAAAAATAACATTTGGATGAGAGAGGGTATAAAAAAAAAAGGCTAAAAAATGTACGAAGTGGTGGTGGAGGTTGGTGAGACGTACAGAATCCAGCAGGGGGTAGGTTCAGGGAAGCACGAAGAATCTCTATCACTGAAGGGTGGGACCCTTCTTTTGTTCAGGAAAAAATAAAACAATAAAAAAAAATGTGACAAAATATTGAAATGGACTCGACGCGCAGATAATTCGCAGCTGGATTGAATTGAGAAGCGTTATTTTTTAGGCGGAAGGGTCATGGGGGGGGGGGGAATAGCATCCATATACGGGGGCTGGCAGGGTGAATTGGGGAAATTGAGGGGTTGAAAAAAATTCAAGTAGAGCGGAAATTATTCCAAACGAAATTGAATAATTTTCAAATCGATATTGGGAAATTTGCTATTTATAATTTGGGATTTTATTCAATGCCATAGACCAGGGGTCGGCAACCGGAAGAGCCAAAAGTTACAATTTACAAAATTTACCAGTTTTTAAAGAGCTACTAACATTTTTGTTTCAATATTATGGTATTTGATTAGGATAAGGTATATAAATTTGATTTTTGATTTAAAATAAATGGCTTTAAATATGAAATAATATTTATTCATTCGCACAAAACATATTAAAGTATTTTAGCTAGCTCTTCTAGAATAATTAAATTAGTAATCAAATAATTTAACTATAATTAACTAATAATAGATAGTTACATCAATGTGAGTATTGGCCTTACATGCTTTTTGAAAGTTTGATTAAATCTGGCTGATCCATAGCAAGTGATTTAAAGCAGAAGCCAGTTGAATGTCTTCCACTTGCATATCTGTTACATTTGAAGTCATTTTAGCAGTTCTATCTTGTACTGTTTTAGCAGATAATGTCAAATCTTTGATTCTCTTCATGATTTTTTTGTTTTGTTTTTGAAATCACGAAACAGTTCTTCAGCTCCACGTATGAAACAATCCTTGACGACTCACCATCTGTTAATGGATTCTCTCTTTTTTCCCTATTTTTTATGAGTTTTGAAAATAAAACAATATAATTATTAATATTTGCCCATGGAGAGCCGCATCTTGACATCGAAAGAGCCACATGCGGCTCGCGGGCCGCAGGTTGCCGACCCCTGTCATAGACCCATAAGAAAAACGTATTTTTTGAGATGGGGCCACAGCTGAAAAAAATCAGAATTTCAATAACCTGTTTTGTTTATTTTATTACGTTTTCAGTTAACTTCCAGCACAGATAGGATGACGCCATTGTCCCCTTAGCTTAATTTAGGTTACTAAAGCATCCATTGCATCAAATGCAGGTAATGAATTTCTTGAATGCTATTAAACATCAACCGAACATCACTTTGTAAATATCCAGAACTATTGACGAAAATCAGCAACAGCTAGACGAGCTCGTTAACGCTGAAGAGCAACATTTCACTAGATAAGAATTTTTGTTTAAGCATGGTTGACGAGGGTCCGAAGCGAAGATGTTAGGGGTTAAATTCGCATTTAATTGTTAATTATATATATCTTGAATATCCTATCGGGATTTTCGCCAATAAGTGAACATACCCAAATACATCATCATGAAGTTATCAGTCCGAAGAATCATTTGATAACACTCCTTAAAACCTGAGTCTATTCCAACCTAACTGTTTTACCTAGAATTAGCACACCCTCGGTCAAACTTCCGGATATTTATGACTGACAGCTAAGTTATCTAACATTATTAGAATAATTTAAAACTAAAGCGAAATATGGTTCCTATCTGTGAGATATCTTAACACTAAAGGTAAAGAGAAACTCTAGCCACTAACAACAAATATGACGGATATTAAGTCCCAAATTACACATTGCACGATAATGGAAAATCATGAGAGTTTTCTACCCTCGATCCGAGATGTTATGGAAAGTGTTTATTACTTATCTCATAAATTGCTCTTCAAAATATCTTTAAGCAATCTATTGTACAGAATCATCTGACCTCTTCCTTCATTAAACCCTTCTACAAAGTTGTAGTTTCTCTAATCCTACCGAGAACACTCTTTTATCTATCCCATCTATAAATACCTTAACAATTTGTTTATCTAGTACTTCTTTTGTTCATTTCCCATGCCCATCAAAAGAACCAGACCATTTTTAGATCAAAGTAAGATAACCTTTAAGCTATAACAAAATAAATAAGATGGATCAAGGTAGCCAACTGAATTGAGTGTTTTAGAAGATACTCGTAAAATCGGCTTAAAGTTCAAACTTGAGTGCTTAAAACGACACCAAAAGATTTCTATAAAAGTAAACTCGACCACCGTAAATTATATAGATAACTCAATTATTAGATTAAAGTTCTATAAAAAAAATAAATCAAAATTTCTTTTATGAAAACTTCGAATATAATGTGTAAATAAAAAATATTCTATAATATATTTTTTTTAATATCAAAGCAAACAGGAATCATGGTTTCTGCTCTATTTGGTATCAAATAAATAAATTATGAACGTCTGGGAAATTTATTCTATCTGATTTCACATCAAAATGTAATTCAATAAGAGGAAAAGAAAAACTTCCCTTATAATTATAGGCTAACCACCCGGTTTTCTTTTCTCTCATTCTTAAGTAGAGCCGTGCTATTTTTGGATGAATTTTCAACTTTTACCCAAGTACTTCATAACTGTTCAGATAGAAGATCAAAATTTAGAAGTTCGCTTAAGACTCATTTCATTATCCATTATAGAAAATAAAATTAGAAAGTTATACAAATGCCACAATAGAGAGAGTTGGATTTTCACTTTTCAAGCCCTCAAAACTTACTAAAAAATTAAGATTTAATTAATTTTTTTTCTTTAATGTACCGATAAGTAGATATGTTAAACAAATCTAAAAAAACGTATAGAAATATTTTTAAATGCCAAATTATAGTAAGCTCACTTATTATATATAAACACCTACTGTTATTAATTATTTTTTTGTGGAAAAATGTGATGTGATACTCAAAAAATAAATTCATTTTCGGTTTCAAGGGCTAAAAACACTGAGCAACAAAAATTCCTCCCGTAAACCTAACAACGAATTCCAGTAGAGTTTTATACGCTGATTATCATGCAATTTCTCGGTTTTTTACAAAGGGTCAGAGTTTTTAGATGTTATCTTTCAAAACGACAAAAAATGCTAATTTGACCTATTTTCGAGTCCCATTAGATATTAAACAACAATATTTGAAATCAAAATATTTTGTTGACGTATTAAAAACCAGCTTCGTCTTTGATTTTCAAATTACCACTTGTTTTTAACTCATTTAGAACTCGAGTTATAGCTAAAAAACTAAAACAACGTGATTATAAAGGATAAAAACATAGATAAAAACATAAGGTCTTAGTTATATAGTTATAACTCGAGTTCTAATTGAGCTAAAAACAAGTGATAATTTGAAAATCAAAGAGATTACTGTTTTCTATTATGTCAATAAAATATTTTGATTTCAAATTTTGCTGTTTATTTTATATAAATAAAAATGTACTGTTACGCTTAAGTGATACGTCGAAGGATCTCCGAAAGTTCTTCACCGATTTCTTTGAAATTTTCACACAACATTCCATTCAAATACACGAGTGTTTTTATAGATGTCACACCCGTGACATGTAAAAAGTATTTTTCGAGGAAACAACGCCAGCGCCTCTCTGGGGAGTAAAAGCAAACAAACAAGATGGCCGATAATAGTTTTTGGAAATCTTCCAACTGTCAATATTATTTTTGGTTAAGGGAACAATTTTGACAAATAATATATAATTCATTTACTGTTTTAATACCTCTTCTATAATTATTTGGATTTTCAATTTATTTTCATAACTATTATTATTTTTTAAAATATTTAAGTTTTTGATCAAATCAATTTTGACAGGTAAGCAATATATAATCATTTATCATTTTTTAATATATTGTTCTATTCTTATTTTATTATAAGAAAAAGCTTTGTCTTCTTTATTTTTTAACTGTTTTTATTATTTTTTAGGTAAAATTGGCGGTGGAGTTGTGGTGTGTCGATTCGTCAGCTATTATCTATATAAATGTTAACTATAAAACGAGACGCTCCCCGCCAGGTGCTAGGTGACGCCGGGCCGAAAGCCCGGGCGTCAGCTAGTAATTAATAAGACTCGAAAATAGGTCAAAATTGCCGGTAATACCTCAAAACTCTGACGTGTTGTAAAAAATCGGGAAATTGCAGGATAATCTGCGTATAAAATTGGAATCCATTGTTAGGTTTGCGTTGAGATATTTTTCTTTAATTTTTGTCGAGTAGTGAAATCTAAACGAATCACATAAAATTATTCAAACAACTTTTTTATTTCAAAACTGTGTTATTAGCCCCTTCAATCGCTCATTTTTTTAGATTTAACATGTCTCATGGGCTTCAAAAAAATACATTAAATTTATAATTAATTGTCAGGCCTCATTTCATCACAAAAACTGACAAAATGTTGATTAATTTTTTTTTCTTCTTTTCATTTGATCTATAATTATGCTCTTTTGATTTCTTTCTTCCGTGACTTGTCCTTTTGATTAAAAAAAGGGGGGGGGGATGAGTGAAATAAATTCTTTTAAATAAAAATATGTACAAACAAAATGAGAATAATGTTTAATAAATAACAGGAAAAGAAAGAAAAATGTCAGATTTTTTACAATTGGCTTAATAATTTTTTACGGTTTTTATTATTAATTGTAATAATATATCTTGTGTATATAGAGAGGGGTCGATAATCCAGTGGCTAAGCTGTTTGAGTTTTAATCGAGTTTACTCCGTATCAAAACTCGCTTCAGTCAGAGCAATTTTCACCTTTGTCAACAAATCCAGAGAAAGGCAACGGGAAAAATTTTCCCCAGGAAAACTACTTGCTGGATCTTACCCCCCTCCCCCTTGGCTAAAAGTCAAAAAGTTAATAAGTTCTTTGTTTTGAGGTAACATTATTTTGATACCAGAAGGATCTTGGTACCATCTTCTATTAGGGTTTGTGATGTGCAAAGCAAGACTGCGAATTCGAATATTTAAAATTAAAAAAGTTAATTATACGATAGTACAATAAATAGACGAAAGATGATACTAATCTTATATTCTAAATTCAATCGCAAATTGAAAAACTTATCTTCTGATGGAATTTCTATGATGGCCGATTTCATCTCAACCAATTAAGAATGACTAACTTTAATAATACCATCATAACTCAATTAATTGTCAACTGATTTTCAAAGTTAAGGTGTCATTTTGTTCAGAATAAAATGGTTAACATTTTATTAAATGTAAGAGTATTTGCTAAAACTAACAACTATTGAGATATAAAGGATTAAATAATTGAGATGTGGCCATCTTACTAAATTTTGAGATTCTATATTCAATATAATTTTTTACTTTATGCATAGTTTCTCATAAATAGCGTTGTTTTATTTATTTATTTATTTTAATTAATCGAATGCAAGAAAGGGCGCACCAGTAAAGATGCGCCCCTATGGATCTCGAAGGACCCTTGGATTGCCGATATATTGTAGTTTCAAGTTCTTTTAATAGATTGGGTTGTTTTTTTCTAATTTCAACTCCTTAGCTAAAGCTAGCTGTTTAATTGAATTTTTTCTAATTTTCTAAAATGCTCTCCATATAAGGTTATTATTACTATTTTATTTCTAAATTTCTGAATTTTCCAATCATAAATTATCAAGTATAAAAATCCAAAATTTAACCAGTTTTTCTTTTGGGAATAAACATGATTAAACAACTAAATGATCTTTTTATAACCTTCAGGCGGTATCGAGGGTATTGTTATTCTAACACACACACCTACACCGACGCTTTACAAAGAGAAAATATTCATGTTTGTAAATGATTTTTCTCTTCATTTCAAACATTTCTAAACATGAATAGGCAAAAAGCAAATTTAAATTATTATTATGTAAGTTGAAAACAATGAGTACTAGCTTGTTAATGTAAATTTTTGTATACTATAAGAATCATAAAAAGAAAATGGATTTTTTTTTGTATAGCCCATTGGGAAGGAATGTTCACAATTTGTCGGAAGTTTATTTGAAATGTATTTTTTTTTACTCACCATTTCATATTATGATACTTTTTCCATCAATTTGTATGAATTTTAATGATTTTTTTATTTATTTTTTTCGAGGGTGGTAAAAATGCTCTTTGAGAACAGACATCCGTCCCCTTGGGATTCCCACTAGGAATGGGCAGAAGCTCATGACTGATAAATGGCCGACGAATTCTGCCAAAAAGCATTCCCGTGTGGCGAAAAGCACCTGCCCTCATTCCCCTGGTGAATAACCCTACCCCCACCATCCCTCCCACTTCTTCAAACTAGCAGCAACCTTTTTTTTTTTTTTACAAAACATGAGCTAAAAAAATCAACTTTTTTCACTCATACTCCGTCAGGCTGAACAAATTTTATCCTTTTTTTTTCTGCCTCCCTTCAAGCCACCCCGCATGATGATGATGCTCACCCTCGATTTTTCTCACCCTTATCCTGTGACCTCTCTTCATCCGGGTTGTTCTTTGCTTGCAATTCATTTCGCGTCGGACATCCTTTCTATTCCGTTCATCTCTCTTGATAAAATTGGATTTTTGTTTATTAATATTTGAATAACTCTATTATTATATTACCTTAACGAAAAAATAAGATTATATAATAAAATGGATATTAAAAAAAATGCAAAATGTTTTATAATAACGAACATAGAGTTTTTATTTATTTATTATTGTTATTAGTTTTTTTTCTCAAAGAAATTAATAGAAAAATTAAATTGAATTTTTAATTTGATATCATAAATAAATTTGTTTATGTAAGGTTTTATTATTTCAAAAGATTTTAATATAAGTATATTATATAGTTATTTTTTTCTTCAATTACCTTATACATACGTACCTATAATTGTTTTTTTTTGGAACGAAGTTCCTTTACGAGGCTTGCGGTAGGAGCTAACTGGCAGAAATCGTCACGTAACGGAAAAGCCGACTCCAGGCGACCTAATTCAATGGAGTGGGTATAAGAGAGGGAATTTTTTTTTAATTTTCCTCGAGGCTAAGTGGAAATCTTCACAAAAAAAGACACTGCTGGCCCCGTACCCATTATCCGGCCAAACCGGAAATAAAAAATATTTAAATCCAAAATCCTGAATAAAAAAAAACTAAAAAAAAATTTCAATATTGAACATTACTTAGTTATTGATTTATTTTGAATAGATCATTTAAAATTTTTAAATAATATTAATTTCATATAGCGCTATTTAAATAATTCTCAACTTTAAAAAACTAAAGATGGTAATTTTATACACATTTTGATTTTCAATATTTAATATATTCAAGAAAATAATGGAGTTATACAATTATTAATAATAGCCAGTATTTAAGGAGTGTGATTTTTTAAGAGGGATAAAATTTTTGGCCATATTTTATTAACTCTAATATTTTTAAAATAATCTAAGGAACTTCGTTCCTGGCCGCACCCGTGAATTTTTTTTAATATTAAATTATTTTCAAGTAGAATAATATTTAATCGAGAAAGAATTTAATTTATATGACAGATTCTATGATTTTAATAGAAATATTATTAAATTGCGATATCAGAGGGGATTCATCCCCCCAGGAGTCGAACCTGAGAACCAACATGCTTTCCGGGCAGTTAGCTTACACCCTCGAGACAATTTAATTTGTTAATCTGAACCCGAGCTCATTTTTCAAAAACATTCCAACTCTTTTAAAAAATAAGATGCTCAAATCTTTAATAATATTTAATGTCGACATGTCTAGATTCCCATAATACAGGATAATTCAAAAACGTTGTCATTCCGCCAGGATTCCCATTCTTATCACTATTCCTATCACTAGTCAAGAACTTAGAATCGTTCAATTCTTTCTAGTGGCAAAAAAATTGTATTTTATTTGATCACACAAGCAGATAGATAGAGAGTGAGATTTTCAATTTTAGGGATTTAAGGTACTCGAAAAATTGGAAAAAAAAATGGAATTCGAAGTTTTTAGGAAAATAAAAAATTAAATCATTTTGATTTGGAAATTTTATTATCAAATTAAACACGGCCAGCAGGCTTTAGCTTGCACGCTTACCGAGGAAATTTTATTAGAAATTTTTTTAAATTAATTTTATTAAAAATTAAACACGCCCAGCAGGCTTTAGCTTGCAAGCATACCGAGGAAATTTTATTAGAAAAAATAAATGATTAATTTTATTAAAAAAATTTCGTATGAATTGATCTTTTAAAATGAACACCACATAATAAATATATTTTTAATTATTATTTATTTGATTAAAAAGTCTATCTAATAAAAATAAATTTATTGTATATAAATTATTTAATGAAAAAAATATATTCGATAAATTTTTTCTTAATAAATAAGCTGACGTGTTCTGATGTGGCCATCCACTTGACTTTACCATACAACCTGGCCCCTCACTTATATTTAATATTTAATAAAATTATTTATAATCATGTAGGGGAGGGGGTTAGTTTTTGCATTTTTAGACTCCTAGGACCCACTGATTATGTATAGAAAATTTGGTTGAGTTTGGTAAATGGCAAAGATTTTCATTTTAGGACCCTCCGCCCCCCCCATTTCGGGCGGTTAGTTTTTCATTTTTAGACTTCTTGGGACCCACTGATTATGTATACAAAATCTGATTTAGTTTGGTAAATGGCCAAGATTTTCATTTTTTGGCCCTCCCCCTACTAGCTGTATAATTTTAGGTTATACAACTGTTATGTTGTATTGATGTTGTATAAGCGTTATGGAGCACTTATAAAACAGCAACAAAACATAAATGTTATATAACCTAAAATTATACAGCAACTTTGCTAGTTGGGCCGCCCCCCCCCCCCCCAGCCATTTCGGGGAGTTAGTTTTTGCATTTTTAGACTTCTGGCCACCCACTGATTATGTATACAAAATTTGGTTGAGTTTGGTAAATGGCCAAGATTTTCATTTTTTGACCCTCCGCCCCCCCCCCCCATTTCAGGCGGTTAGTTTTTGCATTTTTAGACTCCTGGGGACCCACTTATTATGTATACAAAATTTGGTTGAGTTTGGTAAATGGCCAAAATTTTCATTTTTTGACCTTCCACCCCCCCCCCCATTTTGGGCGGTTAGATTTTGCATTTTTAGACTTCTGGGGGCCACTAATTATGTATACAAAATTTGGTTGAGTTTGCTCAAACGGCCTAGATTTTTAATTTTTTAACCCCCCCCCACCCCTCCACCCCTTAATTTTGGGTCGATATGCACCAAAAATCTAATCAGCTCTTAATCTCAGTGGATCAAAAACTACGTGTGAAATTTGGTTTCGATATTCAAACTAGTTTTTGAGCTAGCTCGTCCACAAAAATTTAATTTAATGCACAGACTAACTAACTAACAGACTAACAGACATTTTGACAAAACAATTATTATCTTGAAAAATATCATTTTTTCGATGTTCACTTTTAGAGCTTTTTTATAGACCGAAATGCCATGGTTTCGCTTAATTTTTTTAATCGAAATAGTTTCAGCCGTTTTTTAGATATTTTGAAAAAAATATGGAAAAAAACCACTTTTTTCATGCACGATTACAATACTTGACAATACCCTGTATGTAAAGTAAAAATCTCCCGAGAAATTTAAGAAAAATAATTATTTTAAAAAAATTAAAAAAATAGTAAATTCTCTGAAATACAATTGGGGTAGAATGTCTCACCCTGATATAGAAAGAAAATGGTGCGAAATATAAGCTTGGGCACTGAGTTTTATCAATAGCGTCTACTTCTCCTTAATACAAGCTAACTATTTTAATAGTAATAATAAAATTGCATGCAAAGTCTATTATAAAGAGTTGAAATATATTAAAAAAATTGCAAAATAAAATCACATGAAAACGTTTTATACTCTTAATCTATCGTTACAGATTAAAACACGTATGAAGTAAAAATGTAAAATATAAGCTTTCAAAACGATTCAATGCAAATAATTAAATTAGTCGCACACACTAAATATATACCATATATATTATATATTATATGAAAACCTCTGCATTAGGTCATAATGAACTTTATTATAGTAAATTTTATTGTGAATAAAAAGTCTTTTATGAGAAAATTAAATAGAAGCTACGGTTTCCAGGTTATATCAGTTTTAAAGATATTAAACAAAATCTAAAAAATATTTGATCAAATAATTTTTTGATTTGAAAAAAAGTGAAATCATTCGATGATTTCGTTGAAATTTTTCTCCTATTAAAGGGGCCCACAATATGTTCAAAACCGCCAAGGAAATTGAAAAATAATGTTTAGTCATCGAATATGGCATCATTTTCGTTATTTTTCAAATTCAACATTAGATATTTTAAATTATATTTTAGACTTTCGCCCCAAACGGATACTGTCTCGTGTGGGTCAAGAGTCAGAAATTAATTCTTGTGACTTAAACTCCACAGTCCCTGAGATGAAAATCGACCATCTTCCACAATGAATCAACCTGTCTTATAAGAAAATCTTAAATTTCTCGTAATTCTATTCCAATAGGCATGCTATGACTTGTCTATAGCGCTCTTAGTTATTTCCAATCTTATATATTGAGAGTTCTTATAAATGGATTAGTCCAAAGATTCTCGAATCAACTTTATTTATTCATATTTTATATTATTACTATTTTAATAGTTTCTCAGCGAGAACAATTTTTATTCGACTAAAACTCGTCTGGACTTGTCTTTGACATGGTTGAACTGGAAGAAATACCAGGCAGGGACTCCAACCCTTCTATCCGCACCCTTTTCGAAAAAATCATTCATTTTAATTGCCACTTGAAACTATCCAACAATTTCATTTCTAGAACCAATTTTCTAAACAAAAAAATGTTTTTTATAGAAATATTTTAAAAAACGGATAATAATTTGAAAATTTAAAGATCCTCCTGAAATTTTTAAGTCGATATTTATAAAAATACTCTAAATGTTTGAAACTTTAGGGATGCGCCGCATTCATCGCATCCATGGACCGCACACCATTGGTACCTATATAGATCAAGTCCTAATTTCATATATTTTTAACAAGAGTATATAAATATTTTTAAAGAAATACTAAGCTCAAATTTTAAACAAATCCAATTAAAATGGATATATTAAGCGCTTATTGATCTGAAATTACACTTCCTCCTTTAATCTCTTTAAAAATTCCATCATTAGCATACAACTACAAAGTAATAATAGAATTATTGATCTCATCGATTTCAAGCTACGATTCAGCTTATTTTTTGTATTTTCAAAATTTCCCCCATAAAAACATCCTTAAAAAAAATAAGTTTTTTTTTTTTGTTTTATTAATAAGTACTTAGTTCCAAAATTCATAAATAAAATCAACGATTCATCTCAATTTATTTCTATTTCTATTGAAATATTGATTTCTCGTCAATTTGTTATCTTTAAAGGCATCATTTTTTATGGGAGGATTTTATCTAAAAATTAATCATTTTAAAAATAAACAAAACTTAAAGAAAAAAAGATGAGAGTATTAATAATATAAGTGAACGCACACAAATCTCAACGTCTAGTTATTCATAGGATGATAAATGAGGCTCTAGTACTTTAGATATATATTTTATATATATATAAACAACAAAGTAATTTTTTATAAAAATTCTTCTCCTATTTTCTCTGGCTCTTTTTTTTATACTTAATGTTTCCGTTACGACTTTCGGTACATCAATGCGCATTTATGAGGATTATATATCATAAGGAATGATGTACAGGTATACGGAGGAAAGAAATAAAAGTTTTTTTGAATAAACTTTATTTATGTAGGCATGGATATATTATATGCCAGCAGATGAGTTAACGAAATGGGGTAGAATTAGAGTTTTACTGTATGACCGTTGGCCGACCGTAATTAAAACTGTTTAATCAACTCTTTAAAGAATTACATTTTATTTTAACCTCGAATAAATAAAAAATAAATATTTATTTATGCAATGAAAAGTCTTGTAAATTGGTAAACTTTTATAAAAAACAATAGAAAAATAAAGGAAACTCAAAACCATAGGGTTTCAGAGAGATTAGTTAAGCCAATTTATCTTCTCAATCACTTAATTATATATAATTAATCAATTCTGGTAAGATAAACTTGATTTGAAAAAATTAGCTTCTTTAGGGGCCATCCTTAAATTTCGTCACACAGTAAAGAGGGAGGGGGATCTCAGATTTGTGATAAAATGTGACAGTGGGGGCCAGGGGATCTTAAAAATTGTGATGTTACAAAAGTCAAATTAAAAATTTTTTAAAAATTTTCAAATATATTTTTTAGATTTCAGGTTATTATTATTCCAACGTGAAAATGTTGATAAAATAAATCTAGATATAAAATTGTAAGCAAGGAATTTTTAGCAAAAGCACCGTGTTTTTTAAATTAAGGATTCATTCCCTGAAGTAATTTGTTTGCCTAAAAATTTATTTATAATTCAATAATAATATATAGTAATAGTAAATAAAGTGTCAAATGTGAATAAAAATAAAGTTAAAGTTAAAATATATTAAATCCCTTTAGTTGAGTTTAATTTATATAAAAAAATTCTATAATTATTAAATTATAGGATATAAAAGTGAGTGTGACGTCACAATAAAGGGGGGCTCAATGAAAATATGATAGAATGTGACACAGGGGAAGAGGGTCTGAAAATCTTGAAATTCGTGTGGCGCAATTTGGGGACGGCCCCTTATCAGGGCAAAGTATATCATAGACTTTTATCATAAGGTACATAAATTTATTATAATTTTTTGAAATAAATATAAACACAATTACAAATTCGTTATAATTGTGTTTGTATCATATTAATTTGTTAGATTTTTGAATAAATAAATAATTAGACAGTGCATAATGTGCTTTATTTCAAAAATTATATATATAAAAAAATAACCTGTTCAACCATCAAATATGTTGCAGTAAAAACCCGTTTTTAGTAAGAACGCGTTGTTACTAGTTAAAACGCCTTTCGCTCAATACCTTTATGGCAACTAGAGTTTTCTGATGTTGGTTGAGTTTGGTTCAAAAGTCTATCATATTTATTTTTGACCTTCCGCCTCATTTTGGGTGTTTATTTTCAACATTTTTTAAACGAAAATGTCAAAAATTAGAAGAAAAGTTGTAGAAGATGTAATTTTGGACAGTTTCGTTTAAATACCTTTTGAAAATAAACACCCAAAATGAAACGGAAGGTCAAAAATGAAGATTCTAGACCTTTGAACCAAACTCAACTCAGTAAATTCTAGTTGCCACAAAGGTATTCAGTGAAACGCGTTTTAACTAGTAATAACCCGTTCTTACTAAAAACGGTTTTATTGCAACGTATACATAAAGATCTCAATGTTTTAAGAAAGTTTCAGATTTTATGTTGGGCCTCATTCATTGAAACGCTGGGGCGCGGTTTATCAGCCAAAACAATTTGCGATAAAACTATCAAATTTGAACAAAATGGGTTAATTTTTTTACCAGAAATTAAAAATATACTAAACATATTTGCACAAGAAGGAACTTTCTATGACTTCCTGTTCGTGAATTATTGTGGGTGTCGGAATCCAAACAGGCACAGATAATTGAAAACATGGTCGAAAATTACTAGTATTTTTCTTCACTTTCCAGATATTTATAAATACAAAGTTTTTTCTGCAGTAAATTTAATACTAGGACCGCTCGGCAGGCAGAGACAAATATAAAAGAAATATAAATATGGAATTCCGGCAAAAATTAAAAAAATTCATCATATCCGTATTAGTCCTAAAGCTAGTTTGAATTTTTTAGCCTTTCTACAAACGCCATCGAGCTGTCAAAGCGCAGCTCATTTTTTACTTTGATGCTGTTCTTTTTTTTTTTATTTAAAACTTGAAGTTTATTCTTACAGTCAGAATTAAAAAAGTTTTTATGCTTCTATAATTAAATTGTGAAAAATATTAGAATTTACATTTCGAGCTTTTATTCAATTTAGTATTATTTTCTTAGTATGATTAAAAACAAGAGAGTTTAATGTCTATTGAAAAATATAAGTTATGATGATTGAAAGTAATTTCATCAATATTAAACTTACTTTATAAAAAATAAATAAATAAATAAAAACCAAAATCAAAGATCTTATTAGACACTAGTATTAAAGGAGACAATAAAAGAGTGTGTCACTCTTTTATAGTCTCCTTTAATTTATAAAAATTCTGCTACTCTCGGCAAAAAGAAACTTTCAATTTAAGAAACTAGTATATTTAATTTATATCATAGATAAAGTTTACAAATTTAATCGAAACATCGACAATAATTTTTTCCTGACTCCTTCTCATTTCTTACTTTTATAACTAATAACAATTTTTATACTCTGAAATTCTCCCATCAATCTATCAATGTTCGGCTTTATTTTCAACTTGAATTTGGTTTGTTTATTTTATTTATTAAAATGAAGAATTACAACGAATTGAACTGCGCATGTTTTCCAAAAGACTAAACAAGTATGAACGAGTTTTCAAAATTTTCCTCTCCTATATTTATTTCCACCTCCCCCCCCTTGCCCCCCAATTATTACCAGACTACTACTGCCCCATTAGATTAATTCAATGCTCCCATTTCATATTATATACCTATACATTTTTCATATTCAATGTAGTATAATATGTGTTCTATATTCTTGAATATATATTCTTTTGGAGTCGGACTGATATACTAAATTTCAGGATTTGGATCGAGGCAGTCCGAAAATAAAATTTTAAAATGCTAAACTAAATTATAATTATGTACTTATATATGGTATAATAATAAAAAAAATAAAGTAAAAATGAATATATGGTATGTATATATTGTAGAAATAGTAATATAATAATCTTAATAATAATAAAGTAAAGAAAATTTTTTAGAAAATTTTTAAAATTTAATATATAAAATACTAGGTAGGTTTCACATAAATTATTTTTAATAAATTTATGTGAAATCTACCTAGTATTTTATATATTAAATTTTAAAAGTTTCTTTACATTATTTAATATGTTTCGACAAGAACCTACACCATTCTCCCTTAACAAAACTTTATAATAATGATGGCCATATCCATTTAATTGTTATAGACCCTGAGGAATGAGGTTAAATCCTCCGAAACAACACTTAAAAGAAAAAACCTTTATATTAAATGATATTTTGTTGGATATAGTTTATTATTTTAAAATTTTATTTCTGGACTGCCTCCTTCCAAATCCAGAGATTCTTGATTATCTGAAAAAAATATTTTAATCTGGTCTTTGTTGTGCTTTTTACTTTCACATTTACTTATATTAATAGAATATAATGTGGAAGTATTGCGATGCCCTCTCGGGTCCTGACTCTTCGAGGGCTTGTATCTCATAGATGAAAAAAATTAATTTCATTTTCTAACTTCTAGGTGGAAGGAATCGATGGCCTTAATAGTTGCAAACCGGATTTAGGACATAAAACGGGAAATTGGGGTTCCCAGAGGCCAAAAAGGGGCCAAAAATCCATTAGTCAGTGCGCTCGTATGTATGTACATATGTACCAACTGCGTTTTACAACCATAAGTCTCAGAGCTACGAAATTTGAAACTTAAGCTCGATATAGGCTAAAAGGAGTACAACAAGCTATATCTTTTTTTGATTTTGTTTTGTTTTTTTCTTTGTTTTTGTAATGTATTATTCTTGCTTAATCGCAGTGCACAGTTGAGGGGCGCTTTTGGCGCTCCCAACTCTCTGGTCCCGGTTCTGGTATTCTACTGGCGCCCATATATACATTGACATTTTTCGAATAGCCACAACACCTGGCATTATTTTCAGACGGCTGATGAGGTGTTACAACCAAATTTGTAAACAAATCTTTTTTCTTTCTGTAAAGGGCTGCATCCCTCTGCGTGGCGCAATAAATCAGTCATTGAAATCGGAAAACTGGAAGTGGACATTTTCATGAAAGATTTTTCTTTTTTTTTTGATTTTCTCAAAATCGGTTAGAACCGATTTTGAGAAAATCAAAAAAAAACGAAATAAAGGAAGGGGGTGTAAATTAGTAGTGTCGCGATGATTTCAAATAAATGAAAATGGGAAAGTCGTGTGGTGAACACACCAGTTGGTTTCTTTTCTATCTCATCCACCAAATTAACTTTTACTAATCCTATGTTTCTAATTCGATGAAAACTACAAGTTCTACGAGAAACAAAAGAGTATATAATTACTTTTCCTTTGTCAATTTAACATAGTAGGTAATATTGATGTAAGTAAGGCGTAAAAATAAAACATTTCTCCATTTCCTTGAACTTGAACTCTGTCAGCCGATAACCTGGATTAACCACAACCAGCGAGAGGGAGCGAGTAACCCCGGCCCCAGCGCGGCGCCTGCCCTCATTGATTTACAAACCACGAGCTCTTTGATTAAAAAAGTTTATCTTTATGAATAATCGTATCATGGGTATCGTTTTATCCTTTATAATGAATGGCTTTTCACGATACTTTGTATGCATTCTACCTGATAGCCAAGTTAAATATTTGCACAGTGTTTAACAGCCACTCAACCTGCATATTCGATATTTATGTTCTACGGACAAAAAAAGATCAAAAAATAACGAATTTTTAATAAAAGCGACATCCCCTTGAAAATAATGTTTAATTAAATATTAATGTTTTGTAAAAAAAAGAAAAAAAAAACGTTCTAAAAGCCAATTTATATAATTCATTATTTCCATTAAAATGTAATTGAAATGAAAATTAAATTAAAAAAAAAATCAATCCTAATGTTTTTAATCTAAATTTATTAATTACAGGTAGGTTAATATCCGTGTTGGCAAATTTGAATCATAACATATGTATATAAGTAGTTTATATTAAAAAATAGTGGTAATTAAAACAATAAATTGTTTCTTGACATTATTCCATTTAAATAGTTATGACGTCAGGAGTCAGTAAATTATCCCAGGTATAGCATCATGGGGGAGAAAATGTTCCACCTCCACAATAATAAATAAGCTGACGTGTTCTGGTGTGGCCATCCACTTGACTTTACCATACAACCTGGCCCCTAAAATTATTTATAATGATGTAGGGGGGGTTAGTTTTTGCATTTTTATACTTCTGGTGTCCCACTGATTATGTATACAAAACTTGGTTGAGTTTGGTAAATGGTTAAGATTTTCATTTTTTGACCCTACACCCCCATCCCCCATTTTGGGCGGTTAGTTTTTGTATTTTTAGAATTCTGGGGTCCCACTGATTATGTATACAAAATTTGGTTGAGTTTGGTAAATGGCAAAGATTTTCATTTTTTGCCCCCCCCCCCCCCCCCCCATTTTGGGCGGTTAGTTAGTCGACATGAACCAAAATCTAATCAGCTCTTAATCTTAATAGACCAAAACTACGTGTGAAGTTTGATTTCGATATTCACACTAGTTTTTGAGCTAGCTCGTCCGCAAAAATTTGGTAACGCACAGACTAACGGACAGACTAAAAGACAGACTAACTAGCAGACAGACTAACAGACATTTTGACAAAACAATTATTATCTAGAAAAATATAATTTTTTCGATGTTCACTTATTTGGGCTTTTTTGTCGAGCGAAATACCATGGTTTCGCTTAATTCTTTTAATCACAATAGTTTCATCTGTTTTTGAGATATTTCGAAAAAAGAAGGAAAAAAAACACTTTTTCATGCACGATTACAATACTTTACCATACCCTGTATGGTAAAGTATTATTGTTCAAGCAAATTCTTTCAAACAGACGGGCGGATGTAGTAATCTTTACGAGCAAAAAGGGAATAAACATCGTGTTGGAAAGAAAAAATTCTCCTTATGTCATGTTACTTTGAAGTCATTAAAATAGTGAACTACTTTTACTATAAAATTAAAAAATTATAAATCTTTAACTACGAACTTTTATTTTAGCCGGGAATAAATCCTTATTATGGATTATGTTCAACACCAAGTACTTTAATTTTCCTCATTGTTTACATACCAAGAAATTAGTTCACAGATCGTTAAAATCAAACTTAACTTTAGAAACTTTAAAGTTAAATTAATTATAAATTAGACTAAGCGAAATCACAGACAATTTAAGCCCCCTATAGGCTAGAACGGAAGCTATAAATCCTATTCTCTAACACAAAATACAGCTTTGGTTATGATTATAATATGTATTATATAATATATTTTAATAGACAAATTTTAAAAGAATTTGAAATGCACCCGATCGTTGCAACTAGTCGAAAATTGTTGACTTACTAATATAAATAATTTTAATTCTTGAATAAATACTGTTTCTATTTCGATTCTTATTTATTTAAGAAAATCTAGAAATTATGAAAGATTTAAAATTAATATTTATTTTATTATTAACTATCTTTGTGTCATTTTATTATTATTGTAAGTTCTTATAAGGCCTGTGACCAGAATGAGAAAGTTTTTGTCAATTTCTGGCACTCCGCTAGGATCGCGAGGATCGATATCACAAACAGCACTGAGAGTTTCAAAATTTTTACTAGCTTATAATCTCAAATCAACAGGAATAACAACAATATTTGAAATAAATTCAAATTTAGGTAACGAAGAAAATATTATTTTTATTACAGACAAAAGGATCAGCCGGGCCTCGAACCCGGGATCTTTGCATATGTACTGCAATGCTTTGTCATAAGAGGTTTACCTCCTATATCCTCTAAGCTACTGATCCCCGAACCCAAACTAATACCCCTTGTCTATATGAATTATGGAATTTTTTTCTTTTTTTTTTTTTTTTTAATCCACTCCTCGTTCATTTTTCGCAGCGTAGGCCTTGATTCATTAATTAAACAATTAATTATTCCAGCGCCTCCCAATCGAATTAAAATAAATTTAGTAATTTAAATTTCTTTTATTGTTATATTTTTGATGTCTTAAGTTATTTATTTATTTATTTTTTTGTTTCTTTGACTCAGCACTAGGATCGCTTCAATCGAGATATAAAGTAGCGCTAAACGTTTCAAAACTTGTCTACTCAAATATCTAATAAATAAAAAAAGAACAACACTAGTAGTAGTGATAATGTATTAAGTAATTATGAATAAATTACATATTATTCGATTAATACATTATATAACGATATATTCACTGAAAATTTAATGATAAGACAGGAATCTTATGATTAAAAGAAACTTTGAAATTATTCACCTGTTTTGATTAAGAAAACTTAAAAAGAATTTTAGACAGAATTTAATAAGATTTTTAGAATCAAATGGCTGCAAATAGAAGTGTTTATTTCTCTACTCGCATTGAATTGTAAATAAAGGTTCTTTGCAAGTAAAGTCAATTTTAATGAACGTCTAGCCAAGTTCTTATTTATTTATGAGTGTAATTAAATTTTAATACACGTATAATTAATTAAGTAATTAAAGTTGTAGGCGGGTGGAGACAACATTTATGACTTTAGCTCTTAGTGCTGAAATATTTTTTCTTCCGATTTGAAGCTTTAAAAAAGTGAATATTTGAACTAAAGTATAAGTTTTTGTCAGGAAAAATGCAAAGAAAGCCAGCCAAGTGAGAGTTGGACTCGCATATCGAGGCTTCTGTATCTTATATCTTCTAAAATACTGTAGATATTAAATTCGTTCTTATTTTCATTTCATAAGGGAAGAATAAAGAAAGTTAAAGAATTTTTTATATTTTAAGTTTTTTTTTAGATAACAATTGTAATATAACGAATTTCAACAGTTAAAGTACCAGCCGTTATATAAATATATATTTGCACCAGTTTTAAAATTATTGGATTTAAATGTTGATCGTGCTTAAGCAAAGCCGATTTTATTTATTTATTATGTTTAAAATAAGATTTCTTTTACATTTAATTGAAATTTATATGCCATTAAAATATTTGTTTTCTTTTGTTTACAGGTGGGTGTTTTTTACTTCTACTGTAGTAAAAAGTAAGTAATTATTATTATTATAATTAATTTGGATAATAAATATAATTTCTATGCAGAATATTTTAATATTTGAAGAGAGGAGAAAATATTTTTATATAGGTCAAGCATTTTCTATTTATTTATTTTTTACTTTTTTTCCCCCTTAGTTTGCTAAACTTAAACACATTTGGCAAATTTACATAAGTAATATTTAAAATGCAAATTTAATCGTATGGGAAGTAAAAATTTTATTAAAAAAATAAATAAAATAAAATAAAATAAAACGCATTTAAGAGCCAACATTGATTTTATGAATTTTAATTTTATTCACTTTTTTTCCTAAAGATTAGCTTACTAGCCATCTTAATTTGGGAAAGAGCTAAGACTTATTGGGTCTACATTTATTTATTTATTTGATGACCTTGATAGTTTAAAACCGGATTTAGGACATAAAACCGGATATTATGAACCCCAGAGGCCAAAAAATGATCAAAAATACTTTGGTCAATGCGAACCTACGTAGTATGTATGTAGCCTCCTACGTTTCGCAACCATTAGTCTCAGAGCTACAAAATTCGAAAATTAAGCTCGATATAGGATAGAAGGAGTACAGCAAGCTTTTGGCTAAAATCGGAATATCGGAAGTTGATTTTTATATGAAAGATTTTTCGTTTTTTGAGATTTTTAAAAAGAGGCTTTATCGACTGATTAGTCGTGTATAAATTTTAATCCGATTGAAATAAAGGAAGAAGGTGTAAATTAGGAGTATCGCGATGATTTCGATAAGTGAGATTGTGAAAGTCGTGTGGTGACCACACCAGTTTTTCATTTTCCTCTAGTTGAAAATACTATTCTAATAAATTATTTATATTAGTAATTTGTGTACTATTTATTATCTATGAGCTGCCTTTTCTACAAAAATAATACTTTTAGTATAAATAATTATAATTTTTTAGAGTAGGTAATATTACTCCAAAAAATCAATAACGTCAATAAATAATAAATGTGAGAAAAAAATATCATCACTCAAAGGTTAAATATTTCAAGGTAGTAGACCGGTTGTCGTTCCACCATTTATCGATATACTTAAGTTCATAAAAAGTAAAAAAGTATTAGATTGTCCTAGCTTGTCATAATCGCGTTCATCAATCAGAAATATAGTAGTACTCTATGATATAAACTAGAGAAATATTGACTTAGGCTGTGAAGGGTAAACCGAAGTTGTATTTGTTAAGTCTTTTGGAGCCTAATTGCTGTACAAACTCAATTGGTTGAACCAGCACCCCCCCCCCCCCACTAAACAACCCCCAAACACATCCTCTATGTTTATGAAGGTCATCGGAAGCTTTCCCATTTCACAACAAAGATAACGGATTAAGATAATAAGTCAAAATCAAAGTCTCTTCTTTCAGCAATCCATCAAAACACAACCATGTTGAATGTTGAATTTTGAGCTTAGTGAACTAACTATTATACCCCCGCTATCAGGTCATTCAGTGGCGCACACGGGGTGGGGAGGAGCTAAGGGAGTTAACCCCCCCCCCCCACTAGGACAAGGGAAAATATTAAAAAATTAACAAATGAGAATTTCGAAGTTTAATCATGTAAAGATAAGACTTTGTAATATAAGGGACCGTCCAAAAATTACGTCACACGAATTTCAAGATTTTTAGACCCCCCCCCTCTTTGTCACATTCTGTCACATTTTCATTAAGCCCCCTGTATTGAGACGTCACACTATCACTTTTATACCCTACAATTTAATAATTATAGAATTTTTTTTATAAATTTAACTCAACTAGGGGAGTTGGGTTGGCCGAGCTGGCTGGGGCGCTGGGTCCGCTTCAGCATCGTTGATGACAATGTTCAAGCGGGAGGCCTGGGTTCGGTCCTGGCTAGCATATAAAATTTCTACTATCTAAAACTTGGCTCCTTCACTAATCCTACTAACAATTTACTGATGTGCTGTCTAAATGGAATTTGTTCCCGATGACATTAACTAAATAAAAAAAAGTACCCAACTAAAAGGATTTTTAATTTATAACACCCCCTCCACCCTCTTTAATTTTGGGTCGATTTGCACCAAAACTACGTGTGAAATTTGGTTTTGATATTCACCCTAGTTTTTGAGCTAGCTCCTCCACAAAATTTGGCAATGCACAGACTAACAACCAGACTAACAGACATTTTGACAAAACAATTATTAACTCAAAAAACATAATTTTTTATATGTTCCCTTATTAGAGCTTTTTTGTAGACCGAAATGTCATGGTTTTGTCCAATTTTTTTAATCAAAATAGTTTCAGCTGTTTTTGAGATATTTCGGAAAAAAGAAGTAAAAAAAAAAATACTTTTTTCATGCACGATTACAATACTTGACCATACCATTGCATGGTAAAGTAAAAATATATTTTTTAATTTGATTTTTGTAACATCACAATTTTTAAGAACCCTGGGCTCCACTGTCACATTTTGTCACAAATCTGAGATGCCCCCTCCCTCCTTAGTGTTTGACGTAATTTATAGACTGCCCCTAATATCAAATTAAATTATTTAACTTTGTAATTGCCAAAACATTATTTTTGGAATTTAACGAAAATGTTTATATATATATATATATATATATATATATATATATATATATATATATATATATATATGTTTTTGTGTGTGTGTGTGTGTGTGTGTGTATTAGCCCCTCTCCCGTCCAGGAAAAAATCCCGGTTGCGCCATTGGGGTCATTTACCATTTAGTCAAATAGCAAGAAATCAATGATAAAGGAAAAAAAAGTTCAATTAAAAACAGAAAACAAAATAACAAACACGAGACTATCATGTAAAATTAAAAAGTTTTCAGGAATGTTTTTTTTTTTTTTTTTTTATATTTCACTTTTGGATTTTTTCTCTCCCGAATATAAATAAATGAACAAGATTGAAAGATTTTTTTTAACGATTTGTTATTTGAATTTATTTTTAAATAAACTGTAAACCATCGTTGCTAAACTTTATCCAAAGTCATTTTAAATATTAATATGTTTTTTTCTTTATTATTAATTATATACCACGGGTTATTTTTTTAGAAAATTTAACATAAAAATCACTGGCTATTTGCAGTCCATGTTAACTTTGACCCCAAACTTTTTAGAGATAGGACCACATTGAAAACTATCGGATACAACATATTATAAGGAAATTAAAATTATATTAATATTTCGATATTAAACTGCATTAATATTTAATATATTTGTGAATTAATTCTGTAGTAGCCGCGGGCCGGATGGAAAAGTTTCAAGGGTCGGATTCGGTAGTTTGGGGACCCCTGGGTTAAAGAATGAAAAATAATAAAAAAAAGTTGTGTGCCTACTTGAAAAAACTGCTGTTTGTGATGGCCTTTTGTCAGTTAAACATGCAAGAAGTCGTCCAACCATTAGAACTCCAGAGAAGTATCCCTGCAAAGAAAAAAAATCGCATTATATTCCTGAAAAATTTAATTTTTCCGAGCTTTAAGATTTAAAAAAAAAAAAAAAAAAAAAATTTGGAACACTTATACCTACTGGGCTTCAACATCCAGTTTGCAAAAGATATTAAGCCTTAAAAGGTAAAAAAATAAACTAATTACGAGGATAAGTCAAAAATTACCTACACTTTTCGTTCTACAACTTTATTAAACTAAGATAGGAGGCGGCATGCGTTGAGTTGGCGCGTCTTTGGTCACGTGTGCGGAATTTAATCACGATCGAGTCAGTTGTCGTCTAGCTACAACAGCATAAACATGTCAGCCCCGATATTAGATTGCACCAAAGAGGAGCAACGAGGAGTGGTCAGAGGGTGTGAAAGGTACTGAAATTCCCTGGAGACTTTTGTCACAATACGGGGAAAGTGCTTTATCTGGTAAAAGCGTTTTTTATGGATCGATGGGCATCTTACTGGCCAACAGGTTACTAAATTTTATTTGTCATAAACTATTAGTGGGTTTTAAAATTAAACAAAACACGATAATTATAAGTATGGATAGATATATAGATTTTAATTTATTGAATTTCGAAATCAAAAAAGATTTGTTCCTAATTTATACAATAATGAATTATTCAAGGCTGTTCCAGGGGATAGAGTATTTGCCTAAGAGTCATATAGTAACTATATAGATTCTCGAAATCTATATAGGCACTATATAGTTACTATATAGTTTGAAACATTGTGCTAATAGGGTTAGTAGGCCTGATTACAGGGAAAAATTTGACCGCTACACTAAGACCCCTACACTAAATTACACAAATACACTCACACATACGCAGACAATTCAATAAATATTCCTTAAGTTCAAATAAAAAAAATTCTATCTTAATGTATAATTTATCTAAATATAAATAGCTGAATGTTCCCGAAAATAACGACTGATACGAGAATATAATTATCAAAGTTTAAACAACAAATATTTTATACAGTCGAATGCTAATAAAAAAGTATATATTAAAAATTAGCAGCACTTAAAGTTCATTAAAACAAAAAAACGATTAGGTACTTCCATTTTAGAGCGATAAAATAGTTAAAACAAATCTTAAATAATAAATAAATACACATTAAATAAATTGGGTTATTTTTCAATTTTAATCTATTTTTTATTCATTAGATTTTTTATTTTTACTTTTTTATTTTCTCAGTTAATAATAATAAATATCACTCCGCCCATTCAGCTCGTCCATTTTGCTACCGAAATCTTCCTTAATTATTTATATTCACTTGGAAAAACGATGGAAAAAGTTTTGCCATTAAAAAATTAAACTACTGAATAATAATTTAATTTGGTTGTTAACAGTTAGCAAAACAAATATTACCTACTCTTGTCAAGTTTATTATTTATTTATTATTTACTTAAAGAAAAACTACTAAATAAATAATTGGATGGAAAATGATTATCAATAATACGTAGGTATAATTATATTAGGAATGAGAAATTATCATTATTATTATTATTATTGATTTTTTTATTAATTTAAATCTGCATCATAAAATAAAAATATCATAGGTACTATTTTATTTTCAATAATGCTTTTGGAGTAAAAATATTTTAAAAATTAGAAAATATTTTGGGAGGTAAAATATTTTATTTTTCATCTTAATGACGTCATATTTCTAGAGACCAATAGTAACAATATATTTACTTGATTGATTTTCCCCTTGAGCTGCCAAATCAGTACATTATTTAACATTCGCTAAATGATAAATGCACTTTTATGAAATAGGGCTTAAAAATGCTTTTGTCCTAAGTAGAACAATACTAAAAATGAACCAAATTAAATATCTACAAGAATTTACAAAACTTGGTATTCAAATATTTTTAAAATGTCATTAGATTAATTTAGAATTATCTGAAACGTAGGCCATTAGCTTTTCTGAACCCTTGTTGTTTGATTGGCTATTAGATATTGACGTCATCAGAGCTAGTTTTAAAGTAGATATAAGCTTATTTCAAAATAACAATAGGTATTCAGATAGTTAATAAAACTCATTTTAAAATAGATTAATATATTAATACTGGATTATTTGTTATGAACTTTATATTTATAACAATGTTTTCCTTTTATTGTCCATGCTTTTGTTTTATTATTGAAGATATTGGGAACCATATTATTGTCATTTGTTACGATGAAATATCTATTAAGTCAATTAACAGTATGAACCATAATGTAACCAAGGGGAGCCTACAAGATAGGGAGACTGAATTAGAAGCTAGTAATAAATATTATAGTCAATGTTATGTTATTGCTTTATCCAGTAAGTGAGAGGACTACATCAAGTTAAATTAATAGTGAGTGATGAAATATCATGTTCCTGTAGATTGTTGAACTTCACTTAATCTTTAAGCTGAAACCATAGTTAAATATATTATAAGAATTTGGATGAAATTTTTCAATTATAATATAACGTTTGAACCCTTAAAACTAAAGTCAAATTTTAATGAAGACCCTTTGCTATGACTAAAAGATATTGCGGTTCAGAACATGACATGTCATCTTCTGAAAATTGATTATATTATGTATAAAAATTGTTCATATCTTTAATAAATTATATTGTTATTATCAATACTAAAATATTATATTTAAAGATGAAAATGTTAAAGGAGACAATAAAAGAGTGTGTCTTCTGCTGGAATTATAAATTTTATGTATTTATAACGAGACTATAGTTTCGAGGGCTTTTCCCTCTTCATCAGTCTATTACAATGGTTTCACAGGAATTCATTTATAAAACTATAGTCTCGTTATAAATAAATAAAATTTATAATACCAGCAGAAGACACACTCTTTTATTGTCTCCTTCAATATATAAAAATTCTGCTACTCTCGGAAAAAACTTTCAATTTAATGAAAATGTTAATTATGAGTAGAGACCGGATTTTTATCCAGTAAAAACTGCCAAAATATGGCATAGAATATGCAGTTAAAAAGGTTGAAATATGTAAGTAATATGCAGAATACGTTAAAATATACAAATATATGCAGTAAAAATTGGCAAAAAAAATTTTGTATGCACTAAAATGGAAGACAAAAAGACTATATATTTGAAGGAGTGCTATGGAAAACACAAAATCATAAAGTAAGCTATAGATACCAAGTGTCAAATATGTACTTTTATTGAGTAAAAAATTTCACAGAATTCTCATTACATTTAATATATTAAAAAATCTTTAAGCTCAAAGAAATATTAGAGGGGTGTACTTGAATAAAATCAAACATAATAAATATAATAATGTTTGAGGGGGGGGGGGGGTAGTTTTATTTAACAGACACGATTATATTATATTGCTTTTATTTTTTTATATTAACAAGCTTTTCTTATTGACGTACAAATAATAAACTAATAAAATAATGCAAATATTTGTCCGGCTATAATCTGATCACTACACTAATTTACACACACTTTCACATACACAAACGAACACTCAATGGCCAAAATGGGCCATAGTTATCGTAGGACATTAAATTATAATAACAATAATAAAGAAATAATTAACAAAAGATCTCAAAAATAATTAAAATTTGATAGTAATTGTTAATAATTTATTTTTACAAGTATTTTTCTAAATTATCTTCAGATTATTATGTCTACGGTCACTTAAAATTGATTTATACGATGAAAAGGAGCACTCAACAACCTCAGATGTAATAGGGGCAAATTTAAAGGAACTTTAGATATATATTTCTTCATTTTTTATCATTCTTTCTCCGAAAATTTACTTTTAAAAAATCTGTATTTAACTTATCAGGAGAATTTTCTAGGTCAAGTTTCAAAAAAAGTGAAACTTAGCCTAGAAAATTCTCCTCATAAGTTATTTATAATGTTTCACCTAGAACCGACACCTAAATCCTTAAAAATCTGTATTTGGTGCGAAATTGACAATATTTGACGAAAAATGCTTCAAATATGTAATTTTTTGAAATATCTTCAAATATGCAATTTTATGCAATATTACTCAAATATGCAAAAATATGCAGTATAAAATTTAACCAACAGTATCCTAGATGTATGATTCGGATAAATAATTGATCCCCTGGGTATATTAATTAAAATATCGAATATGAAAATTTGTAAAAATATTTGTTTTATCATTCTTTTTAATTTTACCAAATTTACCTTGATAAAGGAAGAATTTCTCCCGAAACGTTTGAATATTTAATAAATGTTTTGAGATTGTTTTGATAAGAGTATTTATTATATTTACTATAATAACTTTTGGGTTTAACAAGGTTTCCACTGTTATCTGTAAGTAATTTGTAACCAATTGGGTGGTATTTATTTTAATAGCGAATTCCCTTTCGAGCAATGTTTGAGGGTTAAAAAAAATTCGACCATTTTTGAGGCTATAAAACGAGAGAGGATTTAGCATAATGACGGTTGAAAGATGTTTCCTTTGCAAATAGACGGCAGCATTTGCACGGCAATGTCCTCGTTGATCGGCCGATCTCTATGCGGTCCACACATTTGTGGCTGATATCCAGTGGATTAGCGTACTCTACCTGCATGCTGAGTGATGCCAAACGATTGCAACGTTTTGTAACATTCATTTTTTCTTTTTAAGGATAAAACCTGGTTTGAATATGTCATAAGAAATTATATCCTAAAATATATTTGTAATTGCTGAGAATTGGATGGAAGACAGTCCAGAATTGAATTAAAAAGATTATTTCAAATTTTTATTATGTGGCTGGTTATTGGGTGCTTGGACTTGAAATAAATTGGAAGTTAAATTTTTAAAATGTTGCTACGTTTTGCAGTATATTTTTCTGCTTCCTCAGGCAATTTTTAAACTTTGCCTCCTCGTAATAAGTAATATATAGTTCATTATACCATATTTCAATAACAGTTAAAACAATTATCACAGCAAAAAACAATGACATCCTTTCTTTTTTTACTCTTTTTTAAAAAACACGTCTACAAAGCTTAACTGATAATATATTGTAATTCTTTATATTATATCCATTAATATTGTTATCTGAAAATTTGAAGGGGAAAAAAATATTAATATTCAAAAAACTAAACTTATTTTAAATAGTATATTTTATAGAGAGTTTAAAGAGAGTATTTTCGTTTGAATATCTCGAAAATAATTACTTTTCTAGCCCTCTCTTCGAAGGGTAGATGATGATAAGGGGGATTCTTATAAACTTTATTGAAAAATTCAAGGGGAAAAAAATATTATTTTTCAAAAAACTAAACTTATTTTAAATAGTATATATTATAGAGAGTTTAAAGAGAGTATTTTAGTTTGAATATCTCGAAAATAGTTATAGCAATCAATCCAAGTACCCAATAGCCAGCGACATAAGAAAAATTTTCTACATTGACGATAACAACATTATATTATTTCTAATAAATATCTATTCTATTATTGATGATGAAAATTATAAAAATATTCGCTCTATACTAACGAGGACTGAAAGAGGAGACAGGAAGTAAAAATATCAGATTATGCATCCTTCATTGACCCTTTTGAACCCTGGAGAAGGAAGAAAGATTCTCCCAAACGTCGGTTTCAAAGAATTATATTAAGAAAACATTCCAATAAATACTCCTTTATTGGAAATGATCTTTTTTTATTTATTTCTGGACTGCCTTCCAGACAACCCTTAGCTATCAATCTGTCCCAAAGAAAAACTTCTAACGTAGGTATATTTGTAATACTTGTAATGATAATAAAAAATGAGGAAAAAAGTGAACCGTTTTCAAAACTCATTGCGATTCTTATGATTATGTTTATGTAATTTTTGTTGGCAGACAGTTTGAGATAAAAAAAATAAATAGAAAATTGTTTAGAAGATGTACCATACCAATGAAAAATTTAGAGCTAGATTTCAGCTGAATTAATTAATTGAAGAAAAAAATAAAACTTTTAAAGAAATTTGACACCTATGCTCAGAGGCTCCAATGAAGAAAGGGTGAAAGTGTGTTCAAAAAATAACCTTGTGTATTACATATATATCCTAATAAATATTTAATAAGAGAGGAGGCCAGAAAAAGATATAACCCTGGGTACGGATACTAATTAATTACTATATCAAAGTACACTGTATTTAACATATTCTGGCCATAAATTATGGAACTCAGGTATAAGAGCTCTTGGAAACATAATGGCCACTTTGGGTATTTGACTACATGAGGACTCTTTTCTTATTTGTCGAGAACTCAAGGTGACGTTATGTTTCCAAGAGCTCTTATAGAAGAGTTCAATATGGCCAGAGAATGTTAAATACAGTGTGCTTTGATATCGTAATTAATAATTAATTAATTAGTTAGTTTTATTTTAATTCAAAAATAGATACCTATATTATAGGTACCAGAGTCTCGAATAGCAAAGTTGAATAAAGTATCTATATGTAAGACCTTATCTGAGCACTCCCCATATATAATCACAATCAACCATGTCCCCCACAAAGGGGGGTCTAAGTGCACCCGCGGGGCTCGAGAGTGACTATTTTTTAGAGGCTATGCTGGAAAAATTATTGTTTAATAGACGATAAATCCAATCAATCCCAACCATGGAATTGAAGTTAGTTTAAACTCGATTGCAAAATTTGTACCGAACAGACAGGCAAGGAGGCGAGTTAATAAAAACGTGGTAACTTTACTTCATTATTCATACATTTCAAATTAGGACAAATAAATAAAAATTTGAGTGAAAACAATACTCCTTATCAGTGGCGTGCGGTCCATAGATTATGCGTATCCATAACATTTCAGGAGGATCTTTAAAAATTATTATCTGTTATTTCAAATATTTCTATAAAAACTAGAAAATTGGTTCTAGAAATGAAATAAAATTGTTACATAGTTTTAAAGGGCAATTAAAATGAATGATTTTTTCGAAAAGGGTGATGATAGAAAGTTTGAAGTCCCTGTCTGGTATATCTTCCAGTTCAAGCAGGTCAAAGACAAGTCCTGACGAGTTTTAGTCGAGTAAAAATTGTTCTCGCTTAGGAACTATTAATATAGAAATAAATATAAAAAAGAAATAAATAAAGATGATTCGGGAATCTTTGGACTAATCCATTTCTAAAAACTATCAATATATACGATCAGAAATAAGAGTGCTATAGACAAGTCATAGCTTGTTTATAGAAATAGAATTAGGAGAAATTTAATATTTTCTTATAACGAAATGATGCAGTATTCGCTGAAAAGCAAAAAAAAGTGAAGATTAAAATAAAATTTCAAAAAATAAAGAATACTTTTTTGGACAGCATCCCCTTGTTTAAAAGTCACCAGTGGTCCTTTTATATTTTACAATTTCGAAAACTCACGCGAAAATAATATTATAAATATGGCAACGCCTGTAGAGTATGCAAGTTCTACGCTTTTAAGATTGATTTGCAAGCTATCTAAAGGGAGTTGCCGTAAAGCAGCGTTGAATCGATTGAAAAATTGTACCGGATAAACAAACAAACAAAAAGCTAGACAAGAAAATGAGTTTAATATTGCATTCTCATCCAGTTCTGGGCTATTTTTAAAGTTTCAAGTCTCTAGCTCAACGGGAAGTTAGTTTAAAATCGATTGCAATATTTATTCCGAACAGACAGACAAGAAAGCGAGTTAATAAAATTGTACAGTTTAGGACAGGGTCTTTTTAATACAATTTAATAACATTTTTTGGATCTACGTGACCATGTGACTATACTCCAATGGATACAAGTATAAATTTAAACTTTATTTATTTATTTTATTTATTTATTTATTCATTCATAATTCTTACAATTTAACTTACACAATGCTCTGAGGCAGTTTGCCTCATATGAGCAGTAAAAAAGAATAATTAACATAAAACAAAGAGGATAAAAATAAAAACAAGTGTGTGCGAAAAAGAAAGCTCCAGCGAAATGAAGGTGAGAGAGCTCAACAGGGGGAAAAGATACAACATAAAAGAGAGACGCCAAAAAAGAGACGCTCACTCCCGAAACCCGCCTCCGCGAATACAGGCCAAGAGACCACGATTGAATATAAGTGATGATGAAGATGAAGATTTTATATGTAATGCAAATAAAGTTTGATTGAAAAATTATTATTTTCGCTTTCATTTATAGGTTTACGCATTTACCCTTTGTATCATTGGAAAGTAAAACTGTAAGAGATTGTAGTTTATGTTTAGGACCTTAATCATTACATTATATTTTTCATTAAAATAACAACGCACAACCACAAGGCCACAGCAATTACCAAAATAACAAAAAATAAAACCCATTCTAGGCTTAGGGTGACCAACTTTTACCACTTCATAAAAAACCACATACTTATTTCATAATAAGGGGCCCGCTTTAGATTTTGGGTTGCGATCCCGAAATTTCACGTGGGGCCATCAAACCAATGTTTGAATTGGGATAAATAAAACTGAAGTCACAGAAACTTGCAAGCAAGCTTCACCTACAGGCCCGGATCGAATAGGTGCGGGGCCCGATTGGATTTTTTTTGCTTCTCTCTATATATTAAATATTTAAAAGAAATTCAAATTCAGTATATATATATATATCAAATGTCATGGATCATCAGATAGGTAAACTTCTACATAAATTAAAAAATTAAAATGTTCAAAATACAAAAACATTTATTGAATGTAAATTTACATCACCGAATATGAATACATGAATTTACATATTTCTAAGTTTTTGTTCTGTAAATTCTTCTAAAATTGTTTAAAAATCTAATTTTTTTGCGTCTTTACTTTCAATTTACATAATTGCTAAACTATTTAATCTATATCCTGATTCATTGTCGATCTTAGATAGTTTTATATTAGTTTTAGCCTGGAAAATGATCTCTCTCCAGAGGCAAAGCATACTGAAATTGTTAAGAATATTTGGAGAGCAATAAACAAGTTTGGAAATGCCGTTGCTCTATCATTATCCTATAAAAATTTGAACATTTTAAACCAAGTTCCCATCAATGCGAACTTAAAATAAATATATTTTTAATTATTTGAATAATTCATAATTTATCCATTATCGTCAAAAGCAATTTGCTTTAAATTTCGAAATTTTTTGTTCATTTTGATGGTAACGCGGGGCCCAATCGCTCCAATCGCCCTTTATCCGGCCCTGTTCACCTATTATAAAACGTTATTATCTACTATATTATTATTTTTACTTTCACTTATATCAAAATATAATTATTTCATAATTGATATATTTAAAATGTACATGTTTCTCTTACAATTTGAGGACTCTATCTACATTGGTATAAAAGTTACTTTTGCTTTGTTACTTGTAGGTAAAAATAAGCAATGCCCTAATTTTTAATTTTAATTAAGTAAATTTATAAAAACATCAAATAACATATTTTACAAAATTTTTGGTTTCGGAGAGTTTGAAGGTCCAGGTCCCTTTCTATGCCAATATGCAAATGTTAAATAAAATTCTAAATAAAAGTATTTATAATTAGAGCTAAAGCTTTGCTCTAACCAACTATTGAATAGTTAATTCCCAAAGTTCACTGTTTTAATAAATTGAATGCTACTAATAGAAAAACATGGAGACAGACAAATAGGCCAATGACTGAAAATAGTATTATTGGATTCCTAGTAGGTATTTTAAAATATTTATTATCAAGTTAAATTTAACTTCGTATTTCCGTGACTAGCGCAAAAGATCCACTTGTATTATGGGAAATGATTAAGAAATTACTTTTTTTCTTCCGCATATCTAAATCATTTGATTGTCATTATAATTGCTATACTTTGAGACATTTTGGCTTCTAATAAATCATAATTCGAAATTTTTAGATTTTATTATTTTAATATTCTCAATATTCCCTCATTTCTCATTTATATTACAAAATTCGACCCCTACCTTCGAACCCTACTAAGCCCATAAAATCCCCTTTTCTTCTTTTTCTTCTTTTAAGATGGAGGGACCAACCCAGGCCCTTAGGGGGTGCACCTTTTTGATGCAACTCCTTTTCTCATCAATTTCATTAAAAAAAAACATAGGAACTACATTTAATAAAATATTTTTTTTTTATTTATTTATTGTCATCGGGAACAAAGCCCATTTAGACTTAATAAAATAATGAAAATTTTAAAATTTTAAAATATAAATATTTAGGTAGGTTTCACAAAAATATAAGACAAGTTACTTTCTCTTTGAACTCCTGAAAATAGGCTCGTATCCCGAAATATATATATAGAATAATAATATATAAGCATCTTGTCTTTAATTTTTGTGAAAACTATACCTAGAATTTTTATATTTTTAAACTTTTTAAATTTTTATTAATTTATTAAAATTTGTTTCGCCAAGAACCTACACGATTCTCCTTTAACAAAAAAGGAACTACTTTTTCTTTCGCTTATCTAATCTTTTTTATAGGCCATTTCCTGGCCATATTATAAGAGATTTTGCCTTTTGATAAATAATTAACGGTGGTAAATTGTGCAAATAATGAAATAAAATAAGGTGTATTATTTATAAACGGAAAAATTAAAATAAAATCTTTATTAAGAGTTGATAATCTGATCTCCACAGAATTAAACTTGTTTTGCACCTTTATTATTTCTGAGACAAGAAGCACAACTAAATTTTATCTATTAGAAATATTCTTTCATTTTGTTGGTTGATTCTCATTCAGAGGTGTCAAAGTGCCATCTAAATTCTTATATTGTCGTCAAAAACCCTTAAAACATTGACAGTGAGGGGAAGAAGTGTGTCATCTTGACCTGTGACCACAATACACCGCCCTTGTATGAAACGTGAAGGACCCTCACGTCCTGTATGCTTCTTTTGTTTCGCTTATCATTCACTGCCACACTGATGGTCTCTTCTCATTTGCATTTTGAAAGAGTCGACAAAAATGGGGGAAATGGTTGGGTGTCGTGTTACATCTCTCTTTATTTCTGTAGGAATATATAAAGATAGGTGATCTCTAACGTGAGACGATTTTCTATTAGAGAATGAATTTTGCATTCAAAACAATTATAATGAGGTGCAAATTAAATTCAAATTGTTAGGGCTATCGGAATATGTCCCTTGTTATTCGCTCCGTGCGCAACAGAGGCAGCGCCATAAGTGACACTTTTAAGAACTTCGGGTACAATCTACCTCCTTATTTAGCATTCATCTATGTATATTAACGTGTATTTTACTGAATCAAAAAGTATTTAATTATTTTACTTTAACTTATAAACTGAATCAATTGATGATGAATTCAAGTAAAAAAGATGTTTTCAAGTGCTCTGTGACGAACTGTAAAAACACTTTACTAAAATCCAACTATGGATTTTAATGATTTCCTTTGGCTAACCCTAACTATCCACATAATAATTTGCTCTTCCGTTCTAGTTGAATGTAGTGAAAATCTAGAGAAATTTGTCTCAAAGGTTTGGCGACTACCTGGAAAGCAAGTTAGCGTTTGGGTTCGATTACTGAGGGGACGAGTCTTCTGATATGCAATGTAATCATATTTTCTACTAAAATCCTAGATTTCGACCTTGAAATGAATTCTTTTTGATATGCCATATATGTGGTTACAAGACCTGTGTCATATTTATGGCTAACTTGGTTGATTTAAAAGATAGGACATGTTCTATTTTCCGACTTGATCCTGGGATGCTTTTGAGTAAGATCAAGCAGGCAAAAAATTATTAAAACAAGCCTCGTGTACCGCGGCCTTTAAATAAGAATCGGATAATCATCTTCACTTAATATAATATAGGTATATATATTAGGTTCAGAACCCGGTATAGGATCTGGTTTATTTTATTCCTACATAAAAAAAGAACTCCCGAAAACAAATCCTAGCTACGTGCCTGGTTAACTGGTCTATATATGATGTTTATATGGCGGATGATGTTACGGGACACTGATTTTTGGTTATTGATTGAATATTAATTTATAATTATAAAAAAAAATTTCAAACACGAGATACAAGTAATGAATAATATGATATCAATAATAATAACTAAATTGAAGTACAGTAATATTTACATTAATTGATCTATATATATATATATATATTAAATTAGGTTTTGTCTGTACATTGCTCCAAATCACGCCAAATTTTGGTTGCACACGTTTCAAGCAAAGTTATGAACGAAAACACCCTCAACAAAATTTCTGTCTGTCTGTTTCAGTGGTTTCCGAAAAGTTGCTCACGATTCACGTAAAAACGGCTGAAGGGACTATTATGAAATTTCATATTTACATCAGATGTCTTCTAACTTACGTTTTTAGCTATATAACGTTTTGATATTTTGACCCCAGAAGGGGGTTTGGGGGGCGCACGAATGAACATTATCAAATAACTCCTAAACTATTAACCCTACGGCAAATTTTATGATAGAACAAAGTTGTAGGGAATATGATTTCTGACAACTTTTGTTTAAAAAAATTTTCCCAAAAAATCACCCAAAAAGGGGGAGGGGTGAAAAAATGTAAATTCTTGCCCTTGGAGCAAACTCAACCAAATTTTGTACACATAATCTCTGGGCCTCTAGAGAGCTAGAAATGTAAAAACTAACCACTCGATGGGGGGGAGGGTCAAAAAATGAAAATTCTTTCTCTTGGGCCAAACTCAACCAAATTTTGTATACATAATCTGTGGTTCACTAGAAGGCTAGAAATGCAAAAACTGGGTGCGGGGGTGGAATGGGGGTGGGTTTGGGAGTGAGGCGGAGTAGGATGGAGGTGCAGGGAGTGGTGCGGGGTGGAGTCCAGGGGGCATAGCGGGGGTGTGGTACGCAGGGTTGGAGGGCATTGGGTGGGGTCCGAGGTGGGTGGGGTGCGGGTGCTTGTGTAGGGGCGGGGGTTGGGAACGGGTGCATGGTGTGGGTGCTGGATGGGTTTTGGGGGGGTTAGTGGGTTAGGGTGCGGAATGGAGTGTTGGGGTGGAGGGGTGGGGGCGGAGGTTGGACATGGTGCGGGGGTGGGGGTGCTGGGTGGGTTTCGGAGGGTGTGGTGGGTGGGAGTGGGGGGTGATGGTGGGGGTTCGAGGGCTGGGGGTCCAGGGGGCGTGCTCCCTGGCTAGCAAGAGGGCCGCCGAAGGCGGGCCTTGCAGCTAGTTATATTATAATAATAATAGTTAGCTATCTCTATATATATACTAATACTACAAGAGTGAACAAAATATACTGTGATCCAAGGGATTTGAATGTGGTTTATTTATTCTAATAGGGTCGTATTTCCGTTGTTGAATTGAGTTAACAAATCATATGGAAATATGACACATGTCTCATGTCATTCCTTCTTTTTCAACAGCCCGCCGCGCCGCCCCAAATGCTAAAATGACAAATGGATTTTGAAAATAAACTGTACATTTTGTAATCGTGACGGCTGTTGGGAAAGTTCAAATGCATGCAAATTTTTGATTAACTATTATTTTTAGGAAATTCCCCTTTTGAATTTTAAAGTATTAATATATAACAAAATCAGAAGTTTAATAAATTATTCTGAAAGAAATACTCTGTATATAAAGTCCATTTGGAACAAAAATAAAAACTTTTTCCAAGACTCGGTTTCCGCTAATCTTAGTGATTTAAAAAAGTTTCGTCAAAAAACGGTTTAATTAAGAGAGTTGAAATAAAGGCATACATGAGTACCAAATTTCAGTTCATTAGCTACAGCTGTTCGATAACTTCATGAATGCAAATTCAATTTTTTTTTCTAATTTGTTGCATTCTTGAACCTCAAGTTCTAAAGCCAGAAAATTTTATATTTAGTTAGTTTTAAGTTTTAGTAATAGTAACATTATGTATCCTGAAAAAATTTCTATGACTTTTCGTTCTTGGGTTATCATAGGTACTAGAATTCAGTAAGACAGGCATGGTTATTCATTTTTTTACTTTATCCAATGCGAAGCATGGGGAAAGTATTGTAATCAGTCTCGCGGGAAGCGTGGCTTCAAAGGGTCCTCAGGTAAAGACTACGGAACCCATGGACTCAAGGTCACAAATTGTAGTATTCAATTAGGTTGAATTTTAGCACGTGATGGTTTTGCCAAAAATTACATGGGTTCTAGTCTAGAGGCCAAAAAGTGCCATATTTTTGGAAGTGCGTGCGGGTGGATGGATGGATGTTATCGTTTATTCCGTCCACGATTTTTTCCACACCGTTGCACCGATTGAAATCAAATTGAAAACCTACCATTATTTTAACAAAATGAAGCGCTGATTAGTTTTTGGTACATATCGACGCACAAACATTAGTACTTTATTTCAGTACTTTTTTAGTTTTTTCTAAATTTCTTGAAAATTACTTAACCAATTTTGATGAAATTTAATATCCTAATTAAGTATCTTGGGGACAACAAAAAAGGTAAATAAAGTTTTTAGTAAAAGTATATATTAAAGTACTTTACTCTAGAGTATGTAGTACTTTTTTAATTTTTTAAATTCTTTAAAATTTATTCATTTGAAAGTTTTAATATAGGTCATTTAGCCTTGCTTAAGTAAGAATGGATAGGCTTCTCTCTGTGAAATGCTAAAAATTTGGGAGGAATTTTTATAAGTAACCATAGCAACTGCGTTGTTTTGTATCCGTTTTATTTGCTGAAGACAGAGGAATAGATTTAAAATAAAAAATAGCGATTGCTTCTCATCTAGTACTTGAGGAATAACCATTCTATATTGTATTCTGATTTTAAATTCCTTATTTTAACAAAAATTCTTTAAAATTTATTCATTTGATCGGTTTAATATAGCTCAATTAAACTTGCTTAAGTAAGAATGGATAGGCTTCTCGCTGTGAAATGATAAAAATTTGGGATATAATTTTATAAGTAACCATAGCAACTGCATTGTTTTTTATCCGTTTTATTTGCTGAAGACAGAGGAATAGATTTAAAATCAAAAATAGCGATTGCTTCTCATCTAGTACTTGAGGAATAACCATTCTATATTGTATTCTGATTATGTATACAAAATTTGGTTGAGTTTGGAAAAATAGCCTATATTTTCATTTTTTGACCCTATACCCCCTTTCACTGAATAAAAATAAACTGCAACGGATCGTTGCTAAACTTTATCCAAATTCATTTGAAATATCAATATGTTTATTCCTTTATTATTAATCAGATATCACTTGCAATTTGCAGTTCATATTGACTTTAATTCAAAAATAATGATCGATTCTCATTTAACAGTCGAGGAATAACCATCCTACATTCGATTTTTGAAATTTCGGTTATTATTGGTAACCATTGGTGAAGACATGGAGGAATCGACTTAAAATCAAAAATAGCGATCGATTCTCATCTAATACTTGAGGAATAACAATTCTACATTGGATTTTTGACGCTTCGATTATTATTGGTAACAATTAAAAGACATGGAGGAATCGGCTTAAAATTAAAAATAACGATCGATTCTTATCTAATACTAGAGGAATAACCTTATTGCATTCCATTTTTGATGTTTTGACTATTAATGGCAACCTCTACTAAAAACGTGGAAAAATCGACTTAAAATCAAAAAGACTAAATTCTTTTTGGTAAACAACTCAAGCTTGAGCTGTTTGCCATAAAATAATTTAGTCTTTTTGATTTTAAGTCGATTCTTCCACGTTTTCAGTAGAGGTTGCCATTAATAGTCAAAACATCAAAAATGGAATGCAATAAGGTTATTCCTCTAATAATAGATAAGAATCGATCGTTATTTTTGATTTTAAGCCGATTCCTCTATGTATTCAGTAATGGTTACCAATAATAATCGAAGCGTCAAACATCTAATGTAGAATTGTTATTCAAGTATTAGATGAGAATCGATCGCTATTTTTGATCTTAAGTCGATTCCTCCATGTCTTCACCATTGGTTACCAATAATAACCGAAATATCAAAAATCGAATGTAGGATGGTTATTCCTCGACTGTTAAATGAGAATCGATCATTATTTTTGAATTAAAGTCAACATGAACTGCAAATTGCAAGTGATATCTGATTAATAATAAAGGAATAAACATATTGATATTTCAAATGAATTTGGATAAAGTTTGGCAACGATCCGTTGCAGTTTATTTTTATTCAGTGAAAGGGGGTATAGGGTCAAAAAATGAAAATATAGGCTATTTTTCCAAACTCAACCAAATTTTGTATACATAATCATTGCAACCCCAGAAGTCTAAAAATGGAAAATCTAACCGCTGAAAATGTGGGGGGGGGGGAGGAGTGTAGGGTCAAAAATGAAAATATAGGCTCTTGTTCCAAACTCAACCAAATTTTGTATACATAATCAGTGTGCACACAGTAAATCTAAAAATGCAAAAATTACACCCCCCCCCCCCGCCATACATGATTATAAATAATTTTATTAAATATTAAATATAAGTGATGGGCCAGGTTGTAAGGTAAAGTCAAGTGGAAGCCCACATCAGCTTATTTTTTCTTAGTTATATAAAATGAGGTAGCAATAAAGATTTATAGAAAAAATAGAGTGTTTTAAAATTCACTTCAAGTAAAAAACTAACAATCAAATCAGAAAGAAAATTTAATAAACAACAAAGAGGGTTGTTTTACTTAATTACTTTGTTACTTTTTGAGGGGCTGTTAAAGAGAAAAGTGTTAACAGACATGAAATAACAAATAGAGAAGAGATCTAATTTCTTCTCGTAAATTGGAAAACGTAGGTGGGATGAAAAAAGTAGAAAGTGAAGATTAGATTGGCTTGGCTGATGAGGAGACTTAAAAGAGAAAATTATAAATGAAATCGATTATTTGGCACCATTAATAAAATAGGTCAATTTTCTCTTTTTTTCGAGGGGTTGATTTTTTTTTACTCCTTTTCATAAAAAAGGCAAAACGATATAAAAGCGTAAAAATGTCTCGCAAGATTTATTTTGACAAAAGATTATTCGTATAGTGAAATTTATGCATGCTTTCAGGAATAATAAAAAAGAAAGAAAAAGAAAACGAATGTATATATACCTACATATATATGGAGATAGATATATAGCTAAAGATATAAGTCTAAGTTTAATTTTTTTATAAATGTTATTTTTAAGGATAAAACAATAAAAAGTATTTTTCGATTGAAATTCTCACTCTCGTCATAATAATAATATTAATAATAATAATAATATTCAAACTAAAAAACGAAAGAAAAAAAATCCAATTTCGATTTAAGTTTTAAAATAGAAGAAAGATTCATGCATGATTCATAGATGATCGATTGGAAAGAAATAAACTTTATTAATAATAAAAAATATCTGATGAAAATACTCGTACAAGGACAAATATGGGATTCGCGTGTGAATTTAGAAACAAACCAACGATATTATGGTATCATCTGAAAATAATAATGGAATTTTATACTAGGACATAAAAATCGCCATGTTTTTGACAGACACGGTTTGGAGTAGTTCATTAAAAATGAAATTTTGTTGAAAGTAACGTTTTTTTTTACTTTATCCAATGCGAAGCATGGGTAAAATATTGTAATCGGTCTGGCGGCAAGCGCGACTTCAAAGTGTCCTCAGGTAAAGACTACGGAACCCATGGACTCAATTAAGGTCTCAAATTGTAGTATTCAATTAGATTGAATTTTAGCACGTGACGATTTTGACAAAAATTACCTGGGGTCTCGTCGAGAGGCCAAAAAGTGCCATTTTTTTGGAAGTACGTGCGGTTGTATGGATGTATGTTATCGTTTTTTTCGTCCACCATTTTTTCCACACCGTTCCACCAATTGAAATGAAAATCAACCAAGCAACCAGGCGAACAAGCACCGACTTGTCCAACAGGAAGGGATAAGCGTAAATCCGCAGTCTGGGCAACCCGACGAGACGAGGCCTTTCCATTCAATTAATCGGATCTTTAGGATTAATTAGAGCTACGAAAATTTCAGTTAACCTAAAGCGGGCGCGCGGTCATTTGTAACAGCAGCGGTCACGCGTACCCTAAAAGACCTATGGGATATTTCAGTGATTGAAAACACTAATTAATAATCATTTATTTTTTGTATTCAGAAACATTATCATTATTTTAGGAAAAAATTTGTCGAAATAAAAAAAAAACTTAAACTCAAATTTTCTTTGGATTAGAAAGCAATTTGGCAACACAAAATCTTCTCATATACCTCTAACTAGCTTTATATAGTATAAAACAATCAAAATAACAAAATCAGTTGGCTCCATGAGATCAAATAATTAGAAATCAAAATATTTATCATCAACTTAGGTCTAGTTTTCTGCAGAATCAGTTTCTTCGCCAAGATAAGATTCATTGCATTGAGTGTGGATAAGCACAGGCTTCTAGCGATGGGAAATGTATGCGACAAAAAATAACGATATTATAATATGAACGAAAATATATCGAGTGCGGTCGATTTGACGCCGCGTGACCGCTTGAAGGTTAAACTATAAAATTGTAAATTTTGATTTTTAAAAACCTTCTGAAAAAGTTTTGTGAATTTTTGTCAATCTTGATTCCTGTTTGATTCCTTCATTCACAATTTCTCCATTCTACATAAATATTAAAAACTTTGAGATTTCTAAATTTTAAATTTTTAACCCCCTCCCCTTTTCTTTTTTCATAAGAAATATGAATTCGACAAAAATGAAGGAAACAATTTTTCTCCTATAATCAAAATATTTTTGCCGGTCATCGGACTATAGGTACTTTAAAACTTTTCAGCTGTAACCACACCCACATTTTAATAAATATTATATCTAATCTTTAATAATTCTATATTTTAATTTTCCCAACATCCCCTATTTTCTTTCTTATATGATTTCTAAAAAATGAAGCAAATACTTTTACTTCGATCTATCTATATTTTTTTGGGCTATCTTCTAACTATATTTTGAATCTTAGGTATTGAGTCTAAAATAATTACTCAAAACCTTACATTTTAATTTTTTCATATCAACCTTTTTTTACAATGTATCTTTGCCAAAAACACAGGAACTACTTTTTCATCCGTTTACCTAATTCTTTTTATCAGCAGTTTCCAAGTTATACTTTGAGACATTTAGGCTTATCTTAAATAATTAAGACTGATAAATCGATCCCCGACATACTGTATGTTAAATATAAAAAAATCTTATCTCGATAATGTCTCGATATTTCTTCCCTTACCCCTTTCACAGAGCCATTTTCTTGTATCGCTAGGATCCTTTTAGATTGTTCACCCTCTCAAATGCATTTCTAGAAAAAGCTTTTAGACGATTTTCATAAACAAATAAGCGTTTTCTCCCCAAGAGAGAAACAGAAAATTGTTCCCATTTAACTAGTAAAACAAAAAATGGTTCACCTGAAAAAAGTGAGTAAGTCTGTTTATTTATTTATTTTTAATAATTTATTGTTGTTGTTTTTTTATTAATTCATAAATAATTTTCATTTAATTATTCATTTGCAATGAATATTAATTATAAATTTAAATACTAGATAATTATTATAATCCAGAATCGATATTTGTAGAATCATTAACAGTTAATAATAGTACTAAAAATAATTATATTTCAATCATTAACAATTAATCAGCTGATTAAACTTAATCGATGCATTGAAAAAGGAAATTTACATATATCTATATTGAATATACATTAGATAAAGATCTATTTTATCATTAAATTGATTGTATGTATGTGTGGGTGTGTTCCAAATTCATTTTATTATTGGGAAATTACTTTATAGTTAATGTTTTGTGGAAAATAATACCCAAGGGTAATAAAAAAGCTAGCCAATTATGCCGCTGAAGGTCGCGAGGTAATACCACTCAGAAAGTCGTTCACAGTAAAAAACTACTGAAGGTTAATACTGATCTGGCATCACATTTCTAGTAGAAAAAAAATTTACTTATAAGTTTGATAGCCTAAAACAATTTTTTTAAGTAGTAGGGAATCGGATAAAATTAAAAAAACAGAGTTTTTTTTATTAAATGGCCAGACGTTTCGTCAATTTATTTAGACTTCCTTAATGGCCCATTTCATCACTCTTTCTCAAAAAACAAGTTCACTATAAGACAAAACATCATGGGCCACTGAGGAAGTCAAAATAAATTGATGAAACGTCTGCCCATTTAATAAAAAACTCTGTGTTTTTTAATTTTATCTAATTCCCTACTATTCCTCTTACTAATGTTTTTTTAAGATTCTGTATATTGTCCCAGAGTTTTACTAGAATATACTATACTTAATATTTTAGCGTTTTTGAATTTATTTTAAATAAGAAATTGAAGGAAAAATTGAGCAATCTTCCCTATTGAAATTTTATTAATTAATTTATTTTTGAGAGGATTGGTGTGAGATATAAAATTGAAACTTAAAAAAGAGGGTTTATTAATACCTACTAATTTGTTTTAACAATTTCAGCTCAATACAATCAATCGTTCGATAACTGTTCATATTATGTGTATAACTAATAATTAGTTTTTTTTTGTATTTTCTGATTTTTCAACTATAATTTCTGAAGCTAGAATGCTGATAATCCAAGTAGTTCTTAGTTTTAGAAATACACAAATTTTGACACTAGCACTAACTTTCCACAGTCTTTTATTTTTTAACAGTAGTCATATTTTTTAGTAGGTAGGCCTGTTAAGGGGGTTTGAAGAATTAAAAATTGTATTTTGGCCTGTAAAAATACTTAATAGAGGTTTTTAGATTTTTTAATCTTATATAATTTCACCATTAAAATATTTATTAATAAAAAAATTCTAATCGAAAATAAAATTTGTAATTTTTCACCATTTTGAACTTTTTTAGAAAACCCTTCAATTGAAATCAATTTTATTTTCCTCATATTATTGATCAGCTGAGAAATTTGAAACTATGCGCCAGGTATTAAACTATACTCTAATATCTATTATAGTAAGTGAGATCTTCATACACAAGCTAATTTTTAAATAACCATGTGCATACCGTAGGTACTGTAGAAACTGTTATCCAAAAAAACTTTAACCTGTACCAAATAATTGGGATGCGAAAAAAATTTTTTAGATACCAATTTCTACAGTATTCGGGTCTAGGAATCATAAAATTACCAATAATACTAGCAATTAAAAAATAATTGAATTTCGCAAACATGTGCTATTATAAATTACTAAGGTGGCTCTAACGTGAGAGCCGACCGAGGCTTATTAACCTTTTCCTCCAATTTAATATTATATATACCCTAGTAGCACAATGTTTCAAACTATATAGTAACTATATAGTGCCTATATAGTGCATATATAGTGCCTATATAGTTTGAAACATTGTGCTTCTAGGGTATAATTATTTATCAGTGGCGTGCGAGCCATCGATGCTGTGGATACTGCGCATCCCTAAAATTTCAAAACATCAAAAGTATTTTCATAACGTGTTACAAAAAATCTTATGTTAAAATTGAAAAATAACACAAAATTCTGCGTTTATCGATGAATTTTACAAAAAAGTGAGTGTGTATATAGTTTCTATATTTGCCGAAAAACAATTACAACTCTTTCATTTGGATACCGATAGTACAAGTCGTATGATCCTAGTTGGCTGATATGGGTGAGAATCTTGGAAAGCTATATGATAGGGATTTGTATTGACCGATAGGGTTTCTTTTTTTCAGCAGACATACCGTGTACCTTGAAACTTATTCTATATTTCAAAAGACTAGGTATATTATGTTGTAAATAATCGGTGTCCCATACTAATTTTATTTAATTCAACCAATTCAAAATTATAAAATCAAATAACATAGGAACTCAAATTTTCTTTGGATTAGAAAGTAATTTGGCAACACAAAATCTTCTCATATACCTCTAACTATCTTTATATAGTATAAAACAATCAAAATAACAAAATCAGTTGGCTCCATATGTTCAAAATTGCCACAATTTTTCACTAGTCAAATCAGTAACTTCACCATCGCAACCAACCCCCTATTGTCGGCATTTGCAACTTCACTCCCCCACTACTTTTTTTGCTCTCGAGGCCCTGGCTACCACACCAGCTAGTTCTTATACTATTAACCTCCCCATGGTAAACATCTCTTAGAATTACTCTATGTGTTTTATGCGCTAGTTGTATGGGCCTGAAAGGTAAGAATATTCTTATAGCTAAAATTCATATCCTATACGTGTTCATTTCTTTAATTATTTTTCTCTTTTATCCTGAAACGTACTGCAATATATATGTTTTACTCGTCCGCTCGATTGACGAAACACCAAACGTATACAATCCCTTGCCCAAAACCACTTGCGGCAATATCTTGAAAGGTTCTTCATTACTAGGTCCAGAAACCACTCAAGGATTTTCTTCAATATCGCTAAGCCGCGCTTAGCAAAATATGTTTTTTGGCGCCCGCTAGCTTGGTGACCAACAAAACCTATACGCTTCTTTGCCCTAATAAGCGGCAAGAAACCAACCCTTTTCTTTCTGGACAAATACAGAAAGGGCATTTTGGCGCTCAATATCTTGAGCAGCGCCCACAGCCCCCACAAGGCGCATTCAATTTTGCGCAAGGCATCGCGGAACGGGACCCAGGCTCCAAATGGCCTGTAGCTTTTCCAAACACTCTCCTTGATCATTCTACCCCACACTCCACAATATCCAAACCTTCACCTTTGTTGATTATTTAATAAATTTTATATAAACGTTAAATTGTTTTACCTTTTTATTTCATACACTTCTGAAGAGAACTACCCTTGTCTTCCCTCCATTTTTTTTCTTTTACAGGATATCATATATGTATAGCATTAATTAACTAGATAATCACAAAAGCCCCTATCGAAACATTTCTTTTATTATAAAGTAAAAAACAGCTTCCTTGAGGATTTGCAACCCTCATAACAAAAAGTAGCGATACTTTCAAACACCATGAGATCAAATAATTAGAAATCAAAGTATTTATCATCAACTTAGGTCTAGTTTTCTGCAGAATCAGTTTTTTTGACAAAATAATCTTGGAAAGCTATATGATAGGGATTTTGTATTGTTCGATAGGGTTTCTTTTTTCAGCAGACATACCGTGTACCTTGAAACTTATTCTATATTTCAAAAGACTAGGTATATTATGTTGTAATTAATCGGTGTCCCATACTAATTTTATTTAATTAAACCAATTGAAAAGTCTCGTTTCGAAATTCCCCAAGCGTAAGCAAAAAATAAAATAAAATTTTAAAAATTGAAGGGTTATATTTTGGACAGCATCCTTTGATTGAACCGCTCGCTACTGATATATATTTACCGAATATTGTTTAATTAAATTTTAATATTAATTTTAATGTTGTTTCATTATAAAGAGAGAGTTTAATATAAAATAAAAGTAGGGTGTGCATCATATTAAAAATTAAAAATTTCCAATTAATAAAATACTAAAGTAATTTGAAATTCTGTGATTCATTTACTTTTGAAGGGCAAACGAGTTACACGTGCAGAAAATTTGAACATCATTCCTTTTTCTTCAAGTGAGATAATCTATTATTTTTCCACCCTTATCAATTTTCTTTCTCTCTGATTCGTGAACAATATTATCCTAATCATTATTGGATGTGACAATTTCCAATCCAATTAACGGCCATGTTTTATAAAAATCATTCCCTTCTATACCCCCGCTACACCCCTTTTTCCTTTTTTATTTTTTCTAATTTAATCACAAAGTTAATTAGAGTCTGCAGAAGAGGAGCGTAGCGATACGATTTATAACTAAAACGTGCTCGACGCTGAAGAAGGTATCATTTTATTATATAAATGACTCGAGAAGAACGAGACAAAAAAAATCATCCAATTTTTCGTTTATTAAATAAAAATAATATTTCTTTTTTTTAGTCGTATATTATTATTATATAATAATTATTATTATTGTATCTAATACAAAAAATACAAATACAAATACAAATTTTTAAAAAACAATCTTAATAAAAAGGTGTCCCTAGTAGCACAATGTTTCAAACTATATAGTAACTCAAAATTTATATAGGCACAATATAGTTACTATATAGTTTGAAACATTGTGCTACTAGGGGTATTTTAAACTCCAACGTTTCGGGAGAATTTCTCTCTTTATCAATGGAATATTAATTTGAAAAAGAAAAAAAAATTGCTTTTACTAAGATTTAAAAAGCAACGCAATTATAAAAAAAAAAAAAATGAAACCGACTTCAAAAAATTAAATGCAACAAATAAAATAATAAGAACTCAAAAATCACATAAAATGCACTAAAAGGTATAAAATAATTATCTAATTTAGTTACAACTAAACGACTAAATATTAACATGAAATCACTTTTTGAAGCCGGTGCCAAAAATATACATTTTATGAATCGAACTCGACGGATATTACTTAGTACGTTTGGCGGATACGCTCGCTTATATAGTTTGTTTAGCACCGACTTCAGAAAGTGATTTCATGTTAATATTTCGACGTTTAGTTGTAACTAAATTAGATAATTATTTTATACCTTTTAGTGCATTTTATTTGATTTTTGAGTTCTTATTGATTTATTTGTTGGATTTAATTTTTATGAAGTCGTTTTTTTTTCTTTTTTATAAAAATTATTTTTATTTTTCTCTTTTTAGTGATGTTATTAATAGTGACTTAAGATAATATTTTGTATGCATCTCGTAAGAGAAATAGTCAGTCGAATGAATCAGAAAATGATAATAAAATCCAATTCAAAAATATAGAAATTCTCTCGAAACGTTGGCGGGTTTTAAATGAATGTTTTAAGATTTTTTTATAAAAGATTTTATTTATTATAATTTTAATTATTTGTTCATAATAATTGGAGATTTACGTTATTTCGTCATTGATCATATTATTAGAACTTGAGCAAATTAATATGGGACCACCCCTAACCCTTTCCAATAAAAAAAGAATCAAAAATCGGTCCAGGTGCCAAAAAGTTCTCACTGAACATACATAAAATATATAAATAAATAAATACTTAGGTATCTTGACTATCCTAGAGCTATACTGATCCAAACACAGAAAGAATCATTAAAATCGGTTCATAAATAAAGAAGTTATGCCTGAACAAATATAACAAAAAAGGTCGAATACCAATAAAAAAAACGGGACCAATCTGAAACTATACTGAACCAAATGCAAAAAAATCATCAAAATCGGTTAACAACTGGCGAAGATATCAGGTAACTTATAGTAGATACAAAAAAAAAAAATCAGTCGAATTGAGAACCTCCTCATTTTTTGAAGTCGGTTAAAAACTTTTTCTATTTTCAAATTATATTCCATTGATTGGATAATTATATTCCATTGAAGGGAGAAATTCTCCCGAAACGTTTGGATTTAAAATAAACATTTTTAAGATTGTTTTTTAAAAGATTTGTATTTTTTTAATTATAATATAAAACAATAAATAAATAATTTATTCTTATTGTAATACATCTGGAACAAGCGCAATTGGTCACATCCTAAATGAATATTTTAATATTATAAGTTAATGTGTGTTTAAATGTGTATAAATTGTTCTAGGATTATATGGTAGGTGGTCGAATTATTTTTATTTGTAACGACTATTCCAAATTTGAGTCATTCCATTCCCATTCGATTTGTGAAAATTTTTCAAAATTGGAAATTCTCCAAATTTTTAATCAAAATATATGGTTTGGCTGTATCTCAAGATTTAATATCAAAGTGTTTGAGAAATTTTTTAATTATGAAGATTCTTTGACTGAAAATTTTTTACCCGTGCTATTATATACCTATATATGTGGTTGCAACCCGGTGGACAAGTCAAGTGCCCGGATGGCATTTTTTTTGGCATTCGGGTTCAAGTGGTGATACAACCCTTCTGACATAATATTATAAAAATATTCCATAACATCTCGGATCTAGTAGTTGACCATCTCTCTTGATTTTCTATTATTAATTTTAAAGCTACTAATATTGGCATTTGTTTAATGTATAAGTAAAATATCTATTGTGAAAAAATATACCGGATCACTTTTTTTTAACCTTTAAATAGAATCCCATAAAAAAGTGAAAGCCCCCAAATCTCTGTTACTCACTTGCGAACTTAGGTGGCTTGGCTTATTTTTAGTATTTTAGGTTAAATTATTTTTTTTTGTTAGATTCGTTATGATATGATTGTGGGTTACTATATTATAAGATAATATTCTTAAAATAAAAAAAAGCTCACCATTTTCTTATTAAATAAACACACCCTTATTTCAGGGGAAAATAAACTTTTCTAGTAAATAGAGAACAAGGATTTTTGCCCCATCAGGACGCCCCCACTTTCCGCCCTCAAAAAACCATAATATCCCTAAATAGAATACTTTATTTTTATATTTACACTTTTTAAGGTGTTCGTGGTTGTTCTTTTTCTCCTTATTTTGTTAAATTGTTATAAAAGTGGTATTTTATTTATTTTGTTTGTTAGGTTCATGAATAAACCGTTTTGATTCTCTTTTTTTCCTAAGGATAAAAAGAGATTCTTGCTTATCTTTTCAAGTTGTTTAATTTTAATAAATATCGTTCATAGGTAAGGGGGTAAGCGGGTCGAGGGTAAGAGGGTGAAAGAAAAAAAGAAAAGAAAATCCCTCGCCGTTTTAGAGAAAAGAAAGAACTTTTTTAATAAATTTCTGTTTATGGATTAAGTAAGGGTAGAGGGCCACCACACAAAAGTCTCTCTTGATAAGATTAAAACATGACATGTAAATATAATTAGAAAAATAAAAAATTTTGGTCGAGAGGGTTAAAAAAAAGATAGGATAGGAGATGGTTTATGAACAATCGATTAGTTAACAAAAAAAAAAAAATGGTTTTAGGGATGGACTCTAGAATGGCAATTTACTAAACGGTGTGTACAGGGTTTTATTAAAAAAAGATCAGAGATGCCAGGAATATTTTTTTTCATTTTATTTCCCTTGATACTTTCATTTTAATTAGTAAATTTAATAACAAAGTTATACTTTTATTTCAAACTCCATTTGGAAAAAAAACTTTCAAATATACTAACTGAATCATTTTTATGAAGTTAAATTAAATTAAAAACTACCCACCAAATATGCTGTCATTTGAAAAATGGATTAAGTTAGTAGTTCAAAAGAGAGCTCCCTGGCGGCCACATGATGAATTTTCTATAGGTAAATCTAAGACTTTTTTTGCTCTACTATAATAATTACTGTTGAGCAATGCAAAACTAATATTTGAGAGATTATTTTGAAAATTAAATTTTTTGTATTACACCTCCCAGCTAGGCTAGGGATCCCTTCAATTTGATTTAATACTCCCTCTGTCCGAAAATATGGTATACCTACATTTGAAAGAAAATCTTAGATTATCTAGAGTTTAGAAAGCAACTGGCAATACTCCTTATATTGTTATTGTTTACATTGATATCTAAATAAATAAACATATTTGACAGGTGTTGTTTTTGAGTTAAGTTGGAATTTGAAGACCAACAATTATTTTTTTAAGAAAAATAAAATAGTCACCGCTGTAATTTCAATTTAGAACATTTTAACCCAAATAACGTGAATTTATAAGGAAGAGATGCCAAATCGACGTAATGGACTAATGAACAACGTCATGGTATATTGCAACAGCTATTACAGTAGGTATATTATGAAGAACATAGAAAATTAGAGCAGAATATATGTTGCAGCAAAAACCCGTTTTTTAGTAAGAACGGGTTCTTACTAGTTAAAACTGTTCACTGAATACCTTTGTGGAAACTAGAATTTACTGATGTTGGTTGAGTTTGGTTCAAAGGTCTAGAATCTTCAATTTTGATCTTCCGCCTCATTTTTGAGTTTTTATTTTCAAAAACTTTTAAACGAAAATGTCAAAAATTAGAAGCAAGTTGTAGAGGATGTAATTTAGACATTTTTGTTTAACAATTTTTGAAAAATATACACCCGAAATGAGGCGGAAGGTCAAAAATGAAGATTCTAGACCTTTGAACCAAACTCAACCAACATCAGTAAATTCTAGTTGCCACAAAGGTATTCAGTGAAACGCGTTTTAATTAGTAAGAACCCGTTCTTACTAAAAATGGGTTTTTACTGCAACATATATATATATATGTTCAGAGGAAGCGTTCAACAAGTCTATATCTCACTTGAACTAAATTTGGATTACATTAAAATTATTTTATTTAGTTATATTGTGAAAATAAAATGAATTTAATATTTTTTTATATTTAATTTTAGTTTTTAGATTTTTTTGCAAATGTATACCATATATTCGGAGAAAAAAAATATTAAAATGTACCTATATCATATTTTCGGACAGAGGGAGTATTATTATTGTTTTATTCATCTACATTTCATTCTACATTCATTGCCTAGAATGTATAGAAAATCATTGTTGAAAGTCAAAAACTAAAAGTCGTAGAAAGATGGTTTTGGTGCCAAAATGATTGTATTTGTAGAATTGCTTCTATGAATATTTTTTAGCTTCCGGAAAAATGCAGAGAACAACCTTAGTCATTTCACCTTATGTATCATCAATTGATGTGCTACTCTTAGAAAACAAAATATTTTCAATTAGATAAAATTGCCTTTTAAAAATAGAATATAGGTTTTGTAATCGAAAATATATGGTTGTAATTAAAGATATATATCAAACAGTTAGTTCCCCATTTAAAAAGTGTTTCAACAAGTTTTACCGGTTGAATTCCATCAATTAGTCTCATTCTTAAGAGTGAACTATTTTCTCTCCGCCGTTTCAAGCAGGTAATTGTTATCAAGACTTAAACCCATTAACTTTCTTTAATAAAGATTCAATAGAAATTTGTAGACCCGGATATTTTTCAACAGAAAGAGATCGACAGTTACCCGTGGGTCCCGAAAAGAGAGCAAATGAGATAGAGAGTGTACCAAGCAGCCAACTGTAGCCAACTTGACGAGAGGGGGAATAGGAAGGATGGCGTGGGCGGATGGCTAATAAATTGCCCGCCTAGCCTGAATGTTGCTTCGTCCATAAATCATCTGTTTATTGTGACAGGCTGGGTATTTTCTTATTGCCGTCTGAAATGCGCAATGAAGAGTTGTAGGCGTTACAAATCAGCCTCAACAGACTGGCATATACAGGAGAACAGACAGAGCAGTGATATTAAAAGCGTTGACTTGTTGAAAATGCAATAGGACAATTTTATTGAATCCAAAAAGAGATGCAGATGAAGTTTCAAAATCAATTTCAAAAAAATAGAACCATTTCAATGAAAACTCGTCGTTTCTATATTATCAAAAATTGGATTTTATTTTCAAAAATTAGGACATTTACTTTTTTACTTTACCATACAGGGTATGGTCAAGTATTGTAATCGTGCATGAAAAAAGTGGGTTTTTTTTCTTCTTTTTTTCAAAATATCTCAAAAACGGCTTAAATTATTTTGATTAACAAAATTGAGCGAAACCATAGCATTTCGGTCTACAAAAAAGCTCTGAAAAAATTATATTTTTCGAGATAATAATTGTCTTGTCAAAATGTTTGTTAGTCTGTCTAGTTATTTGGTCGTCTGTTAGTTAAGTAAATATAAAATTTATATACACTTTGTACTTCATTTTTAATAGTCTTAGTTTTTAATCTCTTAAATAATTTTGATAGTACACCTATATCTATCTATCTTTACCTCCCTATATAGGTAATAATTAAAGATCGATGTTTGAGATCGTATTTGAATAAATGAACTGTTGAATAACAAATTATTGGTTCCATATTCGTTTGTGAATGAAACGAAATTTCTATTAAGTAAACATGTTGGCAGATTAATCATTTTATATATCTAATCGTGTATTTGGAATTGTTCATTTAAGGAACATGGTCGACGCATTGTTACTGTTATTCGAAATAATAGTTCGGACATAGGCTTGATCTTGTTCATTGTACCTAACTATCTCTATAGTAATACTATTTTGAGAGATAGAGATCGATACAAAAGTAGAATTAAATAGAGTTAACAGAATGTATAACGTCAACCCTTTTGTTTTATAAATCTATATATATATATATATATATATATATATATATATATATAAGGTTTTGTCTGTACATTATTCCAAATCACGCCAAATTTTGGTTGCACACGTTTCAAGCAAAGTTATGAACGAAAACACCCTCAACAAAATTCCTGTCTGTCTGTATATATGTATGTCTGTTTCCGTCGTTTCCGAAAAGTTGCTCACGATTCACGTAAAAACGGCTGAAGGGATTATTATGAAATTTCATATTTACATCAGATTTCTTCTAACTTATGTTTTTAGCTATATACCGTTTTGATATTTTGACCCCAGAAGGTGGTTTGGGGGGGGGGGGGCGCACAAATGAAAATTATCAAATAACTCCTAAACTATTAACCCTACGGCAAATTTTATGATAAACAAAGTTGTAGGGGATGTGATTTCTGACAACTTTTGTTTAAAAAAACTTTCCCAAAAAACCACCCAAAGGGGGGGGGGAGGTGAAAAAAATGTAAATTCTTGCCTTTGGAGCAAACTCAACCAAATTTTGTATACATAATCTCTGGGCCTCTAGAGAGCTAGAAATGCAAAAACTAACCACTAAAAATGGGGGGAGGGTCAAAAAATGAAAATTCTTTCTCTTGGGCCAAACTCAACCAAATTTTGTATACATAATCTGTGGGTCACTAGAAGGCTAGAAATGCAAAATCTGGGTGCGGAGGGTGGGTGTGGGGGTGGAATGGGGTGGAGGGGTGTAGTGGGCTAGGGTGCGGAATGGAGTTTTGAGGTGGTGGTGTGGGGGCGGGGGTTGGGCATGGTGCGGGGCGTGGGGGGGTGCTGGGTGGGTTTCGGGTGGTGGTGGGTGGGAGTGGGGGTGAGGTTCAAGGGCTGGGGGTCCAGGGGGCGTGCCCCCTGGCTAGCAAAAGGGCCGCCACAGGCGGGCCTTGCAGCTAGTCTATTATATATTTGACACAGATATAGGAACTACTTTTTTCCGTTTTTATCTAAATCTTATTATCGGCCATTTTACAATGCCTAAGAATTTAAAGTTGTGATTCACATGTAGATACAATAAATTCTTCTTCTCTAGAAATGTCAAAATAGTTACAGTGGAATATATGCAATTTAACGGAGATTGGGACAGCTGTAATTATACCAATAGCTCTTACGCTCGAGGTAACCTCAAACAAATTTTTAAGATAAAACATATTTTCACCTAAGTATTGTTGAAATACAATTTAGTTCCCTTAAGGTAGTTCTTTCGCGACAATCCACACAAAAAGTGTTAGCCTCATAACCACTCTATACATATGAATGGTGCTAAAATTTTAGGTTATGACTGTACTTCTCACACTACTATATCCTCTTTATGAATGGATCGTTTCCAAGCCATTGATCTTATATCCCCTCAGCTAAAAATAACTTAACTAAAGTTAACTCATAAAAATTGTAAGGTGAGGAGAAAATATTTTCTATGTTTTTTGGAATTGAAAGATATATTTTATAAAATACTGTTTGCTTTACTCTTATGTTTACATTTGTACATAGAATTTTAAGAATTTAAGTATGTTGGGTAAATCTTCAATAGTTTGTAAATAATTAATTCGTTATTATCAAATCCACTATTCATGAGTTTTTTTTTTTTTTTATTTTTTATTATATATATTCAATGCATATAAATTAGATCAGCACTTTAAACCAGCATTTCTTAAGATTATATTATAAATACAAACCCCCGCCCTTGCCTCTTACCCCCGACGAGAGAGGGCCATTAGCGTTGGCTTAATGTCCTTGTAGATGCTAAGAGCAAAAAGACTAGAGTTTCAAGCTGGTGCAAATAAGCAACGACACCCCGTACTACGACTACTCGGGGTGGTATTAAAAAATAAAGAACATCCCCCGTAACACCCCTTCCCTACAAGCTCCTTTCTACTTCCTTTCGTAGCAAAGAGAACTAGGAAGAAGAAATTAGCCTCGGATGGCTTTACATGTCCAATCGTCGGATTTAAATCCTTAAGAGAATCCCGAGCTTTAGCTTTTCGAGGTTACAACACTCCCATCCCCATAGGAATACACCTTGTTGCCCCACGGACTAAACATCCGGTAAGCTTATACAGGTTAAGTTGGGCCGCCCAAGGAAACATTAGAGGACTCAACTTCATTAACAAACAAAGATTTGAGGATTAGCTATAAATTTTTCTTAATCCGTGAATTAAATTGGAATTATCTTTAGTTAAATTTTTTTTTAATTATTTATAACTTTACAGAAGAAGCAGAAACAAGCTGGCGGCTATAATAGGATGATATACGTTGCTAACCGGAAGAAAAAAGTAGTTATTACTTTTGAGGCATAATAATTAATTGTTTATTTAATAAAGCCTTGGCCTATTTTTAGAGGCGATATTTTGGTCTTTAAATTTAAAATAATACATTTTATAAGAATAGAGATACAGGAAATCCCTCAAATCTGAAATCCCTGGAAATCCGAACGAGTTTTTTTTTTGTCAAATTTAAGTTTGACACAAAAAACTGCTTCATCAATTTTTTCATTTACGGAAACTGTTACGTGATGGCGTTCTTTTAAGGTTTTATCACTTGTTACATTGCAAAACTGTTCAATTTTGACATGATTTTTTTTCCACTCACTGATTGTTGCTTTGCCAACATCAAACACTCAAGCGAACTTTGTCAAACTTTCCCGAGCGTCCAGATGCTTTAAAGCTTTAGTTTTTTTTTCTACGGTACAAGAACTGTGTTTTTGTTTGCTTGCCATAATTTAAAATTAAAACATTAATCAACACCGTTCACTTAATTAAAAACTTTTCTGCTAATCCGAACTGGCTACAGCCCCAATTAGGTTGGATTTGAGGGGTTTCACTGAATTTACTTTTCTAATTATCATAGTTATTTGGTTCCTCAAATATTTTTAAAGATATTTATAAAAAAAAAAGAATGAATCATTTGAGGGACTAAAATTTTTGAAAAGATCATTGGGGAAAAATCACGATAGCAGTGACTGAGATCTATAGAATTAATAAATACATATAAACCTTACATCTATTGGCCGAAAGTTATCGACGAAACAAAATCTATTTTCCCATAAGAAACATTTTCTTTTTTGTTTACTAGCGATGTATTTTATCTCAGTTTAGAAATTTATGACAAAATCGTGAGCTATACTTTATTTCTAAAGTTTTATGGTTTTGAAATTTGAAGAAAAAAAAGACAAAAAGTATTGATATTTAAATATAAAATTGAATCTTTAGGATATTAAGTATTATATGAATTAAATTGAGATTTAAAATTTAATTTTAATAAGAATTTAAATAGGAGTTTTTCTATTTAAAATATTTTTTTAGTGTGATTTTGTCAATTTTGTAATTTCCGAGGACAAATAGATTAATTAAATCTTCGTATAAATAAATATTTTTAGTTGAAGCAATTTTGATAAAAAAATATAAAATAATAGAACCACTTTGAAAACCCCGTCACCGATATTAGGGAAATAAATAAATAAATAAATTATAAAAATAATTTATGATCAAAAATCTAGAATTTTTACTTTTATGAATAAGAAAAGGTATAATTTGTATTCAAAAGCAAACAAATTTTAAACTTTGTTGATTTTGAATCTCTTTGAAGTCAAATGTGAAAAAAAAACTTTACTAGTTTCAAAATTTAAAACGAATTTTAATATATTTTTTAAATTTTTCTTAAAGAAAAAATAATAAAAATCTTTGGTTTTTAAATAAGCCTCAAGTCAAGAAAAAAATTATTTTGATTATATTACATATACTATATGGTTACTAAGTAGATAATTTACTTTAATTGACATAAGAAAGGAGTCTGGTTGGCCGAGTGGTCAAAGAGCAAGCCTTCTAATCAAGCTAGCGCGGGTTCAACCCCGACGCACTACAAATATTTGATCGGCTATAATCTGATTTCCTCAGGGGAAGGCAGTGGGAAACCACCCCTATGAAAAATTTCCCCAGGAAAAATAACAATGGAGAGCATCCATTGTAATCGCCGACGCTCGGAATCGAGTATGGCACTTGAAGAAGAACAAAAGAAAAAACTTTTATATCTTGAATATGTTTTAATTAGTTTTATTTTAAAAGGGTTAAGGCCCTCAGAGATCTCGTATATTTGAGGAAATATAGGCGTTTAAAGATTTTAAGGACAAACAATTTTTTTAGTCGAAAATTTAATAAAAATATTATAAATTCGATTATTTTAAGGTCCTCAGAGCTATATTTCAGGCGATATAGACGTCTACAGATTTTAAACCCGTCGAACGCAGTTAAAAGGGTTATTTATTTGCTATTCACAAATTTTTCGAATTTGAAGACTAATAAAATAGAAGGACTAATATATTCAATCTGTTTAAATTTAAAAAATAATTTATTTTTAATTGAAGCTTTGATGGTCAAATTTAGAAAATTTTCTCAGTTATTTATTTATTGACTAGAATTTCGCGTTATTTAAAAATAAACATTAATAGTAAGGTCTAAGACCAGTCATTTCATTTAGGATATTTGTAAAAAAATTTGGGATATTTGTAAAAAAAAAAAAAAAAAATACCATGTTAGCATGTAGTCCCTACCCTAGTAGCACATAATGTTTCAAACTATATAGTAACTATATAGTGCCTATATAGATTTCGAGAATCTATACAGCCCCAATATAGTTACTATATAGTTTGAAACATTATGTGCTACTAGGGTAGGTTCAATTCTATAGATGATCAATAATTATTAAAAATATATATAGGTATATGTATATTTTAAAAAATATTTTGGAATCTTGAATTTCAAAATATAAATTTTCCAAAATTTAATATGAGTTAATAGAAAGAGTCGTTAACAAAAACAATACGATTAGCTTATTTGTGAAACATTACAGAACCATGTACCATAAGATAGGGTTCAATTAATTCTTTGGCCTATCAGTACCAAGTTGTTTATTAATATTATTAAATTTAATATTTATTAATTTGAAAGTTTATAATAGGAAAATAAGGAAACGTTTCGTCAACTTTGCCGACTTCTTCAGGGCTTCAAATAATCGACGAAACGTTGGCTGATGAATAAAAGTCACACATAAAAACTTGTCCTTATTTTCCTATTATAAACTTTCAAATTAATACAAATTATGGACGGAAATGATAATAATAATTTAATATTTATGCAAAAATGCACTACTACTGCATTTTAGATAGTTTTATCCTATTCTTAAAAAAAAAAAATGAAGGGGGAAGAATATTTTTCTATTACAAAACAATCAACTCTAAAATAAAGACCTCAAATTCTAATCACTAATATTAGACACCGGCGATTTTAATCTAAATTATTTCAATCCAGGTACACAGACACAATGCATACTAATAGGTAATCTGGAGACTATTTGTTTATTTTATGGAATTCGATCAATTGTACATTAATCATCTTTTTCAATCTGTGTTGTCAATCTTCATTAAATATAATTGTCGGATTTTAGGAAAAAATATGTATCGTGGAAGTTTGGGGTAGAAATAAACAAATGTTCAATTACTATTGAACAAAATGGAACTAGTAAGTAACTAATGGGTGGAAGGATTGATCATTAATTAAACGAAGTAAATTGTACATTTGAAGAATTTTGACATGTTCAATTTACTATGTATGTATGTATGTGTGTTTGTGTGTGAGCGACTGCAAAGAAAAAATGTTTTGAAAAGTAAAAAAAAATTCCTCAATCTAAAGCAGCTATGTCAAAATGAAATTATTGTGTCAAAAAATGATGAAATAATGGTGTTTTAACAGTGACTAACCGATGTTTTTTTTTCTAAAAGTAGTCATATTTTTAAGTCGAAATTTTTCCTTTTCGTTATTTTCGTTAATTTCTCCAAAGATTACAAGTATTTTGAATTGATAATTCATGCATAAATTTCGAGATCCATAGTAAATTTGACAGGTTCAATTTTTTTCTTGCAATAGTGTACAATAAAAACGAAATTCATACAATTTAGTTCGAAAGGTGGAAAATATTCACTTTTGTGCAAAATAAAATAAAATAATATAATATAATTCTTTAGGTCATTAATCAGATAGATATTTGGTTTAGAAGGCTGAACTAAGGAAATAAAATATATTATACAATAATAACATGGAAATCTGGATATTATAATAATACTTTTTACAAAATTTATGTGTGCGTGTGTGTATGTAGGTATTCATGAAAAGACCACGTTGCAGTAAAAACCCGTTTTTTAGTAAAAACGGGTTCTTACTAGTTAGAGCGCGTTTCACTGAATACCTTTGTGGCAACTAGAATTTACGGATGTTGGATGAGTTTTGTCCAAAAGTCTAGAATCTTCATTTTTGACCTTCCACCTTGGGTGTTTATTTTCAAAATTTTTTGAACAAAAATGTCAAAAATTATAAGCAAAGTTGTAGAGGATGTGTAATTTTTGACATTTTCGTTCAAAAAAGTTTTGAAAATAAACAGACCTTTGGACCAAACTAAACCAACATCAATAAATTCTAATTGACACAAAGGTATTCAGTGAAACGCGTTTTAACTAGTAAGAACATGTTTTTACTAAAATCGACAACATATATATAGTCAGACTTGGGGATAGTTTCTAAGCTAGTTTTTTATATTATACACAAATAAATACATCAATATAATCTACTTTCTTTGAAATATTTTGGATAGCTCACTGAAATACATTCATAATAAATTATTGATGCTGAGTATTCTGAGAGTCTGGATTTATTTGAAATTTAAGGCTTAGAATCTTAGTATTTAACTGGGTAATTACTAGAAAAACTAATAAAAACAAACATATACTTACTTATACAGTTCGTGAAGTTTTCCACTTGTCTCAGTATTTCACGTAGTCGTTATATGTATTCTTGGCACTTACTAAAAAACACACAAAAAAAAATATTAGAACATTTATTCAATTATTAAGTATTTATATTAAGAATAGAACAAAGTGTAAATTTATAATCGATGTTTTTTTTAGTCCAAATACATAAATTAATGACATTAATAATATTTTTTTTAATTAGAGAAATCGTAATGCACTTTTTGTATCTACTCTTATTAAACGAGCAATAATTGTATATTTGTTTATATATATATTTGTTTATATATATATATTTGTATCTTAGTTCTATTTTGAAAACGGCTCTACCGATTTTGATGAAATTCACGGCTTAGGGGGTTTTTGGGATGACAATTTGATCTGTCACGATCTCATCTTCGACAAAATTGTTTTTGATGGGTTTTTTCGTAATCAAATTAATTATTCTCAGGTAGACAGATCCAAATCTTGAAGTTTAAAAAAGGTTTTCCTTTTACCCAGTCAGACAATGGGTTGGGCTAATTGTTCTCAAAGGCCTTGAAAAACTATTGTGATTGTGGTGTGTTGTTGTCAAGCATTAACTAAACCCGAACAAAGTTCGGTCTTCCAGGTATATATATAAGTATTGTATTTTTTTATTTTTTTTATTTTAAAAACGGCTCTAACGATTTTGATGAAACAAATTCTATTAACAAGTTTTGAGGATGAGAAAGCGATCTTGATGCGGAGCGGGGGTGGATGTGGTGGATGTAGAGGGGTGCAGTGGTGGGGGATCCGGAGGTAGGGCGCGGTTTCGGGGGTGGGGTCGAACAGGGTGAAGGTGGGGGGGTACAGTGGTCGAATACTATTTCGATATATTTGTATTTTTTTAATTTGAAAACGGCTCTCAAATAAAAATCGACCTTTTTATCAGAATTTTAAATTAAAAATAATATTAAAATAAAGATTTTAACTGAAGGAAGAAGTTACCGAGCATCGCTCGGTGCCTCCAGGTACTTTTAATTAATTGTCTTAACTACTAATTCATAAAAGATCTAGAATTTTGTGAAAGGAGAATGGTGTAGGTTCTTGGCGAAACATTTTAAATAAAGTAAAAAAAATATCTAGAAGATATTGTAATTTACTGTGAGATCTTCAGGAACAAACATGTCGTATAATGCCAATAATGGTACGGCTCAACGTCTAACCCATCGAGTTACACAAATTTTGATAATCCCCTTTTGTAAAGAGAATAAAATTTTAAACAAGAAAGTTCATATATATTTAGTCTCTAGAGTTTATAGTTTAAGAGTTAGATAGGGTTAAATGAAAATCAATATAAAAATTTATCTCAATCGTATCGACCGAAATAGATTTTGATTCGAAAAATTGAGAAAAAATTCGATCTCTCCGATTTCTCTGAAAATTTTCAGATTAATAAAAGGATGCTCGAGATGAGTAAATCCACTTTTTATTTCGAAAAATAATGTTTAGTTTTGACGAAAAAAATTCTTAAATTTTTAACAACTAATAGGCTATTTCTCCGAAATTATTGATCTGAACAATTCAAATGTAATTACCTTTTTTGTAGGTTATTTTATACCTAATAATTTATCTAAATGAAATTTTTCATTGGGGTGGTTGTTTCAGCCAATAATCGAGTTACACATATTTTGGCAATCACCTTTTGTAAAGAGAATAAAATTTTAAACAAGAAATTTCATATATGTTTCTAGAGTCTATAGTTTAAGAGTTAAATAGCGTTAAATGAAAATCAATATACAAATTTATTTGAATCGAATCGACCGAAATAGATTTTGATTCGAAAAATTGAGAAAAAAGTCGATCTGTCCGATTTCTCTGAAAATTTTCAGATTATTAAATGGATGCTTGGAATGAGTAGAACCACTTTTTATTTCGAAAAATAATGTTTAGTTTTTCCGAAAAAAATTCTTAAATTTTCAACAATTAATAGGCTATATATCATCGAAATTATTGATCTGAATAATTCAAATACAATTACCTTTTTTGTAGGTTATTTTATATCTAATAATTTATCTAAATTAAATTTTTCAGTGGGGTGGTTGTTTCAGCCAATAGAAATTTTTATTTTATAATTACCCTATAAATTTGATATTTGCCGTCTATCGGCCACCCAAGATATACTCGTATATACATGCTTCTTGCGTTGTATATAAAAAAATGTATATATTATGATTCTATGAAGCAATACATATTATTAGTATTATTATTATTAAATGTGACGTTATGCTGATATAACTTTAATACAACTCAAAATATTTGATGGCGTATTTTGTGAAGAAAGTTTTCCAAAGAATCACCGTTGATAAAGTTCCTAACAAAATAAGGATCATTGATTCTAATTTCATATAAAGATATATTATGAATGTGACTTTACTTAAATAATTCAATTTTCCATGTTTAAGTAGAAACTCTTCAAACCAAATCTCAGTACTATACAAAAAGGCGGATTTAGATACCTACTCGTAATATATGATTTCAGCAGTAGTCATTTAAAGAATAGATCTTTTAGTATTATGAGCTTATAAAACATTTACAATGTTTTGTTTCGAATTGTGAGACGGTAAGTATTGATATTTATAATTAGTTTAGTAAAGGCTGAAAACTCAAATATAACAGGCATTGTTTTCATATTTATATTGAATAAATTAAGGAACTTATTTTATGGATACTTGGCTATCTTCTGTAAGTTTACTAAATTCTTTAAAAGTAGCTAGATAAAATTTTAATTGCCAAATCTAAAGTGTACAAGTCACCAAATTAAAAGACAAAATGGGACTTTAACACAAATCCTAAAAAACTTATCATCAACCAAAACCTCTAAAACATTCCCATCTGATATGGGTATTTAATATTTACTTGGGTTCGATTTCAAAGAAGACAACTCTTCTGTCATATTATAAGCAATTTTATAAAGAACGTGTTAATCCCTGCATGAAAACTGATAAATATTTTTTTTAAGCTCCGCAACTACATTAGATAATTTATATGTAAGCTTGGTGGATGTAAACTAGAAGAAGAGAAACGTCTTTTGTAAAAAAAAGAAGAATTTTGAGTTTTAACCAGTGGGGTCCCATTTAATTTCACCCTGAATATTTTCAATGAAAAAATAATACGCCACTGCTTTTATCAAAAAGAAAAATCATTTTATTAATCGTGCTTCATTTTGTAATAAAAAATTTATCTTGACTTTTTTCGTATTTGATGAACTGTTTTTCAGTAAAAAAAATATAGAACAACAATTATTTGTTCCTTCGTGAAAATAGATATTTTTATCCTTAAAGTACTTTTTATACTTTTTATTGAAATAATTCTTTAACAAATAGATAAATAATACGAAAAAAGTCAAGAGATATTTTTTTTACAAAATAAACCATTAAGGAAAGAATTTCTGTTTTTGAAAAAAGCAATCGCGTATTATTTTTTTCATTTAAAATAATAAGGGTGAACGTTACTGGTTAAAACTGAAAATTTGTTTTTTTTTCACTAAAGATGTGTCTCTAACCCTAGTTTACATCCACCAAGTTTTATAAAAATGTCAGATGTAGTTGGAGTTATTAAAAAAAATATATATATTTTTCAAAAAAAAAATTTGTATTTCAAAAATAATGGAAAAAAAGACATATTATGTTTATAAAAACTTTTCGTCGTAAAATCATGCACAGATTAACCCCCTTCAATATTGGCATTCAATTATGAAACATTATGTATAACATCTTAGATTAAGAAAAAAGACAACCTCATTTATTTATTTTTATAAATTCAAAGTTCAATGTCATACATTTTCAAACTCTTGCATGTACAGTGCCGGCCGGCATAATAAAAATATAAAGATTGTAGATTTCTTTTCAGGCCTATACTGATTTCAATTCTCCTTTCCGTTGAATTTATTTACATGGTTGACCTCCGTGTAACTGCAACATATCGCCCACCTGTGCACCACCCGGCAGGCCTTGACCATGTTCCCATTGAGGTGATCAATATTTACTTTCCGACATCTCCCAATTCATTAATAAAACATTGGATAATTAATATCTAGGATCAGAATAGACATTAATTCCTCACGAATTTCTAGTAAATTAGTATTTCATTATCCATAACGAACAGCCGCCTCTCCCATCACTTGGGTATATTTTATAACCACAATGTAGTCCAATATTATTTACATAAATATGCATATTTTTTCAATACGATATTTACAGCTTTTGTGATAGTCCAAGGTCTAGTTTACACCCCAGTAACACTATTAGCTAGCACATTCATGGATCAAACAAGGTAGATTTCAGTTCGAGCCTTAAGAAACTTTCCCTTTTTTTAAGTAAAATTATTTACAATCAGTAGAATAAGCAAGAAGCTATCGAAGGGTTGTAGTAGCTAATGAGATGAAATTTCGCAGGTGTGTATTAAACCTAGTAGCACAATGTTTCAAACTAAATAGTAACTACATAGTGCCTATATAGATTTTGAGAATCCATATAGGCACTACATAGTAGGGAAAGACTTCTTAAGTTTCAACTTTTTAGTTTGAACAATTTATTGACGAAAATTTGCCAATCAAAAATTTAAGGACAAACGAGTCTTAAAAAAGTTTTCACAATTTTTATCAGCAATGTAAATTATTTATTTTTTTTCATTTGAAATGTTAAAAAATGTTCTTTTCAAAAAGGTCGGTTGATGTGAAACACACCGATTACATTTATATAGAATAGGTACATTAGATAAACACACCTAAAATGATAATTTACTATGTAAAAAACATTGGAAATATACCTAAAATTATAATCTAGTAAGAAAAAAAATTATTTATGTGGGTGAATATAAACAGAGAAGTTATTAAAAAAAAATGTTCGTTTTTTTTTTAAGAAATTGAAGTTTCAAAGGTTCATAATCAGGCTTTTAATTATAAATATTTTATCTCATGGGTTCAATTACCCGGATGGATATAGCAAATTTGTCTTGCTCTTATAGCAAGCTAGCATTTCTAATTTGCAAACAGTGAAAACTTTTTTTTAATCCTTTTTGATTATCATTTCGATAAAAAAGCAGAGACTACGATGTCCCTCGGTGGTCGGGTAAAAATGGATGATGGGCGAGTGGTTCCTGAAAGGGAAGAGAGACATCCTAACAGCTAACACGATCCGAGAAGACACGAGATCGAGTTTTACTTACTCCAACCTATAATATAACTACGTTCGTTATGAGGCTAACTTGCTATAACAACAAAACGAATATTCTATATCCAATGGGGTAATTAAACCCAAGAGAAATAACAGGTAAAATATTTATAATGATTAAGGTCAAACATTTACGAAACTATAGTATCAAACAAATAAATTATATACATATTTCTTTTTGGAATATATATAATATATATGTTTATTTTCATTAAGCATAGAACAACCTCATTGATTTAACTTTATGATTTTTTTTTTAGAATAGAGAACTTTATTAATTATTATAATTTACCAGAAAAAAATGAATCGAGGTGAAAATAAAATGAATAATACTGGTCCTCAGATATTCTAAAAAATAATTAATTTCTTTCATATTTGTTGGTATATATTACGTAAAACTTACCTAGAATTGTATGATTATTAAGTAAAAAAAGAGTGTAAAAATCTCGGAATTTATTTATTTGAATTTTGATGAAAATTCTTTAGAAGGAGAAGAAAGCAAATTAGGTATTTTGTACGAGGATGAAATTTCAAAATACCAACAAGTTTGAGGTTTGAGGCACTTTGTCTGATTGGTCCCTTCATCTTCCCTTCATCCCGACACTTGCTTCTTTTCGGTCCATCGACAATGCCTCTATCCAATCCTTTGACCCGATTGTGGTTTTGAGATGGACCATGGACCGTTGGTCCCTCTTCTATCCCACTATACAATTTAACTGTGTGAGCGTACAATATAGTAGCAGCGATCTCTTTCCTCTTTTGTTCGGGGAAACCTATCGGATCTCTATTCTAATAAACTGCCGTGGGGTATAATCATAATACAAAGGACTCCTCTTGTTCCATATCCCAACCGAATCAAATTTTAATTCATAATTATCAATTACAGTATAGAGATTACAAAACACAAATTAATATTACCAATAATAAGAGAGTAGGGTTAAGACTACATTGATAAAAATTTATTATTTAATTTTACTTTAAAAAATGGGAAGTCCGACCTCAAATTTTTTTAATAATATTACATACCAGTACTGTAATGTTACAACATATTTTTTACTAATACGTATCTAATTAATACTAAAAAAAGTAAATATAGAATTTATTTTTGTATTTTTGCAATGAATTAATGTGATTTTTTTTACTAATATTTAAGGTAGTTGTTTCGCGACAATACTATCAAAACGTTAATGCTAGACTATATAGAACAGACAATAAGGATTCATAATTCATAATCCCAAAACTTTTTGCTGTTTATGTACCACTACTAGCCAATCCGGTGCTCGTTTGACAAATCTGGCAACACTGCCCGAGCCCGTTTATAAAACATGCCCTTAGAAGTCGAAGCCAAGTGTCAAACTTGCATTCTGGACGGCTGACTTAAGTCTAAGAGACGAAATCCTTCTGATACGTATACTTATATTCTCAGCTAAAAAATATAATTTTGTTTCTGGATTTAAGGTAGTTGTATCGTGATAATAGTAGGAAAAAGTTGATGCTGGAGTATATAGTTTAGACAATAAGGATTCATAATTCATAAGCCCAAAACTTATTTCTTTTTATGTACCACTACTAGCCAATCCCGTGCTCGTTTGACAAATCAGGCAACACTGTCTGAGCTTGCACATATTTTATCATAGAAATATCAGATAAAGTACATTATAAAAGAAGATTTATAAAACAAAAAGTTCTTAATAAGCAATTGAAAGCTGTTGCGACAATGGCTGAAGCAAAAAAACGTCAAAAAAAGTACTAAAGTTAATCCAATTTTAAGGTTAAATAAATGCATTGTTGTCAGCTTGTTTTTAGTGTAAATTTTTCATTTTATATATTTGTCATTATTATCTCAGAAACTGTGTTCTATCTATGAATTAAAATTTTCTTAAAAAATCTATTAGTTATTGTTTAATGTTGGCTTAGTTTTTTATAACAATGGTAAGAAAAGTTTCTTAATTATAATTAAATATGTATGTAAACTTTCCGATATCCCGTATAAGAGTCTGAAAATCTTTGGAATTTAATATCTCTGGAACTATATTGTTCATAAATTTCGTTTTCCCACCAATCGATGGAGAAGTATTTAAATTAATAATCTGTCTAAATTTCAAAAATCCTAAGAAAATCCATATGGTGAAACAACTAGCTTAATAGAGTATTTTTTTTTCACTATTCTCCATCTTGTAAATGTTCTATCTATTTGTATAGTAAACATATAATAAATTTACAAATCGTGGTAGGAAATAACGAAAATTTTTCTTGTGGTTTGATCGTTATGTTAACGGTATATTTAATGAGTTGATTTAATTTGAAAGTATTTCTCTGATATTTATAGTCAAGAACTAACACTAGTTTCAAATTCCATTTTCTTTTAGATAAAAACCAGACAGATCGATACATTGTGCTATTACCACCACCGGAAGTCGAAAAAGTCCGAAAGACCAGAGACGTCTGTTTTCTCTTTTTTTTTCATTTTTATTATTTCAGTAATTGATGGGAGGAGGGAGGGGGTGAAAGGAATAACAACGAATATAATATTTTGATTATAAAGCTTCCAATTAGTTTTATTTTGTTCGTGAAAAAAGATATTCCGTTTTTCGATTGGTCGATTTGTTTACCCCCGTTTGTTTGATGTGGATGCTAATTTGAAAGAATTTATACACTAATGATGGAATATCAATGAAACAATTTAAAGGAAATATTATCATAGGAAAGCGATTTTTTTATAAACTTAATAATGAGTTAACTACGCATTTTGGTAACTCAGAAACCCAAAAAAAGATATTAGTCTGGCGGTCTTTAATAATAATACAAGTCAAAAATCGTAAGGGTAAGGGAAGTTAAAATTAAAACTTTTTTTACCTAGTGTATGGAAATTTTATGGAAATGTTAAATTTAGGGAACGAAGAAAAGATTATTTTTATTATAGACGAAAGGTTCAGCCGAGGGATCGAACGAAGTATTATTTTGGGTTCAGGGATCAGTAGCTTAGTGGATATAGGAGCTGAAGCTCTTATAACAAAGCATTGCAGTACACATGCAAAGATCCCGGGTTCGAGCCCCGGCTGATTCGTTTATCTATAATAAAAATAATCTTTTCTTCATTCCCTAAATTTAACTTTGTTATTGATTGTCTTTACACGGCCTCGTTGTGGTCGCGCCCCTGGCGAAGAGAAAATTATTTTCGACCTTTGGGGCCTGCGATCGATTGGGAGGCGCTGGGATATTTAATTTTATGGCAATATTTTGGTCTGAATTGAAACAACGGAGTAATAAGTACTTTTACATGTGGTATTTCTTTTACGTCATTATCTCAAATGTTTTTCTCCTAAGCAAGCTACATTTTCCCAAACGTCGAAATCTATTAAGTTCTTTGAACCCAATGGCTGCATTACATTAGATATGTACCTACATTGTTAAAAATTTCTTATAAAACTTTTTTTTCTATGTTAACTGATGATGGGCTCAAAACCCGAAATATATATATCGAGATAAAAACTCAAAATATATATTTGTTTTATTTTATGAAATCTACCTTGAAATTTTACTTAGTGATTATTTAAAAAATATTTCAACTTGAACCGACACCTAATTGTTTAAAAATTACTAATTATAATATCTGAAGAAATTTTGACATTTATTAGCCCCATACTGAATCGACGTGCCTGCATGCCGAAGGAGAATATTTAAAATGATTTCTTATATTTAAAAATAAAAATTACATTAGACAGAGTTTGCCTAACTTTTACACAGCTTATTGGGCTTTGAATGAAAGCGGAATGCATACCATACAGGCGCCGTAAGGATTTTTTTAAAATAAAAGGATGGTCAGAAGAATGAAATTTAAAACTCAATTGACCTATGATCCTTCAAAAGATATTATATATTTTAATTCCTAAAGTTTTTCTTCTCAAGAGTAGCCTGCTTGATGCAAATTATTACAATGTTAGGGCGCTCGTGAGTGCTGAGTGCTGTGTGGTGCGTGTTCGCGCCCCCCACCAAGTCGGTGGGGTCCTAACAATGTTGCGTGTGTGCAGGGTGTTGTTTGTGCCCTGATGGAAAGCCGGGATGGGCGCCGTCCGCTTTGTTAGCGGGGGAGGGGCTACTAGTTGGCGGTTGGCCCCTCCTTCCATTCGATCGATTGATGCGATCGGTTCGATGGATTCGATGCGATCGACTCGATTCAATTCGATGTTCGATGTTCCATTGATGATTCGAAGCGATCGATGATTCGATTCGATGTTCGATGATCAGCCGAGATCGAGTTGCTTCACTTATAGCATGACTGAAATATTATCAGTCATGCAAAAGTGTCGCAACGATCTGACTGAGTCATCTAGCGGCCGTGTCTAAAGGCTCGTCGCCAAAGCAACAGCGGGCCGCTACAACAAAATAATTTCTGATTCTATTCTTAAACGAAATATATTAAGCTTGTAACAATTTATTTGTGTGAATCTGATGGCTTTTATAAATATGCTAACACAAAAATTAAATACAATTATACTGGACTCTGAAGAATATATTTATTCAAAATTAAACAAAATTTTTGGAAAATATTGGAGAAAAAATGCCAGAGATATTATTTTCGATATTCCATTAATTTATGTAGAAAAGTATCTATATGTTGTTGTTTTTTTTTTTAATAAATGAGTTAAATTTCAAATTTTTTATGGAGTCAAAAATAAAAAAATAAAATATTTTTAAGCACGAGGTTTCTCTGTAAAGATCTTTCTATAAATAATTATTATATTTAATTCATTTTAAAATAATGAAGTGAGATGATCCCAAAATGACCATTTTTAAGGATTTTTGTACTTGTCGGTATTCAGAAGTGGCTTAACTTAAAATTAGAAAAAAAATCACAAATGCATTTATTATCTCCTTATATGTGATAAATAAGTTTATTAAGTTAAATATTTTGAAAGATATAAAGTACTAGATGCAAGGCCCGCCTTCGGCGGCCCTCTTTCTAGCCATGGAATAGCCCCCAGGACCCGACCCATTTACAGGTACCTCGAAAACATCAAAAGTACACTACTTTAAAAATTAAAAAAAAAATCTTAAGAGACCTCAATAAATTGATAAATCGACTTGAAATTTTCAGAATATTTATAATTTTACGTAGGCAATAATAACATGACGAGAAAAAAAATTCAATTTTCTACCATGTTAGAAATTTTTAAAAATCTGGGACAAGTGAGTTTTTAGCTAGATGGTGGAAAATATGAATACCTGAAATAAGAAAGACTATAGAATGGTACATGGAAAGTGCTGTTACCTTAAAATTAATATGCAATGTGTGAACAATAGAAGGCATGTTGAGTTATTTATTATAAAATATAATCAATAATTGTATTTTTATTCACTTCTAATTGGTTATTTAAAATATTTAAATTTTTTGAAACGGTTAATTTAGTTTCAGTGGATCCATTTTCAGCCCTTTTATTTCGAAATGAATGAAGATAGGGTTATTATTAGAGGCAGATTGAAATATATCTAACTCGAAACTCATTTTTGTTTTATTTCTTTTTTGGGAAACCTACCTCGCAATTTTATCATATTTTTTTTATTATATAAAAATGTTTCACCTAGAACCATCACCTATCTCCTCAAAAGTTACTAATATTCAATAATTAGCGGAGAAGTTTATCGACATTAAACAACCGGAAGTAAATAAATGGAAAAATGAATGGCCATTTTTAGAGCCAAAGGAAAATTAATCGGGCTCCTTCCTTTTAATCAGAATAGATTCGCCGTTGTAACTTTCATCCCTAATACCCACTACTCTCATTTAATAAAATGATGAAATTGAGAAAACGGAGGTCCGTAGTCTCGGGTGGAACCACGTTCCGGTTGTGGTAAGGGCACAATGGGACGGTGTGCGGTTTAATCCCCTCGCTCGATTCAGACAATCATCCATTTCAGGAAATAAGAAATGGAATGAACAAAAAGACGACGATTATCGAAATGGATGTTTCCCGATATATGAGTGAAATGATAATGTCCTCGTTTTGTGACTTTCAAAACCGCAAAAACTTTCCCAAACGCCCGGGATCGATTTCCATTTTCGTTTACGTATCTCTATAAAATAAATTGATTTCTTGTTTATAGAGGATATAGATAGATAGATAGATGCATGAATATACACTGTAATAATATTGACATGCAATTTACTTTTATTTTTAACTTATTTATTATACATCGAACCTTCAGTGGATTATTTTTCCGAATAATAGGTTTTTGACTAAATGAGATAGACAAGTCAATTCAACAAAATATCAATTCAGATATAAACATTTGACGCCTATTTCAGAAAAGCAATTTGATTGTCGAATTTTCAGACTCGATTCCTTTTTACTTTATCATAGAGAGAACATGAGAATTTTTAAGGTAGTTTTGCAGAAATTTTACCAGAAAGTTCTAATACATTATTCAACCAAAATATTATTAATGTAGCTGTAAAGTTTATATTTTTCTGATTGAATTTATGCGAGATTAGATTTTTATTAACTATATATTGAAGGAGACAATAAAAGAGTGTGTCTTCTGTTGGAATTATAAATTTCATTTATTTATAAAGAGACTATAGTTTCGAGGGCTTTGCCCTCTTCATCATTCATAAATTAATTCCTGTGAATCCATTGTAATAGACTGATGAAGAGGTCTAGGCCCTCGAAACTATAGTCTCTTTATAAATAAATAAAATTTATAATTCTGAGAAGACACACTCTTTTATTGTCTCCTTCAATATATAAAAATTCTGCTACTCTCGGCAAAAACTTTCATTTTAACTATATATTGAAGACATAGTCTAAGATCCCGACTTAGGTCGACCTTCACTTATAGAGTTTCCTGATTAAATTAATATTTTGATAATATAATGTATTAATAAATAAAACTTGATAGGGTCGACATCCAATTTCCCTGCATAGCTATTTTTCATAAAAAATTAAAGTTGTTAATTATATTACATAAATGTAGTTTCCGGATAAATATATTACCTGTCGAGAGTAAAATATGTATTTAAAATGCCAAAGTTAGGTCGCCTTTTTTCCCCTGCATAAGTCCATGTAGAGAGGGTATCAAAAGGTTACTTCAAATTAGTATTTTGTAGTTATAGAGTTTCTTTTATTGTTATATATTAAAATGTAGATAATTTTATTGCGAATTAATTAGTTATTTAATTAATTTTATTTATTATATTTAATATTTTATCAAAAATATCTATCCTGGGAAATTGGATATACTATCTGGTTTTGTTTATTAATATATTATATTATCAAAATATTAATTTCATCAGGAAACTCGATAGGTGAAGGTCGACCTATCTCGGGATCTTGTACTAACAGCAATAATTAAACAATACATTCTATAACTACTATTTACCAAAATTTTAATCAATTCATAAAAACATAATCTACGTTCCGATTTCATACCTAAACTAATTTCAAATTTTCAGATATTTTAGTTCTAATTTTGTTTGTTTTTACGCATATTTAAAGGCTAGTCAATTTATCTGGCTGTCAATGAATGGAAAAACTAATTTCATAAATAACAATAATAATCAGCAGACTATCAGCTCCTGGACTGTGTCTACCCTCACATACCATACTATTTTGGCGTTGTTTAATGGTCGGGAACTGATTTGTAGGAGCTGGATAGATTACAAATACTAATACATAATATCACTTTCTGTAAGTATGTAGATATGTATTTACATATACGTGAAGCTATTTTCAAGTATAATATTTACGAAAAGTAAAATGAGAAGCTCCTTATGAGCTAAAAATATAATAAAGTTCTTATTTCTACATTAATAACGATTTTTTTGAATAAAAAAAATCAATAAAATTGTAATATTTTATCCGCGGCCCGAAACATTTGTTTTGTCTTCAAATGTAGCCCGTGTAAGCAAAGAAATATTTTAAAGTTAAACACCTCTGATAAATATAGAAAATGCTGTATGAATGGAAAAACTGTTGAACATGTATTCACGGGATGCTCTTTGTTGGATGATAATGACTAACCACATATGGCTAAAATGTGGCTAAAATTATTCACTCCAAAGGTGCTAATAAACTTCTAGATATATTTCCACCTAGTATAAATACTCCTGCGCTTGTTTTTGAATCAAGTGAGGCTATACTATACCTACTAGGAGGGTACATATAGTACTCACAAATAGGAGTATGGAGCATAACAGACCTGACATCCTTATTATTGAAAAGCGATCTCAAATAGCTTGATTCGTGGTAGATATTGGAGCCGTCTGTCCTATAATCTTAGACAAATAGAAACAGAGAAAACACGAAAATATCAAAATCTTGCTTCTTCTTTAAGTGCCCTATCAGGTCTCCCTGGCATTTTGGCTCCTCTCCACATATACCTGACCTGAGTGTGTTTAGCTGTTTTTACACAGATATACGGGACCTACTTTTTAACGCCGGTTCCGAACGACTAGTTTGGAGAGGTTACTAGGCAATTATACTCTTGGAAGGTTCCCATTGCTTTCCAAGAGGAGGCGACTGCAAATATCTGCCGAGGCTCGGCCTCGAACCAGCGTATTTCAGGCCAGCGGCCCGATACTCCAACCACTGACCCACAGTCGCCTTAAAATCTTACTATCGAGGTTAAAATAAACGACTCTGGAAACTTAAAAAAGTGCCCATCTTGTCATTGATAACTCATCTTAAGGAATCTTAACCAGAAAGATAAAGGATAACAGCTTGTGGACTTTCTTAATATAATCCGAACAATGCAAAAGGTAACTATACTACAAACCTGCCATCTCGTGAGAAAGTTCCTATCGCTATTGAGTCGAGGGGTTGGATCAGTGGGATTTCCCTCTCCATGTCGAACGACTCTAATCCTAATCCAAACAAGTTTATCAGCAGTAATGCTTAGAAAGCTTAACAAAATCAAATAATAATATGTATTAAATTCATAAATCAACATATTGTTAGAATATTTTGCCATTCTCTTTTTTTATTTGAACAATTTCAAAAAAAAATTTGTTATTCTAAAATGCTTTTTAATCAAATCAATTGTCAAAAATCTTTGTTTTTATTTATATAATGAGAGTTCGAAATAAGAACTATAGGGTCGTTGTTGCCAAAAGTACATTGAAAAAAATACATAAACCGAAATTGTAATGAATGAACACAGAAAATAATTAAAAAAAAAATTGTAATATAATATTTTATCATGTCAAATAATATAATAATGAATTGAAGGTGACAAAACTTATACAATAATTCCATATATATAATATGTGTGAGAGTGTATTATATGACATTTAATTAAATTCTTTATTAATTTTCACATTTTATTTATTTATTATTGGAATTTTCAATTTAAACATTTTGCAATTCTAAAAGGGGGTGGAATATATATTGTGGGTGGGTGAATTGATAAAAAAAGATGGCCTGGGAATGAGAGAATCGATCATTTTTGATATTCTATCAAGTGTTTTGTGTCCGGATCCATTGATAAGAGATTAAAAATTTAAAATCGATTTAAAATATCATTTGATCAGAGTTGATTTTACGAAGTCCATTTTATTTCAAATACATTTTATGTTATGGAATAAAACATATGTTATAATAACGCCCCTGCCAAATATCCAATGGGAATCTGAAAATCCGACACGCTCTATCTGGTGTTCTAAATTGAAACTAGTCACTGTGAGGACCTTAGACCATAAATTGTGGCCTTAGACCATAAAAGCTGATTGGTGGCGATTCGGTGAGGCCAACATCATTTGATAAGCATGACGTCATGCAATGGAAAGAACACCCAGAAATACCCTAATATGTCCGAATTATTGTAAAGATAATAAATATGTAATTTAAATTTGGAAAATAAAACATTTTGTTTGAAAAAAAAATGGTATATCAATTAAATATTTAATTGCGATTATTGGAATACAAAATAAATAATCAAAACTACGATACATTTATCTAAATCAATGTATATATAATTCCTATAGTAACCTATGGTCAGGGCCGTGCCGACTATATGACGAATGTGTCCAAATCAAAGGGCGGCAAAACAGCTAGACTGACACTTGATTAACAGTCTCTAGAGTCTAACCGAGTGATTCTCAAACTTTTTAAAGCTGCCGGCCCCTAAAGGGGAGAACATTTTTCAGCGCCCACCTTTGTAAAATGCTGTAATTTAGGGTATCGGGATGGTTACCGTGTCCTCCCTTCCATCCCCTCTCCGCATGAACACATACACAAACAAAGGTCAGGTGCGCAATTTTATTTATAACATATACATACCTATGTATTAATTTTTAGCTAGAAGGGTTAAGGGGTGATAATTTTTTTATGTGTTCAATTTTAGTAACAATTTTAGAAAAGGGCGCCAAATTATAGCTTGGCGCGGCCCTGCCGGTATTTCTGGGTGTCTTGCCATTGCATGACGTCACGCTCTCTAGTTGATGTGTGGCTAATCGCAGAGGACGTGTCTATAGGCTTTTATGGTCTAAGGTGGGGACAAAAAATTAAACCACTTCACTACCAAGGTTTCCAATAGAAAATAGCTAAGAAATATTTTTCCCAACACGTTTTTTTTTCATCAAAAGTTGCCCGAACTTAAACCCCTCTCAGTACAAAAATAAGAACGACTTCAACTATTGGTATTTCTATAAGTCTGCATGTTCTAAATCAGAGTTTCTCTGGGTTCTTTCGGAGCGGGAATTCGTTAATCTATATAATATAAAATTCTTTGTCCGATACACTCACTCACTCACTCACTCATCATCAAAACAGCCAGAATCACTAGACATAGAAACATGAAATTTGGAGAGGATATTACATCTATGACATAAAGGCTTACTAAGAAAGGATTTTTCGAAATTCGACCCCTAAGGGGGTCAAAGGGGGAAAAGTGTGTTTTCACTGATTATGCGATATCCTTAAGGACGATAAAATATCTACTTGCTTTTTACTTATAAAAATACTAAATTAAAATATCTAAAAAGTAATTTCAGGATTTTTTTAAATTCGACCCCTAAAGGGGTCAAAAGGGGCAAAATATCTTTGCAATGTGTTTACACTAATTATGCATTTTCAATTAAGAACGATAAGATATCTACTTGATTTTTACTTAATAAAATTCTAAATACAAATATCTAAAGAGTAATTTCAGGATTTTTTTGAAATTCGACTCCCAAGTATCCAAAATGTGAGTGGGGGGAAAAATTAAAACTCTCTCTGATCTTGATCAAATTTTGTAGAGTTATTCTTTATTACTTTAAGAAACTATTCCTTTAAAAATCAACTTTCAAAATTGACTATATGGGGGCGAAAGGGGGAGGGGGCAAAATATAGAAATTTTTAGCTTTTTTGTATTTTTACTCTTTAGAAAACTGAGTTATTTATTTGAAAATATCTAAAAAATAATTTCAACCTCCCAAAATGTGAGTGGGGGCAAAAAATTAATACTCTTTTCGATATAGATCAAAATTTGTAATGTTTGTTTTTAAGACTATATAAAATGTATGCTGTAAAAATCAATAGCCAAAATGAGTGTGTGGGGGTGAAAGAGGGGGCAAAATATTACAAATATATATTAAAGACCTAATAATTACATGCCGAGACGCTACCCGTCAGGGCCACCTGTCCGGAGGGACGAGCTGTAGAGTGCCGAAGGCACACCTGGAGCAGCTCGTATTTATATAAATTTGTTTATACACAACTCATCAAAGAATAATATACAATTATACAAATATTAATTCTTATTTTTAGAAAAATTATTTTGTTACATCCCTAAAAACTTTCAATTATATTTATAAAATTTATTATTTGTGAATTCTACCTACTAATTTATATTTTAAAATTTTTATTTTTATTTTATTAATATGTTTCACCTAGAACATACACCATGCTCACTTAACAGAATCTTTCTATATAAAGACATAAAGTAAGAATTATTTAAATAACTGCCAATTATTAGTTTATATTATTAGAGTAAATAATTCTTTACGTATCAGATTTACTAATCCAATTAATTAAATCGAATAACCAAGTATGTTTCTATTTGTTTAAAAGAAAGAAGAGAAAAAAACAAACATTCCTCAAAAAAGCGAGATATAAATATCCCTTTTGGATTTTTATTTTTGCCATCAGCCGGCATCTATTCTAACCCTCGCTCTTACCAAATAACAAAAGCAAACAAATTGGAAAAAGAGAGAAAAAATTGCTTGGCCCTTAGATAGAAAATCGCTTTTGATTCCAAGCCAATGTATATATATTGATTATCAAAAGATAGGAATGGCCAGGGGGTTTGGGGTGGCTACTACCCCTCGAGCAACAAAGATCCTAATATTCACTTCCCATTAAAATCAAAAAAATAAATTTCACTTGTTTTAGTGATAAAAAATATAATTCCATTAAATATAATAATAATAATAAATATAATATAATATGATAAAGTTATGCATTTAATTCATCTTTAAAAACCCTTTGCAGAAGAAATCACCTTTCATTTTAATAGATACATTTTCTAGTGGCGAGCGGTCTATGAATGATGTGGATTAAAATTAAAATTTCAAACATTTAGAGTATTTTCATAAATATATAAAATCCGTCAGCAAGTTAGCGATAGGGTCCGACTGCTGAAGGGGCGAAACTTTCTGACATATATTATGGTACATAATAATCTACTAAAATCTTTGATAAAATTGTCCTTATTCAATGTCTCATTTAATTATTATACTTTATTTCAAATATTTCTATATAGAAAACATTTTTTGTTTTGAAAAGTATGTATTTTGGTTCTCGAAATGAAATAAAATTGTTGCATATCTTAAAAGGGCAATTAAAATGAATGATTTTTCCGAAAAGAGTCCGGATAGATGGTTTGAAGTCCTCTTCCAGTTCAAGCATGTCAAAGACAAGTTTAAACAAGTTTTAGTCGAATAAAAATTGATCTCTCTGAGGAATTATTGAAATAGTAATAATACAAAAAAGGAATAAATAAAGATGATTCGAGAATTTATAGAATAATCCATTTCTAAGGACTCTCATATAAGATCGGAAATAACTAAGAGTGCTATATATACATAATACTATATAAGTCTTAGCTTGTTTATAGCAATAGAATTAGGAGAAATTTAAGATTTTCTAATTGGTTAGTCAGATTCATTGTGGAAGATGGTCGATTTCCATCTCAGGGACTGTGGAATTTAAGTCACAAGGATTAATTTTTGACTCCTACCCACACTCACACAAAGTAGTATCTTGAAGGAGACAATAAAAGAGTGTGTCTTCTGCTGGAATTATAAATTTTATTTATTTATAACGAGACTATAGTTTCGAGGGCTTTGACCTCTTCATCAGTCTATTACAATGTATTCACAGGAATTAATTTATGAATGAAAGGTTAACATCTTTAGTCTCGTTATAAATAAATAAAATTTGTAATTCCAGCAGAAGACACACTCTTTTATTGTCTCCTTCAATATATAAAAATTCTGCTACTCTCGGCAAAAACTTTCAATTTAAAGTAGTATCTATTTGGGGCGAAAGTCTCAAAATATATTTTTAAAAAATCTCATGTTAAATTTGAAAAATAACGAAAATGATGAAATTTCCAAAAAAAGAAGATTAAAATAAAATTTCAAAAAAATGAAGAATACTTTTACCCTGGTTTAAAAGTCACCAACTGGTGTGTATATATATTGTATCCAATTTTTGTAAAATAAATGTTTTGCTTTGGATAAAAATATTCCAGCAACCATACCATGCTACCATGTATAGGGATAAATGTAAAAGTAACAGACACTGAGGTTGTCCTCCACTTGATCCAAATAAAGATATACCAAAATAGTAATTGGAGACTCATAGAAGGTCCACACTGTTCCTGAAGCCAAGTTTTCAGTTTTGTATATAATTCACACAAATTACAATTAAATATATACCTACCTTTTAAATTAAATTGAAAGTTTTTGTGCCGAGTGTAGCAGAATTTTTATATATTGAAGGAGACAATAAAAGAGTGTGTCTTCTGCTGGAATTATAAATTTTATTTATAACGAGACTATAGTTTCGAGGGCTTGTCAAAACACTCTTTGATTGTCTCCTTCAAAATATATACCTATACAAAGGGCCTATCTGATGGGGGAGCAGGAGGGTCTGCTATCCCGGTCCTCGCAATTTTAAGGGCCTCAACTTGGCAATTTTTCAAGCCCCCACATCTTCTCACCATCTACAAGGCCCAAATCCGCCCCTGTCTCGAATACGGCTCTCATCTATGGAGAGAAGCCTCTAAATATTCTCTTGCTACCCTGGATGCAATTCAGAACGAGCCGTCAAGCTAATTGACGATTCTACCCTCACCGACTCCCTCGACTCGCTGACTCATCGAAGAAATGTCTCTGCCCTTTCCCTTTTCTATAGATACTATCACGGCAGGTGCTCTGATGAGATAAAATTAATAATTCCCCCCAAAGCATGCTTTGCGCGTAGCACGCGTTTTGCCGAATTCCAACACTCTTTCGAGGTCAAATTAGAAAAGTGCCGGACCACTTCATTCGCCAATCCCCATGACTTCAAGGAACTGGAACTCTCTCCCAGCCTCCATCTTTCCCAGCACTTATAATCTTCAAACCTTCAAAACCCGAGTGCATAAACACCTACGTCTACACCCTCTCACTTAATCAAATTTCCCTTCTCTTCGGTAATGCAAGGGTCTTTCGAGATCCATAGGGGCTGCATCTTTACTGGTGAACCCCTTCTTGCATTCGATTGCATTAAAAAAAAAAAAAACTCAATATGTTAGACAAATTATAGTTATATTGAAAGTTTTTTCCGAGAGAAGCAGAATTTTTATAAATTGAGTGATACAATAAAAGAGTGTGTCTGCTGGAATTATGAATTTTTAAATTATTTATAAAGAGACTATAGTTTGCCTGTGAATCAATTGTAATAGACTGATGAAGAGGGCAACGCTCTCGAAACTATAGTCTCGTTATAAATAAATTAAAAATGTATAATTCCAGCAGAAGACACACTCTTTTACTGTCTCCTTCAATTTATAGAGTTATAGACCAAAAGTCGGGGTCGGGAAAAATGTGTCGACTCCGACTCCGGAATTTCTCTCCTTTTGTTTTCCATAGAAAATTTTTTCAACTTTAATTGGCACAATGTGGTTTCTTGGTATAAAGACATTAAGGTAAATTGACTGGGGGCTCAGGAAAATGAATAAGGGTTCATTTTGTTTTTCAAATTTACCTGCCATATTAAAAATGTTACTCCTTTAGTTTGGAAAATTGCCAAAGGATGGTTTATTTGAATAAAAGTTTTTCTGCTATTCAATATAATTATATTAAATAAATACTTCTTTACAATTAAGTGAAGTTTATGTGATGTTTCTCAGAAAATAAAATATTTAAAAAAGCTTTGATAAAACTCAATATATATTTCGAGTTATTGACCCAAGGTTCAATGTGAATTTCTTTTACATGTGTGTTGGGTAATTAAAAGAAATATAATTTTTTTCTCTCCGTATTTAAACAAAACCAATTACAATAAATGTCAAATGAATAATCTTTAATAATTAAAAAAAATTAATTGAACGAATTTCTAGAGAAAATCAGTGATTTCAGAAAAAAAAAAATCAAGTTCACTTTGATATTTGACTTTCTGACCCTATTTCCTATTACTGAAAGTAGTTAATTGTTTCATCATATTTGAGCAGAATGATTTTTCGTGAATTCAATACTAAGGCCGCCTCATTTCATTAATTGGTGGTTTTAATAAGGCGGAAAAATTGATGACCAGAAAACTGGATCCATACATCCATACGGACTAAATTAAAAAATCGCTTGGGGTCTCTACGAGAATTTTTGGAAAAATAATCATAACCAACCATTTTAAACTTTTATTGTGACCATGGGGTCTGTATTTTTTAGTTTCTGACTAGGGGTGAACCTCCACCTAATATGCTGTACACTTACTTCCACATATTTCTAAGTTCTTCTAAATATTTCCAAGCAATTCCAAATATTTTCAAGTAATTCCAAATATTTCCAAGTACTTCCAAACATTTCCAAGCACTTCCAAATATTTCCAAGTACTTACAAACATTTCCAAGCACTTCCAAATATTTCCAAGTACTTCCAAACATTTCCAAGCACTTCCAAATATTTCCAAGTACTTCCAAATATTTCCAAGTACTTCCAAACATTTCCAAGCACTTCCAAATATTTCCAAGTACTTCCAAAGATTCCCAAGTATTTCCAAATATTTCCAAGTCTTTCAAATATTTCCAAGTACTTCCAAATATTTCCAAGTACTTCCAAATATTTCCAAGTACTTCCAAAATACTTCCAAAGTGGTGTACACCTACTTCCAATTGCGGATCACCCCTCGGTTTCTGACCTGAAGCTGCCCTTGGCGAGTGACGGAAAATAATAATTTATCCCATAAAGCTTTGAATAAAATAAAAAATAATCTCTTAATATTATCACTGTAAATAAATTACTTATTCTGTTGAAAATAATTTCTATCTCACGAATATAATAAAACTTACATTTATATTCTAGCAAGAAAAAGAAGAATATTATTTTTGACAACCCTCCTACTCCACCGAAAAGTGTGAAGAACTGAGAATTTAATTCGAAGTGAAACGTGATATCAAGATTTTCCAAACCCCCAAAAGTTTCCTCTGTTCTTTCTCGTAAGAAAAGACGAAGTGCGTGATTTGAGCCCTCATCCCCTTCGCCTGTCCACCCACACAACCTCCCTCAAAATAACGCCCGGGTTCTTAATAAATCTTATTAGATAAGACCTAAAATGGGATATTGGAATATTTATAACTCACTCCCGCGTGAAGATGATTCCAGGATCTCCAATTATAATTTTTACTTTTACTTAGATACGTATAATAAGTGAAGTTTTAAATGGCAACTCTAGAAAATTGACTTTTTCGAGTTTTCTCATTCCACTAAAATCAATGCATCTTTCATTTATTTTTTAACTTTAATGAATTAATTAGACAATTTATAATTCGAATAAAAGTATTAAAAAAACTCCATAGCCGGAAATGTGCTCCATCATCCATTGTTATGGCTGAGATATTAAATTTAAAACTTATTGTTTATAGTCCTGAGATATTCACAGCTTTAGCTTCAATTTCAGTCGAGCTGAAATCAGTTATCCCCCCTAAAGCACTCTTTATAGAGAAACACGCGGTTTTCGAACGCTCAGCACCCCTTCGCTATCAAATTGGATAAAAATCGAACAAGTACTTTCGCCAACTATTTTATCCCTATGACCTCCAGAGACTGGAACTCGCTCCCAGCCACCGTCTTTCCCGCAACTTATAACCTTCAGATGTTTCACCCTCGTATCCACCAATACCTTCGACCCATACCCAACCCATAAAATCCCCTCTTCTTCTTTTCACGATGGAGGGGCCAACCCAGGCTTTTATGGGATGCACCTTTTTGGTGTAACTCCTTCTATCATCATTTTTATTTAAAAAAAAAAATGGATCAACCTGATATACCATTTTACTTTTGGAGTTTTTAGGTTTTTATAATAATTTTGGGATCAATGATTTTATTTTTTAATATAGGTACCTACAGTATTTATGAAGAATCTTCTATTATCTTTTAAAAACTAATCAGAACTATAAACTGAAATGTTATTAATCGAAATAGAAAGTTTTAAAAATGTTCTAACTTTACTATGGATGGTCTAACCCTGTGATGGGGAACCTTATGAGTTTTGTGTGTCAAAATTCTGACTTAACTCTGGTGTCGTGTCACATCTAGAAATATTCATAATTTGGTGATAGTAGGAGCCCTAGTAAAAAAACAAACATATTTTTGATATATTTATTTATTCAAAAACAAAAACTAATTACTGTTCTTTACATTAGTGAATTGAATGCAACTTCTGTTGACTATTCTTGAGCGAAGACCGTCCGTAAAACGATGCATGTCACCCAAAATGTCTTAAAGTGTCACTTTTGACACGTATGTCAATAGGTTCGCCATCACTGGTCTAACTCGAAAGAATTCTCAAAATTCATTAAGTTTATCATCAAAACCTTAACAAGGAAATTATAATCTTTTGGAGTTGCTGAATCACCAAAATAATAGTTTTATTAAGAGATTGTCTTCTACTAATACGAGATATCATGTAGTCCAAGAGCTGGTGACACATTTTTGAGTACGGATTTGACCCAACTAGAAATAATGCGTAATAGTACCGTCTATGATAGTTGTACAAGGAATGGCCAGTTTGGCTGGTCTAAGCAGGTCTATCATAGACGGTACTATTACCCATTATTTCTAGTTGGGTCAAATCCGTACTCAAAAATGTGTCACCAGCTCTTGGACAATGGTAGTTGTTCATTGCATGTCTCAAAATTTGTGTTATTCACATTCATTGTATTGAAAAAAATACAATTTCTAAGACCACGTTTCTGACATGTACCTAATGAAAATTTTTCATGAGAGGATTTAGTAAGATTATCCCTCAAAAAATTTTGCGTCTGCTACCATCGACAATTTGAAGTTTGAACTTTATAAACAAATTTACTTTTAATATATATTTTGATTATTGTATTTTGAAACTTGTCTGTTGTTAAAACATGGTAAGCGAAATCTATTAGTGTGGTCTAAACACACCACGATTTATTTTAGTGCACTTCTTGTTTGATTATGTTCTTTCTTTATGCTAGTTAATACTGAGAACGAAGGGGTGAATTGAGGGTTGAGGTTTGTTCTAATTTATAGCATCGATCCCTAGATTGTAAATCATACCAAACATACATTCACGATGAATAATCTACACCCCTTGCTTGTTGTTTCCCAAGTTCAAAGTGTAGTAGACCTACAAATCGACGTTTGAGGGGGATGACGTGTAGGGCATTGACCTATTTTTGTAACTCATTAATACAACCCACCCCGTGATTGTTCCCATTTCCGTTTTATCCAACTCGAATATCTTTAGAATGTGTTCTTTTTTTGACATAGTATACTCTAATACGAATTAAATATTAAATCTAGTACAAGTACTACTGTTAATTTTAATGACAAACACCAATGCAATGTATATATTTCGACAATCACAACCTATAATTATTGAATAAATATTAATGAACTGGACTATTCTATTTTTATACAGTGATAAATTAAATAATAGATCAAACAGTAAAATTAAACTCATTGACGTACTTAGTTATTTATGATTATGGTCAAGTTTCATGAAACAAAAATATTTTTATCACTTTAATTCTATGTTAATTGATTTTTATCGAGATTTTATATACGACAACTGAACCTATCGGAATCAACAAAGTTTCTTCTTCTAAATATGAAGTATTGAAGAGCCATTCTTCAAGAGACTGAAGAGAATTAGAGCTCGAATTCTGATGAAAATATCTCAGAAAAATATAGGTATGGTTTTAATTGAAACTTTTCAACTAATAATAAATCAACTAAGAAACTAATTCTCCAACTAAGTTCATTCAATTTCTCTTAATGGTATTTTAATTTTCCTATTACTTTATTATCCAAAATTTATAGAATATCGTTTATAATTATTATCAGTTCGATGTTTTCCATTTTGTAAGGTGAAAAATGCTATTCTTTCTCCTCATGCAACCTGGTTTTAAAATGAAAAAGTAGCAAGAATAATCCTATCTATTTAACTTATATAACATGTTTTCTTGTCGCTATTATCCATATGTCACATAATTTATCATCCTCATTGAGTATATAGTTCTAAAAGACTGGTTTTACGAACCCATCCGCATCCAGTCGACCGTATCCCAGACTTAAAATTTCCCCTAAAAGACCCATATTCCATATCTTTCATTTATAAGGTATTTATATTTTAGTTATATGCCAAATATTTTAATTTTTTCTGAGAGGGTTAAAAGTAATCTTTGCTTAAATCATTTTTTCAAGCAGTGTATAGTATTTTGTTTTCTGATCATGCAATATTTGTCAGCTTCAAGTCTAGAATTTGATTTATTGGTAACAAGAATAATTTTGTATCCATTTTTACTATAATGTGTTTCTTAAGCAGAATAAATTCATTGGTGCTATTCATTTTTCAATAAATAATCTTTATCGCGGTGAATAAATTTATAATTTAGATCTCAAATCATTTATTACAAATGTTTTAATTTTCTTTTTCTCGGATTTTTTTAAGATAAAATATTTTTGTTTTTAATATACATAGTAATTGTTTTCAGCATTGTGGGGAAAGTTTATTTTCTGATCATAGGCAGGTTTTTAAACATCAAACCCAATTTATTGATAAGGAATTTAAAACTGGAATAAATAGATCTGTTCTTACTTTCACAGCTAATTTTGAGATACAGTGATTTTGATATTTTGAATCTGAAATCATAATATATAAAGTAAGTGTCCCAAAAGTGGATATGCCCTTAAAGCGAACACCTTAAAACATTTGTGTTTAAAATGGGGGCAACTAGGCCCCAACCCATAAAATACTTTCTTCTTCTTTTCACGATGGAGGGACAAACCCAGGCATTTAGGGGTTGCACCTTTTTGGTGTAACTCCTTCTCTCATCATTTTCATAAAAAAAATTCTTTATGTTATGTTGGTCAGTCTTCGCAATACTCTTCAGAAGGCGGTGGAATTGTAGCAGACAGATTTTGGGGCCTTTTGCCCTTATTTAAACACAAATGTTTTAAGGTGTCCGCTTTAAGGGGTACGTATACTTTTTGGTCACTAAAGGGGCCTACAGACTTGCAACTTGGTTGCCAACTAGGTTGCCAACTTGTTTGCCACAGACTATGCAACCTAACCTTGCAATCACAAGGCCCATCAACACCAGTAAGCAAAAGTCATTGTTTGATCTAGTTTGTTGTGTGTACAATTTTAAGCTATTGGTATAATTTTAAATTTTACCTAATTCGTGAGATCGTGAAATTGTGACCAAAATCGTGAGATCTGGCAACTATGCTAATGTTTCCAATCAAGTCGCCAACCGTTGGTGCAACCTGAAATTGCAACTTCACCCATCCAACAGACCTTCAACATTCTTTGCAACATGTCATATTGGCAACCTAGTTGGCAACCAAGTTGCAAGTCTGTAGGCCCCTTAGCTTAATCTCAAATATTCTGTTTTCTCTTTTAAAGATAGAAAGAAGTAATTTTTAAAGCATTCTTTGAAATAATGTGGAGGTTAGTTATTCTTCCTAGTCAAAGTACTTATAGGATACTTATTTAAATGAACTCACATATAAAAATATCTCGTCAGGATTTTTTTTAAATGATCATGATTTTATAAAGTGATACATCAAGGTGGTCGGATCGATTCCCTCATTGGGAAAATAAGAAGTAGTAGTTTCAAGTTTTGGAAATAACGTGTAGATATATATTTTGATAGAATGAAGATTGTATTTCACTAGAAAGACAATAACAGGAAGGGAACGCAACCTTTATAGTCCAAGAGCTGGTGACACATTTTTGAGTACGGATTTAACCCAACTAGAAATAATGCGTAATAGTACCGTCTATGATGGTTGTACAGGGAATGGCCAGTCTGGCTGGTCTAAGCAGGTGGACCAGGTATTGCGCATGGTGTGAGTGCGGTAAAAAATACATATGTGTTAAAAAATATTTTTGACCCACGATGAAATTATAAAAATTGCAATTTTCTTTGCCATGCTCAAAGGAAGGGTTGTTTTGTCACAAATAATAAAACACACATGGACCATATAGGTCACCACTCGGTCGACCATCCTCAAGTGTCTAAAAGAAAAATGTAAATAAGTGTTTCATTTCAATTTTTAGAATCCGTTTCAGAAATATTTAACACCTGCGGGACCGAAACTGTATAGTTATCAATTAAATAAGGCAAAATAGTTATTAAAATTATTGTTTTATTATATTTGTGACAAAACCAACCCTTAAATTAACGAAAAATTTAAATCAAGTCATTCAAGTTCTGGAAGAAATTTAAAAATTATAATTTATAATTATAAACATAATATACTATACCCCAGACATTTGAGGAAAAGGACGTGGAACAGGACCACCCAAAGTGTAGTTTTACAGCATGTAAAAAATATAATTAAATATTTTTCAAAATATGTTGTAAAAATACACTTTGGGTGGTCTGGTTCCACGTCCCACCACTCAAATGGTCTGGGGTGAATATATTATGTTTAAATTGACTTTAAATTATAATTTTATAATTTCATTGTGGGTCAAAAATATTTTTTAACACATATGTATTTTTTAATGCGTAATTCACACCATGCGCAGCAGTACCCGGTTCACCTGCTGCTTCGCCAGACTGGCCATTCCCTGTATAACTATCATAGACGAAATATTACGCATTATATCTAGTTGGGCAAATCCGTAGTCAAAATGTGTCACCAGCTCTTGGACTATAACAGAAAAAAAATGCAACCTTTAAAAGACATATGGATTGTAGATGACGAAACATTAGGATGATTTTTATCTAATTTGACAAAGTTGAACAAGTATTAAAGTCGCATGTTTTGTACAAATTAAGCTTTAGCGGAAATTATTAACTTTATTTAATCAAAACTAGCATCACATAGTTAGTATCTATACAAAAGAGAAAGACATGGTTGTACAATGAACCAGGAAATCGAATTAGCTGGGAGCTCGCTGAGATTTAATGAAAGACTTTAGTTTCTTCTTTTTTAAATTTTACTTTATTACATATTTGAAATAAAAGTAAAAAAAAGTAAAATATCAAAGTTAGTAAAAAAGTAGTTGTAGCACGAAATAATAAGATTAATAAATCATTTTATTGTATATTCTTTGGTATGTTATAATAATCAGATTTTCTGTAGATTATCAATTATTCTAATATACTCTCCTAGTCACGAACTAGTTGTTTTCTGTTTCTTCTAATCGCATTTTGTCAGTTTCCTGTCTAATTCTAATGGTTAAGAATTAGATGGTCGTTTTGTTTTTATACTAGTTGTGAATTTTAAATAGTGAATACCGAAACTTTATCTAGATTTAAGCAAATATTTCCCCGTTATGAAAACTTTGGATAACTTATAATATCAGTATTCGTAAGAGTTCAATCGCAAAAAGTTTTGTTTAGTGAGAATTTGAGATTATTACTGTATGATCGATATGATTAAACTTCCTTAAAGAGATACAAACTGCTTGGTGGATAGAATAATAATAATCTACCGAAGCTGGAAATTCACCTTCAATTTTCAGTAAGTACTAATGATTACCAAAATAAATCAAAATTCAATGTATGGTTGAGAAACTTGATGAAAAATATGTTCGATTATTGTGCGAATTATATACTTTTCTATTCATAAAGCTTTAGGGTATTACCAAAAAGTTTTGAATGAACTCAGATCTAGCTATATTTGTCTTTAATATTAGATACCCAAATGGGAGCTAGAATTAATACAATAGTGTGTGTTTAACGAGTCGATTCTAATTAAATTGCTGGATTATAACAGTATAAAGTTTAATATTAGATAATATGTAGCAGATAAAGATTAAATTTTTATCATTGAATTTATTGAATGTTAAATTTTTATTAAACAATTATAATTAATTATAACCATTTATTGCATGATCAATAAAATAATCTAATTAGTACTACTTGGATGACCGAGTTTTTTTGTGTTTAATTGAGGTTTATTATATCAACCACTTGTTTCGATTCAACCACAGGATTCGTGTTTATTCAACCACCAGTTAATAATTAGTTTAATTAAAAAACTTATCAAAATAATGTTTCTCAAAATTGAGACCTGGTTATAAAAGAAGTGGCGTAACCAGAAAATTGTCAGCGGGGCGGGGTCAATCCAGAAAGCAAAATAATATATTTACTAGGAAATTTTTTATTAAAACAAATAGGTACTTCAAGAAATTAAAAAAAATAATAATTCTTGATTAAACATATGAAATATAAGATTTGAGTAATTTTTGGAGACGGACTGATAAGTGAATGAGTGGATATTGTTGAGTAAGTCCGTGCACATAATTTCCTACATCCATCTTTTATTCATAAAATCGATACCAGAAAGATTCTTCTTCAGGGGTTTAAAAAGTCATTGATTTCCTTCACTGACTTTTCAAAACCCTGAAGAAGGAGGGAATAGCCTCCGAAACGTTGGTTTTATGAATAAAAGATAGTGGTAAAATGGCCTTTTTTTTTGACTGCCCTCTATCGATATCCACTCAATATGAAATATATTTCACTACGGTTAGTTTGTCATAAGAAACCATTTGTACAGGTAAAAGTATCTATATATTTTGAAATAAATTTTTGATTATTTTTATTTTATTAAATGAATACAGTTCTTTATAAAAACAAAATGTTTGTTATTAATTCAAACATTTAGGAAGAAAAAAAATATTATATATTGTCGAAATGATAAGTTGGTTAAATATGGTCCATAATACCTTTTCAAGGTTTTTGAGAAAAATGACCTGACCCAGCCCATTGTGTATACAAAAGAGAAATTAAATCAAACTTTGCATTCGTTCAATGAAATATAATTAAAAAACATACTAAAATGTTTTTTTCGAAAGTTGAGACCTAATTAGATTGATTCCTCGTCCTCGGAAATGCTTAATAAAATTTGTTTAACAAAAATCGATGGAGTCGGTATTGTGATAATAATATATAGATTTTAATTAACGCACATGTGAATAATTACTTTTATTAAGAAAAAGATCCTATCAAATTATAGTCGATCGATTTCTCGACTCAAAAACCCCCTAATCCGTCATTTTCATCGAAATTGTTAAAACGGTTTTAAAAAATACGATTCTATATATGCATATACAAGAATTTCTCATTTAATAGTTGGTTTAATATATAAGAAACTGAAAATATTTATTTTTTGTGATTTTTCGGGTAAACTCCTTCGTATACAAATGATAAAACAAATTAATTAATATTCAAAACACTTTTAATCAAATTTGAAAGGTCAAATGACTAGTTTAGCCAAAATTTGGCTTATCAGATTTTTTTTTAATTACAAAAGATGTCATCATTATTAATTAAAAAACATAGCAATGGGAAAAAAAGAAAAAACTTGCTGAAAAAACTATACAGAAAATTATACATAATCTACATATTAATGGACAAACGATAGTCATGAACTAAAACTATTTTCCTGTCAAATTTTTTTATTTTTTATTTTAAAACTCTTAAATTTTATTAAAATGACAAAAACAAAATGCGTGGAGCAATTTAACTTTAATTATACTAAGAACCTCCCTTTTATTTTTAATCATGAGAGCAGGTAAGAGAGTTTTTAGAGTTATAAAAAAAACGTATTTTCCACTTATTAGTCCATTTTGAAATGAAAGTATGATTTTTAAATTTTTTTTTATTTTACCATACAGGGTATGGTCAAGTATTGTGATCGTGCATGAAAAAAGTGGTTTTTTGCTTCTTTTTTTAGAAATATCTCAAAAACGGCTGAACTATTTTGGTTAAAAAAATTGTGCAAAACCATGACATTTCGTACATAGTAGTAGATATTCTGCTACTGGACTCATTCAAATTTTAGAGAAGTCAAATTGGGCGGTCAGGCCACCCTCCTGCCACCTGGCGGCGAAATACTTCATATAGTTTAAAGCTACATATTTGGAAATAAACAAAAAACCACTCAATTATTTAACTCAGTATACTTATTGAGTACCTAAGGGGAGGGGAAAGGGTGGTTCCAATTTCATCTGACGAGGCTTCTCATAATTACAATCGAACTTCACTTACAGGTAAGTTCGTTTGATTTATAATTATATTTCAAGCCTCGTCCTTCAATTGATAACTTGTAGATGTTTAGATATAAAGAAAAGTTTTCATTCAAGAAATTTCTTTTTCTTCTGTTTTTGTTTATTATCGTATTGTCACAACACTTTTGGTTAAACTTTATTATTGCTATGTGCTTGCCTGTTATTTGTATCTAGTAAGTTAGAAATATACCTTGATCAGACTCAATAGGTCTTTTATAAAATTTGACGAACATTTTTTATTGTTCTGTCTAACCTGCTGTGCTTTTGATGATATTGGTATCTGTTCCATTTTATTTTTCCATCGACCTGTCTGCAAAAAGTTCTCCATTAAGCAAACATCGGAAAAATTATATTTTTCGAGATAATAATTATTTTGTCAAAATGTCTGTTAGTCTGTTATTCTGATAGTTAGTAAAAACAATTTTTTGTGGACGAGATAGCTCAAAAACTAAAATATCAAAACCAAATTTCACACATAGTTTTGGTGCATTGAGATTAAGAACTAATTAGATTTTGGTCGACCCGAAATTAAGGGGAATGGAGGGGGGGTTAAAAATTAAAAATCTATTTGCCATTTGAGCAAACTCAACCAAATTTTATACACAATCCGTGAGCCTCCAGAAGTCTCAAAAAATAAAAATATAGGCCCTTGTATCAAACTCAACCAAATTTAAAGTATAATCCGTGGCCCCAGAAGTATAAAAATGCAAAAATTCAACTTTACCTACATGATTATAAATAATTTTATTAAATATTAAATATATGTGAGGAGCCATTGTATGGTAAAGTCAAAAATGGATGGCCACATCAGAACGTGTCAGTTTATTTTTTTTTAATTTAAATATTTATCTCTAATAAAAATATATGTATACATTTTTCTCTTCTTTATTTCCAGACTGAATAGTATATATCTGAATTGTTACTATTAACAAAGCCATTTAATTATTGAAGTGTTTTTTAATGCTCTAGTAATATGTATGTATGTATGTCTGTCACCTATCTGACAAAAAAACAATTTATGGGATTTTTTCTCTCTTTTTCTCGTTTTCATCCATAGGTGAGTTGGATACTGCTCAAAACAAATTTGTTCAAATAAGTCGGTGCAACAAGTTGCATACCAACGCGGAAAATATTTCTCGGTCGACTTGCTTCTGCTGTTCACACATACTTTTTTTATAAGCCTCAGCTTGGAATAAAAGAAAACCAATGACGGAAACATCAAACCTATCTTTGTTTCTATTTTATTACATTTATAACTTATGTTTAGGAATGATATTTTTTCTTCTAAAAATTCCTCCTTTATTATTTATTTGGGCTTTTATATATCCGCAAACGTGCAGGAAAGAATGGATCATGTATAGCAGTTATTGTCGAACACAGTTATTTAAACTTTGTTTTTTGATTTTTTTTACATTTTTATTGTTTTTCCAAAATCACATTTCTGAGTTTCGTATACAAACTTATTATTTAAGAACAAACGTCAGATGACAACCTAAGTATTTAAATTAAATTGAAGATAAAAAATAAGCTGACGTGTTCTGGTGTGGCCATCCACTTGACTTCAATTATTTAACCTGGCCCTTCACTTATATTTAATATTTAATAAAAATGTAGGGGCGGGTGGTTAGTTTTTGCATTTTTAGTTTTCAGGCGGCCCACAGATTATGTAGAGAAAATTTGGTTGAGTTTGGTCAAATGGCCAAGATTTTAATTTTTTGACCATGCAACCCCCCTCCCCCCCATTTTGGGTGTTTGGTTTTTGCATTTTTAGTCTTCTGGGGTCCCACTGATTCTGTATACAAATTTATTTATTGAAAAATTTCGTATTTTCAAGATTTTAATTTTTTGACCCTTCTACCCCACATTTTGAGCTCGTTAGTTTTGCATTTTTAGACATTTGTGTCCCCTGATTTTTGTATACAAAATTTGGTTGAGTTTGGTCAAATGGGCTAGATTTTTAATTTTAACCTCCACTCCCCTTAATTTGGTCAATATGCACGCTAAAATCTATTCAGCTCTTAATCTTAATAGACCAAAACTACGTAGAATTTGGCTCGCTATTCAAATTAGCTTTAGCTAGTCGTCCACAAGAATTTGGTAACGCACAGACTAACGGACACCCAACTAGACAACCTAACTAACAGACATTTTGACAAAACAATTATTATCTCAGAAAATATAATTTTTTCGATGTTCATTTATTAGAACTTTTTTGTAGAGTGAAATGCCATGGTTTTGCATAATTTTTTTAATCAAAATAGTTTAAGCCCTTTTTGAGATATTTCGAAAAAAAGAAGGAAAACCCCACTTTTTTCATGCACGTTTACAATACATGACCATACCCTGTATGGCAAAGTAAAAATACACTTCATATGAACGAACAAAAGTTTTTGCTGAAAGAAGTACCTAAGATTGAAAATGAGATATATTTCGCAATAATGATATCTGATAATAAAAAATATTATAATAATATTAATAAATATAAATATTATTTATATTAACACTCAAAATATGTCTTACAAAAAATACTTTCGGAAAACAATGAAATCAGCATTTAATTGACTATGTTAGCAAAATTTTACAAATAATACGCTCTCAAGCCAGAGTCGCCTAGAATTAAAGAATAAACCCAATTATAAATTGTTTATTCATGCATATATTATGATATCCCTAAAATCTCCTTAAAATCTTTTAAAATACTAACATTTTTCTATTTTTAACTGAAAGATCCAATAGGTACTAGAGAACCCAAAATCTAATCAACGGCTTTTATGGAAATACTATTAAAAGTAAGACTAAATTTTTCATGGCTTTCTATTTTTGAGTTCTTAACGAGGATATTGCGTTCTACACAAACACATAGATAGAAAAAAATCAGATTTTTCTCCACGTTTAAGACATTTTTAAGTACAATGAACAAATGATTTTTTTTTGTTTTTGTTTTTTTGAGAGAATTCAATACTATGGGTTGCCCGGCAATAAGGCTTCTCCTACCTCTGGATAATGACTAATACAAAAAAGTAGTAATACATATTTCCAATGACTTCACTATTGTCAAGGGGTTGAAATAGGGATCAAAATTAATTATATTTCTATTAATTACAATGAAGCCATAGGAATTATAGGGAGAAAAGTTAATTCTTTCTGCTAATAGATATCAATGGAGAAATCGCTTTGAATTTGGATTACTTTATTAAATCTAAATTTTTTTCTTGAATTTATTTTATTTTATTTTATCGATTACTTTTTAACATCGCCAGTTCATAAGCATTGAGGGATATTTAAATAGGAGCTTGGGAAATTTCTTCGAGAATGGCATCAAAAAGATTAAACAACAATTATCAATTTAGAAAAACCATAAAGAAATTTTGTATCAAGGAGCAGGAGAATTGAAAGCTTTTGCCGAGAGTAGCAGAATTTTATATATTGAAGACACAAAAGAGCGTGTCTTCTGCTGGAATTGTCTTATTTATTTATAAAGAGACCCATAGTTTCGAGGTTTTGCCTCTTCATCTAGCCCATTATAATAATTTTCAGAACACAGACGAAAATAAAATTTTCATAAAAAATATAAAGAAATATAGAGGGCAGCACAAATTGAAATTTATACTTTCGTTTTAATATATTTGGCTGGGCGCGGTGGCGCCTCGTGAAGCCTATATGAGTGGTTATTTTAAAACAAGTTTTCGGAAAAATAAAATCTTGAAAGCTTATTTTAAAATATTGCAAAATATAAACTTCAATGAACGCCACCTACAGCCAAAATATTAAAACAAGTATAAATTTCAATTCCTAACTTGCCCACCCTACTTTTTAATTAAACTAAGCATGAAAGATTTTTAACCTTTTCATTCATAAATTAATTCCTTGAGAATTTATTGTAATAGATTGATGAAGAGGGCAAAGCCCTCGGAAATCATGGTCTCTTTATAAATAAATAAATTTATAATTCCAGCAGAAGACACACTCTTTATTGTCTCCTTCAAGAGTAGGCCATTATTTTTAAAGGTAAGTGAATTATCTACAAACTCCGGAATTGCAGAAGGCTCAAAAAACTTAAAATTATATATCTTTATAGTAAATAGTTTGCAAAGGTTATCGATAATAAGCTTAAAAGCAGTGTTTCTTTCAGACAATTTGCCGTGGGGACATTTTAAAGACTTAGAATCATATCGGAAAGGAATTGATATCTATTTATTTCTCCATCTCTGTTTCCGCTCACAATCCGTATAAATAATGAATCAGGAATCGGTTCTTTCCTGTAGTATCTCCTTTTATAGTAGAATTTTCGTTGAAAATATATAAAAATAATATGAAACAAAAAATCACACGACTTTCATTTACCACTTACTTTCTTTGAAATTTTTTTCCCCTTTCAAAATATTAGTTCCTTCTGTATTTTAATCGATAACAACATACGAGTAGAAGTGATACTTGATAGGCACAACGATTTTTACTTTACTCATTCAGGGTGAATTGTGAAAAACCAAGTCGTTCAGGTCTACACAAAAGCCTTAATGTGTCAACTTCGAAAAAATTAGTGCATTAACTGTTTTTTCAAAATTGTACGTTAATATAGATTATTGCATACGCCTAAATTTGTGTACGCTTTAGCTCAAAAACTAGTACTAGTAAAACAATAATAATAAAAATAGTTATTATTTTTTTCTAGCCAAAATTAGGAGGGTTAAAAAATAGAACTATCAATATAAGTTCAGATATCTAATCTCAATCGATTTTGTACAAAATTTTCGCATATACACCAATATGTAGACCTTATGAAAGTGACTTACTATGTGAAATTGATAGTGACCAAAAAAGGGGGTAAGAATTAAAAAAATGTTTCAAACAAAAATTGAAGAAAACTGATATTTCTAATAAAATAGTCTCACTAGACTCAAACAATTTTGTATATAATCCGTGGGGCTCCAGAAAACTAAAAAATGCGAAAACAACTAAACGCTAGCTGATTCCTAACTCAAGTTTAAAATTTCGATTCTCTGAGATAGCAGAACCGCGACATATTATCTTGTACACCTACTTCCACTTCCACTTTCATTTCCAAGTAGAAGGATCAACAGATGTAGGGGCATTATCTAAAGAATTCAAAATAATTCCACATACTCCAAAGATGTTTACACCTACTTCTAATCGCGGTTCACCGCTCTGAGATATGGTTGGACACACACACCAGGGTATTTTCAGCCTACTTTTGGCTCTTACATTCGTTTTATTTTTCTATCAGTTTCCATCTTAAATATATTGAATAATATCACTTAAGGTTATCCGAATGAAATTAACGTTTATATTTTTAGAGATGGAAGACTTGCAAAAATTCAAACATCTCGAAATGAATGAAATACATTAACAATCATTAACGATTTTTTTTACAGATGGTATCGATCCTGACAGATCATTTTGGGCTGTATTATATTAAATAAAAATATAAATATATATTATAGGTATATATTCTTCAAATGGTTAAATAGATCAAGAAGTTATTAAAAATAATAAACCGACCAAGAGCATGTCGACTAAATATATAATAAGTATGTACCTAATAGAATTCCTTACGTTAATCCAAAACATTTGAATCAAATTAGTTATTTTTGTTGCTGATAAAGAATGGGCGTATTTATTGAATTAATTTTTTCATAATTTTAGGATCAGTGGTTTGGAAATACTATTAGTTACAACAGACGTTACTAAAAATGTGTACTTTGACAATACACCCTCCTACACGTCAATTTAGTATGATTTTTCAAATTTAAAAAATGTAACCTAATTTTACTTAATGAAAGGGATACTTACCATTCTATGATAAAAAAAATCTTTTGAACATAACAGCTGACAAAATTTTAATATAATAAAATAACATAAAAGTGTAGTTTGGGTCTAGTATAATGATATATGAATACTCATGAGTGTGTAATCCCCATGTTTTTTAATATGGATTATATTAAATGAATTAAAAAAAAACAATGGAATAAGATAATAGCTTAAGTAATCAATTTTATTTTAATAAAAAGACTAAACCGGTAAACGATTGAGAATTTCTTAATAAGGATAAGTGTTTAATCTAAAATGATTTATTAGATTTTTAAGCCGATTACCTTGGCGAATTTCTGATCAACTTGATAGAATACTTCTCTTCTGATTTATTAAATTAAATATTATTTTCGGATACAATGGTTAAATCTCACTAAACTGATTAATAAATTAATTAAAATTTGATATAATCAGAAAATAAATTCTTATTTCTATGTGTATTAAGTAAATTCATCCACTTATCCTTGAACATGGAGGGAGATTACATTACTTTTCTTATAAATAAAAGTAAAAACTCCAATTGAATTAGCATTTTAATGTGATATTGACTCCAGGATACAGTTAATTAACCTAACAAGTTATACA